>WOXC01006732.1:0-329508 GCA_011680675.1 Gymnobelideus leadbeateri
TGCCCACTATTTTGCTCTTCTAGTCATGAATTCTGCTTTCTTAATTCTCATCTCTCTTCTAAACAACAATGTTGTTTTTGTTTCCATGTTCTCCTCAAATATTCTGTCTCATCACGTATTGGATAATTTTCCTTTGTTTGCAGTATTTATTTATAGATGCCTGAACTCAATTATTAATCTTGAAGGCCGCATTTTTTAAGTTGTTACTATTTTTCCTGCTGATTTATCTGATTTTGTTCAATGTCTTTGAATTTTCCCCTTTCTGAAAGCTTAAGTAATTTAAATCTTTCTCCTTATCCCCATTTCTTCTCCACTTCCCCCTAATCACTTTCTTACTCACTTTCCTCTTAGGGTGGTTTCCTTGGAGTCTGGATCTCAGAGAATCTCCGACTGGCCTTATTCTGAACATGGTTCACCAGGCTACGTCTTTGTCCCAACTGATTTTCAGCAGTCAGAACTGGCCACAGCTAGATGCTGTGCTCTTTCCTTCAGATTAAGTAGCTTGCTACATTCATACAACCCCACCACACTCCCACAAAGTATCCTGTCCTTTATACTATTCTTTACTACTCTGAAGTGGTGTCAGTTGTTTAGAGAAATGCCATGCTGGTACAAGGGGGTGTGTTCCCTGGCACTGGCATTTCAGAGTTTGTAGCAAGAGTTATATCCTAGAGTTGGGTTATCAGAGGCACTGGAAAAAAAGTAAGGGGTCCCAGATAACATAGGTGAATTTTGTTGTAAGCCTATGTCAGATGGTTGGGACTTCTGGGCCAGCCTTGGTCCTAAAAGCATGGGAGGTAGGTAAAAAGTGTTAAGGCGGCTCAGGGTCAGAAAGTGTCATTTCATGAATTTTGCCTTTATTTTTTTTAGTTAAATGCTTTATTAACTTCTTGTTTACGTCATTGATTTCTGCAAGATTTTGAGTTAAAAATTTTCTCCCCGTTTTTCCCCCTACCCACCACCCCAAAATAGCCATCCCACTGGATATCCCCTCCTCCAATATGCTCTCTCCCATATCTTCTCCCATACATACCCCCTCCAACTTTCCAGTAGGGAATGATAGATCTCTATGCCTCAGTGCCTGTATATCTTATTTCCCAGTTACATGTAAAATAATATTAATAATAGTATATATATATAAGCAATTCAATATAGGTTGTATATGTCTAGTTATGTAAAACATTCCCATAGTGGATATGTTGTAAAAGGCTGACTATATTTCCCTCTCACTTATCCCAACTCCCACTTGTTCTATTCTTTACTTTGATCCTGTCCCTTTTCAAAAGTAGGTGCTTCCAACTTCCCTCCCCCCCAGCCTTTATACACACACACACACACACACACACACTCACACAATTTTTATTCCCGTAAACTGTTCTAATACTGAGAAAAGTTTCATAAGTTGCAATTATCATTTTTTCCATGTAGGTATGTAAATAGTTCAACTTTGATAAGTTTCTTATGATTTCTTTTCGCTGTTTACCTTGTCATGCTTCTCTTGCTTCTTGTATCTGAATGTCAAATTTTCTATTCAGCTCTGATTTTTTTTTCATCAGGAAAGCTTGAAAGCCCTCTATGTCATTGAATGACCATATTTTCCGCTGAAACAAGATACTCAGTTTTGCTGGGTAGTTGATTCTTGGTTTTAATCCCAGCTCCTTTGACCTCCAGAATGTCATATTTCAAGCCCTTTAATTCTTCCATGTAAAAGCTGCCAGGTCCTGAGTTATCCTGATTGTGTTTCCACAATATTCAAATTGTTTCTTTCTGGCTGCTTGTAATATTTTATCCTTGATCTGGAGCTCGGAACCTGGGATAATATTCCTAAGAGTTTTCTTTTTGGGAACTTTTTCAGGAGATAATCAGTGGATTTTTTATCCTCTATTTTGCCCTGTGGTTCTGAAATATCAAGGCAATATTCCTTGAGAATTTCTTGAAAGATGATGTCTCCATTCTTTTTTTGATCTTGGTTTTCAAGCAGTCCAATAATTTTTAAATTTTCTCTCCTGTATCTATTTTCAAGGTCAGTGGTTTTCCTAAGGAGATATTTCACATTGCCTTCTATTTTTTTCATTTGTTTGGATATGTTTAATAGTATCTTGGTTCTCATAAAGTCACTAGCTTCCATTTGCTCCCATCTAATTCTGAAGGAATGATTCTCTTCAGTGAGCTTTTGAGATTCTTTTTCCAACTCACAAACTTGGCTTTTCAAAGCATTCTTCTTCTCATTACCTTTTTGAGCCTCTTTTGCCATTTGAATTTGCCTATTTTTTAAGGTGTTATTATCTTCAGTCAAGTTGTTGACTTTCATTTCAAAATTTTCTTGCATCATTCTCATTTCTCTTCCCAATTTTTCCTCCAGTTTTCTTATTTGATTTTCAAAATCCTCGTTAAGGTCCTCTATGGCCTGCAACCAGCTCATATTTTTCTTGGAAGCTTTTGGTGCAAAAGTTCTGACTTTGCTGTACTTCTCCTGTTCCATGCTTTGATCCTTTTTTCCCCCAAAAAATAGGAGTGTTAAGTTGGGTTGTTCTGTTTGATTTGCTTCCTTTGCCTGCTCATGTTGTCACTCAATTCGTGTGACTTTTTGGCTTTTTGCCACAGTAAGGCTCTGCCACCAGACAGGGGAGCTTTGGCCCAAATGGTTTTCTCAACTGCCAAAGGTATTAGTTGGATGCCCTCTCTGAAACCTCCACATGCTCTGGCAAGCTAGTTGTACACCCCAGGACCTCCACCCTAGACTGCAATCCAGATCCAAGCAGGAGAGAGAGAGAGAGAGAGAGAGAGAGAGAGAGAGAGAGAGAGAGAGAGAGAGAGAGAGAGAGAGAGAACTACTTCAACTGTATAACTGAAAAAAAAATAATCCTAGTTATGAGTCTTATCTGGTTCAACACTGTCAGTTTTCTTTCCAGCCATGTTGCCTTTTTCCATATAGAATTCTAAGAAATAGCATGGAATAGAAGGAAGTGCCCAGGACTTTTAAATCAGAATACCTGGATGGAGATCCTCCCTCTGCTACTTGCTAGCAGTTCAACCATGGGCCAGTCATTCTTCCATTTTTTTACCTTGGCTTGAAGATTTGTGAATTACTTACCTTATAAAGGTGTTATTTGGAGGCTCAAATAAGATAAAATGTGCCAAGTACCTGGTAATGTTTTTTTTATAATGTGTTCCTTTCACCTTACTTTTAATATTGCTAACAAGCAGAGAAAGTGGTAAACTCTTTCCAAGTATTTCTGAGGAAGAGAATTTGTGATAGCTATCTGCAGAGCTACATTATGACAATTGTCTAATCAATTAGAAGCCTGCATGATCTTAATTCAATGAAGACCAGGATTTAGAAAGGCAGTTTTATATTCCTTTGATTTGTTGCCAGGAAGAATAAGAAAAAGAATTTCTCTATCACTGGTGCTTATGCCCAGCTCCTAATGAGTGTTCAGCTTGACAAATTCTTAGTTACTGTAAAGGATTTTAATTAAATATGCACAGTGGGAAATGCTGTAACACATTACTAAAAATTTATCTTCTGAGATTAAATTATTAAGTTGTCTTACAGACCGCTCTTGATCCATGTGCTAGGAATGAAAGTATAATGAGGAGATGCCACCATATTCATGACCAATGCTCCTTTTTGCAAAATAAATTCTTCTAGAAGGTTCTTTTTCACAAAGACTTATTTACATATAATTTTAGTACAGCATGTATGCATTCAGAATTGGGTGGGAAGCAGTGGTGTAATGCTGAGATATTTAGGTTGCTTTTGTTTTCTCCCTAAATATCTTCAGTGAGAGACCAGGTATTTGGTTTTATTTATTTAGTCACTTTTTGGTGGCACAAAGATGTGAGACAAATGGCAGTTATATTTATATACTGCTGATTTCTACTGCAAAAATACAATTATTAATAATCTATACTGGAGGGCAAGAAAGCTGCAGCAAACTCACTGGCATATGATTGAAAAAACAATTAATTAAGACTTTGAAACAAAAACTAACACAAACAATATAAGCAAAGACTGAGGAATAAAAAAAAATAAAGAAAGTAAGTCTAGCTCTTTTAGGAGTTCACAGAAGCATTTGTTTCTTTGTTCATGGTCTGCTGGTTGGTGCCTAGAGAGTAAACATACTGTTTTTTTTTAACTTTTAAACTTATTTTTAACAATTATCAACATTCTAGAAATGCTGCCATTAAATTTGCCTTTTAAAATGTCTGCAGGCATTCTTAAAATTCATACATAAGTAAAAACAATTCCTCTCTATTCATAATAATCTTGTCTTATCAGTTGTTAATAGGAATTTTTCAGTAGGAGTAGTTGAGAATCTGGGACAGACTACACTTTTTGAGAATCATTAAAGTATTTTTCATCTCAATGAGACTATAATTTTATATAACCACTAAATAACTTAAAAAAATACGAGGCACGTAGATATTTTTTATGAAAATAGCTTGTCCCAGAGATTTTATATTAAAGTTTAATACGAAATTCTATTTCCCCTGTTTTATGGAGGACAAAGAAATAGCTTCAGGGAAGGCTATATAATATAATTCTCCATCTATTTTCTTAATAACATTATAATAAACTTTTTTGGCTAATTTGCATATGATGAGATGACCTTTAATTTTAAGATTTTCTAAAATCTGGCTTCTTTTTAAAAGAAAGGATTAAAGATGTGTGAGAAATGGCAAATATGGTTTTAAAAAGGATATTCTAGGCATTTATCAATAAAGAATTGTTTTCATGAGGCTTTATTTTCTGTGTGTTTATCCCTGCTACAGTGAAAATAAATTTGTATTCTGGTACAAAACAATATTTGAATTTAATAATAATACCTAAAAAATGCTCCAATTAGAAAGAGCATTGCTTAGGGAAAAACTTTTTAATAACATTAAATATATTTTATTATTATAGTGACAATAAAAATTCATATTTGGAAGAGTCAATTGAAGTTAAGTGCCTACCTGTAATGGTGTAGTGGCAAGTACCCCAGCATCCCCAGTGTAGCTGCCAACACAGGTTCTTAGATTGGTTTTTCTAAAGAAAAGGAACTCAAAATGGGTTAACTATCTTGCTTTAATCAATCAAATGTATAATTTACTTTGTTCAGGAGAAAAGAGTCAGCACCCTGAACCTCAGAGTATACAAACAGAAGTTACAAGAAAACAGAAAAACATATCAAGCAGACAGGCCACCAACTGTCTTGACCATTACAACTATACCTAATCACGGTTACCAGAGAGAGAAGCATCAACATCTGGGTTTTCAAAGCTGGGTGGCTCTCAATTGCTGCCCAGAGTCTCATCTGGTCAAATCACACAAGACTTCTCAAAGTGAACCCCAAAACAATGCCTCAGAACAGAGTTTATATAGCCTTCTCCTGACTCAGAGAATTTAACAACCCTCATGACCCACTGCTCAATCACAAATTATCTCCTGAAAAACAAGGCTCCCACCACAGGCTCCAGGTGCACTTAAGCTTAAGGGCAGGGGAGATCTTAAAATTTTACATTCCCATTACAAATTGAAATATTAATTTGAAGATCTTCATTGATTTGAAGATTTTTCCTGCCCCCTAATAGGCTGAATGTAATCACAGGGAGCCTGTGGTAGGAGGAGTTTGCAGAAGTGTGGAGTAGAAACCATAAGAAACAGGGAGTCAGAGCAGTTAGAAGTGGAGGGGAGAAAGGATGCACCCAAGGTGACAAGTTTGTGAGTGTTGGTTTGTGGGAAGGCTAAAGGATGTATTTTGGTGTACTAACTTCTATGTTGCTATGATGGATTTGGTTTCCTGGTGATTGGATTTGATTTTACTTCCATCTTATGTATGAAGAATCTGGTATATTTTGTGATTGAGAACTATACCAGCATATTTACAGTTGCTGTTGGCACTGTGAATATTGTGTTGGTGCTACACCATCCCTCATAATACATGTAGAGTTATAGTGTGGAGAAAGACCACATGACACCAGAATTTTCCTCTTGTGGCTGCTTAATAAATATAAAATGACTATAAGATTAGAGTGAAAAAAATAACAATGGGTTCTTTAATAAGCACATTTTAAATGACCTGATGATATATGTCAAGGTTCAGAAATAAAAGTATAATTGAATTATTAAGTGACCAAATAGATTTCAGTGGTTGACAACTTTATTATGACAATGAGAAGCATTGGTTATATTGGTCTTTTAAATTACAGAATAGATTCCAGTACTGATATTGCAAGATGAATCTCTATGAATTGTCCTCTTAGTTTTTTTGGTTTAAGAGATGTCTTCCTATTTTTCTAGAAAATTTTCCATCATCTGCACTATTTTTCATGATCTAATTCTTTTGCCAGTGTACCTCAGAATCATTTGGAACTGTTGATAGACTTTTCCTCCTCCATTTTCTAGAATCCCTTTACCTGATCATATTTTATTAATAAATCTTTCCTCATGACTTACAACATTTAAATGTTATTTATTTTTACCATGACTTCCATTCTTTACAAATGTTTGCTCTCTCCCAGGTCATCACATACACGCTTCTATTTCCTTTCTTATCAACCTTGTTGAACCAATTAAAATCTACACTGCCCTCTACTCTCAAATCCCTTCCCCCTTTATCCTATTAAAGATCAAACCTTGCTAAAACTGAAACCTGAATAATACCCACCATCCATTTTCATTGTTCTTATTTATTGATTGATGCATGGAGATGGAAGAAATCATGAATCCTCACAATTAGTCAACTACAAATATATCTTATTTAATCTTAACTGGGCCCTCACTACAACAAGGGATTTGTTTACTTGTCCCTAATCTTTTGCTATGTCATAGTGGTTGTTCCTGATCTTCTGGTCTCTCTTTAATCCTCGCATGATCCCCATTCCAACCATTTATTGGGAGTTCCCTTTTTTCCTTTCCTTCTTATCTCTTATCAATTGGAAATGGTCCTGCAATATCACTTTCAAAGCCCAGGCAGTGTTTTGCCATTTTTTGTATCCTTAGCCTTTGATACATTGCCCACAATATCTATTTAATAAAATAGTTGACTAATTTACCAGTAGAAAAGTCTGAAAGAGGTGAAGTCACTTATATACTGATAGATATAAAGTGTCTGAGGCAGGATTTGAACTAAGAACTTCCAGAGTCCAAGTTCAATCATTGAATCCACTAATTTGTGTGGCCCTTCACTTTCAGAGGTCCAACTCCTACATTATGGAAGTTTAGTAGGTTAGAGGACTGGACTTGGAGTCGAAAAGCCTTACTTCACATTCTGCCTCAGACATTCGGTATCCCTGGGACTTTGGATCAGTTACTTCACCTTTCTCAGACTCAGTCTCCTTATATGTAAAAAGGGACCTTTAGCCCTATTTGCAACTATATCACAGGATTATTACAAAGATCAAATAATATAATTTATATAAAGCAAATTCCAAATGTTAATTCTACTTAAGTGTTATCTATTATTAATTTTATTATTATTATTCTTTCTTCTCCATTAGATGGTCTTAACAGTTCAAACATGGGCATGCCTACTCTTTCTCTTATTTGTAGTCTATTTATATGAATTCATTCCTTCTCTGATGTCTAATAACTTGCCCATGTCTACCCCATTTGAAACCCCCCCCATAAGAAAAAAAAAACAATCTCTCTTAATCTTTGGTATTGTCTTGGATCATTGTATTAATCAGAGGAGCAAAGTCTTTCACAGTTGATCATCATTACAACATTGCTATTACTGTGCACATTGACCTCCTGGTTCCACCCACTTTAATTTGTACATAGGTTTTGGCATGTTTTATTTTTCTTTCTCCAGGAAATAGTAATTTCTTTGAGCATAATATTGTAATTTCTTAGAGCACAATCATAGGCCAAAACTTCTTCAACTATTCCCCAATAGATGAGTATCCACTTGATTTTTAATTCATTCTCACCACAAAAGGAGTGAGGAGATATTTTTTTTATCTATAGGCTCCTTTCCATTTCCTCTGATCTCTTCAGGATATAGATCTAGTAGTGGTAATTCTGGGCCAAAGGGAATGCATACTTTTTTGGCCCTTTGGTCATAGCTCCAAATTGTTCTCCAGATTTGCTGGATTGGTTTACTAATCCAACAAATAGTGTATTAGTGTACCTTTTTTCCACTCCTCCTCTCCAGCATTTGTTATTTCTGATAGGTATGACAGGGTACTTCAGAGTTGTTTTAATTGGCTCTTCTCTTATCAATAGTGATTTGGATCACTTTTTTGAAAATGTGAGTATAGATAGCTTTGATTATTTCTTCTGAAAACTTCCTGTTTATATGCTCTGACCATTTAAACATCAGTAAATGGCTCTTATATTTAGAAATCTAGCTTAGTACTATGCTCAGTAAATATTTAAGAAACTAGATGTTTATTAAAGGAAGCTGTAAAAAAATTTTTATATTACTTCATTGTCTGTGGTACCTTTTAGCAAAATGTAATTTTCTTGATTATCTCTATTATTTATGTCTATTTTTGCTTTTGGCTTTTCTGAGATCATGGTTGCTCTTCTTGCTCTTTTAAATTTTTTGTATTTATTTATCCATTTATTTATTTATCCATTCATTCATCCATTCATTCATTCATTCATTTTTACTTCAGCTGAAGTACAATAGATTTTTCATTGGTACTTTATTTTAACTATGTATGCATTTCAGTTCTGAGTGCATCTTATGAACAATATAATGTTGTATTCCCATTTCTAATACATTCTGCTAATATGCATCACCCATTAAAGTTCATAGCTATAGATGGCAGAGTAGAAACAGAGCGCCCAAGCCACTCTTCCCCCAGATCACCTCCAAACTATGTAAAAGGGGACTCTGAACAACTTCTGGAGCCCCAGCACCCACAGAATGACACAGAGAAGCTAACCTCCCACTGAGGACAGCCCAGCAGCCCTGCAGGAAGGACCAGCTCAGCACCAGCAGCACAGTGTGGAGCGCAGGGGGAACGCCAGAGTCACGGTTTTAGTTCCAGGGTGTCAGAGCCAGCGGCTGGCTGGAAGGATCCCAGAAGACCAGCAGCTGTGGAGACTCCAGAATTATCAACATAGACATGCCTAGGACAAAATGAGAGGTTAGTGCCCTATGGACTTTGGGACCAGTATTTGGGGAATGCGTCGGCTTCCTCCCTGGGGGGCTAGAAGCCACTGAGGAGACACGCCATTTTGTAGTTTTCAGAGACAGCTCCAGCTCCTGGCCTGCGAACTGTAGGGAGATCCAGCGAGCAGTCTTGGGGGGTAATCACTCTTGCTTTAACCTCCCTGGATCTGGATTGTGATCTGGGGTGGAGGTCGTGGGTGGGTTTCCAGCTTGCCAGAAATGGAAGTTGTCCCCACACACACACGTTTGGGGAGAAAGTTCCTGTCTGGCGACAGGCCATACTGTGGCAACAAGCCCAAAAGTCAAGTAATTAAGTGGCAACATGCCAAGGCAAAGGAAACAAATTAAACAGAAAAATGCAACCTTAGACTCCTACTTTGGGGGCAAAAAGGATGGAAGCATAGAGTGAGAGGACTGCTGTGAGGTCAGAAGTCCTGCTCCAAAATCTCCAGGGGAAAACATGAGCAGGTTTCAGGCCATAGAGGACCTTAAGAAGGACTTTAAAAATCAAATGAGAGAAGTGGAGGAAAAATTGGGAAGAGAAATGAGAAGGATGCAGGAAAGGTATGAAATGAGGGCCAACAGCCTGACTGAGGAAAACAACACCTTACAAAACAGACTAACTCAAATGGCAAAGGAGGCCCAAAAGGGCAATGAGGAGAAGAATGCCTTAAAAAGTCGAATTTGCCAGATGGAAAAAGAATGTCAAAAGTTCACTGAGGAGATTCATTCCTTCAGAGTTAGACTGGAGCAAATGGCAGCTAATGACTTTATGAGAAATCAAGATGCTGTTAAGCAGATCCAAACAAATGAAAGATTAGAAGGCAATGTGAAATATCTCATGGGAAAAACCACTGACCTGGAGAATAGATCTAGGAGAGACAATTTAAAAATTATTGGTCTACCTGAAAGCCATGATCAAAGAAAGAACCTAGAAATCACCCTTCAAGAAATTCTCAAGGAAAACTGCCGTGATGTTTTAGATCCAGAGGGCAAAATAGAGGTTGAAAGAATCCACCTATCACCTCCTGAAAAAGATCCCAAAAAGAAAACTCCCAGGAATATTATAGCCAGGTTCCAGAATCCCCAGATCAAAGAGAAAATACTACAAGCAGCCAGGAAGAAACAATTTCAACATTGTGGAAACACAATCAGAATAGCCCAGGACCTGGCAGCTTCTACACTGAGGGATCGAAGGGCATGGAATATGATATTCCAGAGGGCAAAAGAGCTGGGAATGAACCCAAGGGTCACCTACCCAGCAAAACTGAGTATTTTGTTTCACGGGAAAATATGGTCATTCAGTGGAATAGAGGACTTTCAAGCATTCTTGAGGAAAAAACCAGAATTGAATAGAAAATTTGACATCCAGACACAAGAAGCAAGAGATGCCTGAGAAGGTAATCAGGGAAAAGAAATCAAAAGGAACTTATCAAAGTTAACCTAGTTACATTCCTATATTGAAAAACAATAACTATAGGGGCGGCTAGGTGGCGCAGTGAGTAAGAGCGCCGGCCTCGGAGTTGGGATGACCCGAGATCAAATCCGGCCTCAGAAAATGAGCACCCACACATAAATAATGACTAGCCGTGTAACCTTGAGCAAGTTACTTAACCCCAATTGCTTTAAAAAAAAAAAAAAAGAAAAACAATAACAGTGACTGATGAAATCTTTCTCAGTATGAAAATAATGGAAGAAGGGTGCATGGTCATATGAATACATATATGAATGTGTGTGTATATGTTTACAGTTATACAGGGATAGAGGGCACAGGTTGAATCTCTTGGGAAAGGATGATACTTAAGGGATGAAATTATGAGGTGAGAGAGGAAAGAGGCAAGAGGAGATGGGGAGAGACTGGGTAGGGTAAACTATCTCATGTAGAAGAAGCAAGGGGAAGTGGTTGCAAGGGAGGGGAAGAATAGGAAGGCAAAAAGGCAAAACCACATTCTCATTGAATTTGGTTCTGGGAGAGAATGACATACATACTAAATGGGATATCTCAAAGTTCATATCTATGTTTACTAACACTGCATTTCCTTCCACCTCACTTCTCTTTTTCATATTTCTTTTTATCCCATCCCTCCTTAAAAGACTATTTTGCTTCTAACCACTGCCTTCCTTAACCTGCCTTCTCTTTTATCATTCACTCCCTTTTTCTTATCTTCTTCCCTTCCTATTTCGCTATTGGGCAAATTAAATTTCTATACACAACTGAGTGTGTATTCTGTTATCCTTTCCATATATCAGGGGTTAAGGAGATTGCATTCTGGGAAATCCTCATAATTATTTTTGGCTATCCCTCTGTGTCAGAGAAGTTCATTTTTTTCTTTTTTTATGGTATGTGTTCAGTATCTTATTGTAAATATTGATTTAAGTATTTTGTCATGGCCTATGTGTAGATTAAAGTTAATTAATGTATGTAGTGTGTCTCAAATGTCTGCATTATGCCCTGATTAAGTGTCTGAAAGAAAGGCATTGTGTTCAGTGGCTTGTAGATGACTTTAACTCCCTCAACATAGAATTCATAGGGTTCCAGGAGGCCAGCATCATTGTCCAAAAGCAATAATACTATAAAGGGTAATCCCTTGCTGGCAAGGTATTTTCCAACCTTTGGCACAAATGGCTGATGGAATCAGTCAAGGAGAAGTGCTTTGATCATCCATGCTTTCTTATTGTACACCCACAATATAAGCAGTTGGGACTTGTCCTTTCTTTTAAAAGCTTGAGGGTTAACAGCTTAATATATAAGGGATTATTATGAACCCCAAAACACTGGCACAAAGAGGCTCTCCCTTGCTGCTTCAAAACCTGAGACTTGCTTCTATTATTGGCTGATGTATGTGCTCTGAGGTATTTTTTTCCCCAATATAAGACAGTTTATTCAATATTCAATATCTGTTCCAAGTTGTAGCCTTCCCTTCAATCCATTTCTTTAGGGTTTCAGGAACCTCCCTAACTTCCTCTTGATCCATAGGAGCTGTCTTTCCTGTTACTTTTTTATTGTGTAGTTTAAACTTTTAAAAAAAAATTCAAAACAACTTTTGTTGACTTGAAAATACATATGGATAGATCCTTCACCTTCATTTCCATTTAGGAAATCATGTAAGGACTTAGCCTTTCCTTATATGATACCACAGTCTACCAGAATGCCTTTTTATAACAATCCTGCACCCTAAATAATATTGAACTTTCTATGTGAGATGCAGATGTCATGGTTTTTAAAATGTTTTGCAGTTGGTAGAGGTGCAGAAATGATTTTATTTTTTCTTTTAATGCTTTATAATTCTCTCATTAGCACCATAATGGTGGCCAATCACAGTAGTCATTTTGCCTGAATGAAGTATATATAACAATTCCATTTTTTTCTTCAAAAGTTCATAACTTTTCTCTGTTTCTTGGGAGCACTTTCCAAGCCAATCAGAACACTACTCTTGAGACTCATGATTTTAATATAGATTATGCCGTTTAAATTATACAAGATAAGAGAAATTTGACATGCAAAGACCATTGAAAGATTATCACAAGATGTCACCTGAGAGATTGCTGTATGCAGAACCACAGTTCTTTCATGACAAATTAATTTTTCAGGGGAAAAATGTGTATCTTTACATTTAAATTATTAAAAGTAAAATACATGGGGCGGCTAGGTGGCACAGTGAGTAAGAGCACCAGCCTCAGAGTTGGGATGACCCGAGATCAAATCCAGCCTCAGAAAATGAGTACCCACACATAAATAATGACTAGCCGTGTAACCTTGAGCAAGTTACTTAACCCCAATTGTTCTAAAAAAAAAAAAAAAAGAAAAAAAAGAAAAAGCAAAATACAAACTTTACAGGTAATAGTATACATAATAATACCTACCTTTAATATATTTTTGAGTTAAAAAACTTTTAAAGATATCTCTACATTTCTGGCATTTGTGTGTTATCCACTGGCTTTAATGTATTTTTCACAAACTTTAACTTTTTATGTTTTAACTTTATAAAAGAAATTTTGTGTATTAATGGCTTTAAATGATGAAATAAGTCAATATTATGCAACACTATACATATATATTTATCTATTTTTGAGATTATAATCTTTTTCTGTTTAGAGGTCTTCTAATGTTGACTACAGCTTCCACAAAACTCCCCCTAAATTACCATTTAATATCTTGTGCTGAGCCATGATATATCAAAACCACGATGACAAAAGTTGTGATGTGGGAGGGATATTGGTACATAATCATCCCTTTTTTAAAAATTTCAATGAGAGTGATGTTCAAACATTGCCTGCCACAGACCCTTTTCCTCTCCACTGTATAACCTTTTCCTTGTGCTCCTTGCTAATGTGAAAACTCCTTTCTATCTCCCTTCCTCCTTCTCCCTTTCTCATCTATACTGTTTTTGAAATATTCAACATAATCTACTCACATCCATCCATATCCACTGTCTAAATAAACTCATTTTAACTGCTCTAAAAATGATAAAGTGTTTGGGAATCATCTGTATCTTCTTCCTGTAGAAGAATGTGAAAAGTATGGTTTCATTAAGTTTCACGATTATTCTTTAATTTTCATTTTATATACCTCTTGAGTCTTCTGTTTGATGTTAATTATTTTCCAATCTTTTCATCAGAAATACTTGAAAGTTCATTACATTTCATTCTTTCCTCTGAATGATTAGACTCAAGTTTGCTGGAGCTTTATTCTTGATTTTAACCCTAGCTCCTTTACCATTTTGATTATATTATTCCAAATCCATTGCTCCTCTAATATGGAAACTACTGAATCTTATGTGATCCTCAGTGTGGTTCCACAATATTTAATTTTTTTTTCTGGCTGCTTGAATATTTTCTCTTTAACTGGGAGTTCTGGAATTTGGCTATAATATTTTTGTAATTTTTTATCTGAGTATCACTTTTAGGTGGAAATTGGTGAATTCTTTTAATTTCTATTCTACCTTCTGATTAAAGGATGTTGGGGAAGTTTTCCTTGCTAATTTCTTGAAATACAATGTCTAGACTTTGTTTCCATGGCTTTCTGGTAGTCTAATAATGCTTAAATTATCACTTCCTGGACTGTTTTAAAGGTTAAGTCATTTTTTCTAATGAAATATTAACTGTTTTATTCTATTTTTTATCCATTAAGTTTTGTCTTATTATTTCATGATTCCTCATAGAATCATTAGCTTCAACTGCTGCAGTTGTGAATTTTAAGGAATTTTTCCTACAATGAGATGTTATATCTCTTTCTCCATTTGGCCAGTTCTACCCTTTCAGGAGTACTTTTTTTCAGGGAAATTTTGTACCTCTTGTTCCATTTGGCCTTTTCTGCCTTTCTGATTTCTTTCCTTTGGTCAATTTCTGTTCCCCTTTTTTATTTAAATTTATGTATTTACTTACTTTTAGCTGGCAACATTCAGTTTCCTAAGCTTTTGAGTTCCAAATTTTCTACCCCTTTCTCTCCTTTCCCATTCCCCTTCATGGAGGCATTCAATTAAATATAGGTTCTACAATTACCTTCCCATTAAACATTAGTCTAGTTGTAAAGAAGGATTATAGCTAACGGAAGGAACAATGATAAAGGAAAAAAAGAAAACAAAAGAAGAGATGGAACAAGTAGTTTATTTCAATCAGCATTCTTACTCTGTAAATCTTTTTCTGTATGTAGATAGCCCTTTCCATCATGGGTATTTTGGAGTTGCCTTCTAAATTTGCATTGCTGAGAGGAGCCCCGTCTATTAAAGGTAGTCATCACAGATAAAAAGTGTCTGTAACTGTGCACAAGGTTCTCATGCTTTTGCTCCTCTCTCTTAGCGTCAGTTTATATAAGTCTCTTGATGTTATAATGAAGTCTGTCTACTCATCATTTCTTATAACACAATAGTATTCTAATACATTCATATATAACAACCTGATTAGCCATTCCCCAAATGATGGGCATCCCCTTGATTTCCAATAATTTACCACTACAAAAAACTGCTAATAATATTTTGTATGACTACAGGTCCTTTTCCCATTTGTAAAGTTCCTTTGGAATACAGCCCTAGAAGTAGTATTGCTGAGTAAAAAGGTAGGCACATTTGTATAGCCTTTTGGGCATAATTTCAAATTGTTCTCCAGAATGGTCAGATCAGTTCACAATTCCATGAACAAGGCATTAGTGTTCCAATTTTCCCACATCTTCTTCAGCATTTATCATTTTCTACTTTTGTCATGTCAGCCAATCTGAACAGTGAGATATGGTATCTCAGAGTTGTTTTGATTTGCCTCTCTAATCAATACTGATTTAGAACTTTTGTTTTTCACATGATTCTAGATATCTCTAATTTCTTCCTGTTAAAACTGCCTGTTTTTACACTTTGAGCATTTATCAACTGGGAAATAGCTTGTATATATTTGACTCAGTTCTCTGTATATTTTAGAAATGAGGCCTTTATGAGAGACACTAGTTGTAAAAATTCTTTCCAAATTTTCCACTTCTTTACTATTCTTGGTTTCATTGAATTTGTGCAAAAACTTTTCAATTTAATGTTATCAAAATTATCCATTTTGTAATGTTCTCTGTCCCTTGTTTGGTCATAAATTCTTCCCTTCTCCATAAATCTGACAGGCAAACTATTCCTTGCTCCCCCAGCTTTTATATCTAGATCATGAATCCATTTAGACTTTATGTTGTTATACAGTGTAAGATATTGGCCTATGCCTAATCTACTTGTGAAAAGTGTTTTATAGTTGTGTTTGTATAATTTCTGGGTTTGTTCCATCATGTTGTCTCCCAAATATTTTATAGTCTACAGTAACTTTAAATGGAATTTGTCTTTCTATACCTTGCTGTTTGGCTTTATTAAAAATATATAGGAAATGGGGCGGCTAGGTGGCGCAGTGAATAGAGCGTCGGCCCTGGAATCAGAAGGATCTGAGTTCGGAGCCAGCCTCTGACACTTAATCCGCACAAACAAAAACCTAGCCGTGTAACCTTGGGCAAGTTACTTAACCCCAATTGCCCTAAAGGGGCGGCTAGGTGGCGCAGTGAGTAAGAGTGCCGGCCTCGGAGTTTGGATGACCCGAGATCAGATCCGGCCTCAGAAAATGAGCACCCACGCATAAATAATGACTAGCCGTGTAACCGTGAGCAAGTTACTTAACCCCAATTGCTTTAAAAAAAAAAAATATATATATATATATAGGAATGATGAGCATTTATGTTGGTTTATTTTATATCATGCTACTTTGCTAAAGTTGTTTATTATATCAATTAGCTTTTTACTTGATTCTCTAGGATTCTCTAAGTATATCATCATATCATCTGCAAAGTGTTCCTAATGTCTGATAGAATTTTCTTGTAAATCCTCCTGACCCTGGAGATTTTTTCCTAGGGAGTTCATTAATGGCTTGTTCAATTTCTTTTTCTGAGATGGGGTTAATTAACTATTTTACTTCCTCTTTAGTTAATCTGGGCAACTTATATTTTTCTAAATATTCATTCATTTCACTAATATTTTAAAATTTAGGGACATACAATTGGGCAAAATAATTCTTAAATATTGTTTTAATTTCCTATTATTGGAGGCCAATTCACCCTTTTCACTTTTGATACTGGTAATTTGGTTTCCTTCATTTTTGTTGTTTTAAATCAACTAAAAATTTATCAATATCATTGTTGTTATTTTTTCCATAAAACCATCTCTTACTTTTATTTATTCATTCAATAGCTTTCTTAATTTCAGTTTCATTAATCTCTCCTTTGGTTTTCAGTATTTTGAATTTAGTGTTCAATTGAGGACATTCAATTTGTTCTTTTGCTAACATTTTCAGTAGCATGCCCAATTCATTGATCGCATTTTTCTCTATTTTATTCATGCAAAAATTCAGAGATATAAAACTTCCCCTAAGGACCACTTTCACTGCATCCCATAAGTTTGGTATTTTGTCTCATTATTATCACTCTTTTGAATGAAGCTACTGATTTTTTCTGTGATTTGCTCTTTGACCCACTCATACTTTAGGATTAAATTATTTAGTTTCCAATTAGTTTTTAGTCTATTTTCCATGGCCATTTATTACAAATAATTTTTATTGCTTCATGATCTGAAAAAAATGCATCTCATTTGTAGTTTCATTGCAAAGACACTAGAGTAGTATAACATTTTTTTCCCCAGTTCATCAGATAGATGAGGGAACTGAGGCAATATAGAGCACAACTCTATATTCTCTTTTTATAATTTTCTAGCATCACTCTCCTTTTCCCTAACATTTTTTTTCTTCTACCACTTTTATGTCTGTCTTTAACTTTTACAGGATTTTTTTTTTATTTGCATCCAATTAGCATTTTTCATTGAGGCTTTGGTTGTAACTATTTTCATTTTGTTGTCTTTTTTCTGAATGTGTCTTGTTCTTTCCTGACACTGTAGTAGTTTATTATGGTCAGATTATTATTAGTAGTATTAGTATTTTTATTTGTTTATTTTTTTCCAGATTGCAATTTTCCAGATTCCGCTTTATACTTTATGTGCAAGGTAGGCACTATGGAAATTGGGATGGGGAGACATTGTTGCAGGCATCAGGCTTTTTCAAGCTATCTTCAGAGCTAGCTCCTGGGGTGGGGGGGTAATATACATTTTTGTTGTTTACAAGGTATTGTGATTCTGGGACAATTATGGTAACTACTCTCCTGGTCTGTTCCCTGGCCTTTTCCCAGGGCAGACCCCTGGCACCTTCTAGTCACAGAGGCTAGCACTACTCTTTTCCTAGTTACTAAAACCAAGGTCTCTACTCCATTGTGGCCAACCACTAGTGATGTCAGCCCTAGGACTCTGACCCACAATTACACATGGATAATAGAGTTGTCAATCAATGGCAGCCATACCCAGTGCCAGCAAAGCGTTACCTTTCATCTATTTCTGACTAGTTATCTGACCCCCTTACCTACTTTGGGCTGAGAGTTCCTATTACTGCTGCTTGTGCTCTCTCCACATGTACTCTAGGCCATGCCTAATTGGGTTTTACAGGCCTCTCCTGCTGACCTAAGTTTTTTTTAGGCTAGATAAATTTCTCACTATCACCCTTTGTTGACTGCTGCACCAAAATTTGATGTGAGACATTATTTTAAAGTTATCTGGAGGGAAATGTTGAGAGAGCTCAGCTGCCTTGATGCCCTTAATCTGTCATATTGGTTCTGTCCCCACAATGATATTTTAAATGCTAAATATATTTATCTTTTCTTAATCTTCATCTTTCCTGAAATATTTGACATTGTTTAAAATATTTTCTCCTTGATACTCTTTTCTGTCTAGGTTTTTGAATGACTGTTGTCTCAAATTTGCTTCCTATCTTTCTGACCATTCTTTCTCAGACTATTTAGTTGATTTTTATATCCATGCTATGCTGGCAAATATTCATTATTTTTCCTCTATGCTATCTTGCATGGTAATGCCATTAGCTCTCTTGGCTTATATCCTCACTTCTAAGCATAAGATTGCTAGGTTCATATGTTCATCCATTTCTCTCCTTGGATCCAGTTTATATTACTGTTACTAGGACCAGCACTGCTATACTCATAGTCAACCAGGATGTCAACCCCATTTTTATCTCCAGGATATGAAGGAATGAATCTCCACAGCGAGCTTTTGAGATTCTTTTTCCATCTGGTAAATTCAGCTTTTTAAGGTATTCTTCACCTCATTGCCCTCCTGAGCCTCTTTTGCCATTTGAATCAGTCTATTTTTTAAGATGTTATTTTCCTCAATCAGGCTGTTGTCTTCTCATTTCATACTTTTCCTGCATCCTTCTCATTTCTCTTCCCAATTTTTCCTCCACTTCTCTTATTTGGTTTTTAAAATCCTTCTTAAGGTCCTCTATGGCCTGTAAATCGCTCGTATTTTCATTTGGGGCTTTGGGTGCAGAATTTCTGACCTCATAGTCCTCCTCCTGTTCAATGCTTTGATCCTCTTTGCCCCCAAAATAGGAGTCTAATGTTGAATCTTTCTGTTTATTTTATTTCTGTTGCCTAGCCATGTTGCCACTTAATTACTTGACTTTCGGGCTTGTTGCCACAGTAGGACTCTGCCACCAGACAGGGGAGCTTCTGTCCCAAACACTGGGGATTTCCGACCTGCCAAAGGTAATAGTTGAAGCTGCCATACACTCTGGCAAGCTGGTCACTCATCCCAAGACGTTTACCCCAGACCACAATCCAGGTCCAAGTAGGGTAAATATTACCCCCCAGACTGATCGCGGGATACCCCTACAGTTCTCAGGCCAGGAGCTTTGCCACTGCTCCTCAGAGGCTTTTTGCCCCCAGAGGAAGAAGCTGACATGTTCCCAAATATTGGTCCCAAAGTCCATAGGGCACTAACCTCTCACTTTGTCCTAGGCATCTATTTGTTAGTAAATCTGCAAAAGCCACAGCTGCTGGTGTTCTGGGGTCCCTCCAGCTGCCCTGGGGCTAAAACCTCCAACTCATGAGGTCCTGGGCTTGGCTCCCAGAGCACTGCACTGGCCATTCCCAGCCAAGCTGCCGGGCTGTCCTCAGAGGGAGGCTAGCTTCTCTGTGTCATACTGTTGGTGCTGGAGCTCCACAGGTTGTTTAGAGTCTCCTTTTACATACTTTTGAAGTGGTGTGGGCTGGAGTGCCTGGGAAGTGTTGTTTCTACCCCACCATCTTGGCTCCTCCCCCTCTCAAGTCTTTTTTAATCAATTACTTGATAATGTAAAATGTGCCTCTTTTTAGTTCAAATATTTGTGTTAAAATGCATTTAAAGATGCTTACTTTACTATATTTGAATGAAATGTTGTAGAAACTGATATTAAGAAACTTTTATTACTTTGAAATCCTGCTTATATCAATGACATTTCTGAGAAAATTTTGACACTATTGATATTTTTTTGGAAAATTGAAGTAACATGACAGAATTATAGAATCATTGTGTATGGATATCATCATTGAGAAGACAAAATGGAGTCACAAAAGAAAATGTTAAATGTGACTTCCTGAAACTTGTTGATAGAGTCACATTAGGGAGTCATACAGGGAATCACTTGTTTTGAGAAATACACTTAAATAAATATATTTTTTAATTGTGAAAAATTAGGGCAACTAGGTGGCATAGTGAATAGAGCACAGCCCTGGAGTAAGGAGGACCTGAGGACCTCAGACACTTAATGAAAAAACTAGCCATGTGACCTTGGGCAAGTCACGTAACCCCAATTGCCTGGCAGGCAACCCTTGAACCACTCTTTCATTGGAATTGGTTCAAAAAGGGAAAAATTCTCTCTCTCTCTCTCTCTCTCTCTCTCTCTCTCTCTCTCTCTCTCTCTCTCATCTCTTAACTTTCTGTCAGCCTCTGTCTTTCTAAATACATATTTCCTAAAAAAGTAAATAAATTTAAATATGTGTGCACTTATAGTTGATCAATATTAATTCATATAATGAAATATTTATCTTTCAACAACTCAGAAGATCCATGATTTCATTACAACAGATACAATGCATTGGTATATCACCAGCAGAGAATACAAAACATCTGTATTTTAGTAAATTATTTTGTGAATTGCTAAGGTTTAAAAAAAATCATACAGTGGTCAAATTTTTAATGAATTATCTCCATAACTTAATTACATTGATGATTCTTGTGGACATAGTTTGTTGCTTAGGAACTTAGATGAATTAGATTTTCCAGAGTTTTTATTAATCTAAATAATCTTTGAGAACCCAGGTCTACACCTATCTCATAATGAGACATAGGAGTTAAAATTTAGTGGTAGATGTTAGAAAATAACAACTGGCATTTTTGTTACAAACATATATATATATATATTTTTTCATATTTATATATGCATGTATATTTAAATATGTATATACACATATTGCACACATACACATTATTTTATAAAATAAACTTTTTCAAATAAAATGATATTTAATATATAAATTCTATTTTACATGTAATACTTTATTTTAGAAAATATTTTTTAAAAAATTATCATGTCATATCTGCCCATTATATATAAATTTAATTATGCTTCTGTTTTTATTGGGTGGGGGAGGAACAAAGTAGCAATTTAATGTAGACAAGAATTTGAAGCTATAAATATTATATCTTTAAGGTAATTTACAAATATTCTTATGTTTTCAATGCACTTCAACATTGGAAAGAATTTTAATTTAAAAAGAAAAAAATGTAGGAAGCTTTGTATTGAGGACATATTTTAAATTGGGAGTGTTCTTTGTAGTGAGATTCTTTATTAACAAAGGAGAACTGTATCCTAAATTCTTTTAATTTTAGAGCTAGAAAAAGAATTAGGGACTGGTTCATTTAGTTTTATTATTATTATTATTATTTAATACTTGGGGAAACTGAACGATTGAAGAATTTACATAATGCACTATAGGTCAGAGAGTGAAGATGAGAATAAAACCCAGAGCACTTAATGATGACTTTAGTCTTCTTTCTACCATGCAGTTACCATTATACAATATAGCATAAATATAAGCCTAAGAAGATGTGCAATTCTACCTCACTTAAATTTGATTCATGTGCAACTAATCTCTTGTGATGCCATTGGTCCTCTTTGAAAACAAAGAGTTAACAACAACAATAACAACATAAATATATTATGTATGGTTATAAAATTATCAGTAAGAAAAGTGACTTGGCAACAAATTGGAAAGGGAGGGGATGTCCTTAAATTTGGCAATGCCTGAACAAGCTGTGGTATATGAATGTAATGGAATACTATTGTGCTATAAGAAATGTTTAGCAGATGGACTTTAGAATAACCTGGAAGTATCTATGAAAGCTGATGCTGAGAGAGGCAAGCAGAACCAGGAGAAAACTGTACATGTTTATAGTCACTTTGTGTGATTATTAACTTTGGCTATTCCATGAATGAGCATTACTTCACTTTAAGTAAGTAAGTGAAAAGACCTTAGACTAAATCTGTCAAAGTCTGCTATTATATCCTGGGCCATCTCCAGTCATCCTGATTAATATCTGGCCACTGGATCCAGAGGACTCTGGCTCTGGAGGAGAAAGTGAGACTGGTGATTTTGCACAGTCTGCCCTCATTCAAATCAAAGTCAACTGCAAGTCATGTCATCATTTCCTTGATGCCATGGTTCTCTTCAAAAATGGAGAAACATAACTTTGATAGACTTGGTACTTCTCAACAATGCAAAGTTCTAAGACAACTCCCAAAGACTCATGATGGAAAATGTTATTCACATCCAGGAAAAACAAAACAAAACAAAACAAATACAGAGACTGAATGCAGATTGAAGCATACTCTCTGCTCTCTCTTTATTATTTTGTTTCTTCTTTCTTGTAGTTCATTTCAATGGTTCTTATTTTTCTTTGCAATATGATTAAGATGAAAATATGTTTAATGTGAATGTGTATGTAGAGCTTATATCAGATTGCATGGTGTCTTGGGGGGACTGAAGGGAATGGATGGATGGAGAGAAAATTTGAAACTCAAAAGCCTGTGGAACTTAATATTCTAAACTAAAAACAAACAAACAAACAGATAAATAAATGAAAAGGTCACATCTTATCTCTATTTAGTCTTTTTTAAAATGTAGTTTTAGTGATATAATAATATTATTTATCAGTTTATCATTTATCATCCCAAGGATATTTGTATCTTGTCAATGAATATCAATGAAGAGGACAAATTTTCAAGGATCAGAAGAATAAATAACTTAATGATAGTATTTCAGGAATTAGGTTAAATATTTTGGGGGCCATCTTATTCCCACTTAAAATCATGCTATATGACAGACTAAATTTGTGCTGCTCAGTTCTGCTAATTTCTTAGTAACACACTTTCCCTTTCATATTACAATGCACCCTTTCCTTACTTTTTTTGCCCAAATACAATGACAAGGAAGAATTCTTCAAGACAGAAATATTGCATGGCCAGCTTTAAAGAGAAAATAGTGCCCACCTTGATTTTTATATTATTTTTCCTTAGGGAGTCATAATTTTTTTAAAATGCTTTAATAACTTCTGCTTTACATAATTAATTTCTGCCAGATTTTGAGTTACAATTTTTCCCCATGTTTCCCCTACCCACCACCCCAAAATAGCAGTCCTACAGGATATCCCCTCATCAAATCTGCTCTCTCCCATATCTTCTCCCTTACCCCTTTCGACTTTTCCAGTAGGGCAAAGTGAATCTCTGTGCCCCAATGCCTGTATATCTTATTTCCCAATTATATGTAAAATAGTGGGCAAAAGAATACATATGTGAATGTGTATATATATGTTTACAGGTATACATAGTTAGAGGGCACAGGACCATTTTAATAGCAAGGGATGATACTTAAAAGGTGAAATTAAGAGGTGAGAGAGAAATATAATGAAAGGAGATCAGGAGAGACAGAATGGGGTAAACTATCCCATTTAGAAGAGGCAAGGGAAAATGGTTACAAGGGAGGGGAAGAACAGGAAGGCAAAGAGGCAAAACCTTATTCTCATTCAATTTGGCTCAGGGAGATAATGACATACATACTAAATAGGGAGTCATACATTTTTGACATTATATATTACTAGAAGAGTATATTTCCCATACCTCTCTCTTATTTCATAAGGAGATACTGGTATATTTGCATGAATATAGCTGCATCCATTTTATGATATTTTCCACATCATTTAAGATCATATACTATTTCTAGAGGAAATTAGTTCAAAAGAATGGGCAGTTAGATATTGGAATAAATTAATATAGGAAAGAAAATGCAATTATTTTAACATTGTTTTTAATTTGAGTTCCAAATTTTCTCCCTCTCTTCCTTTCCTTCCCTATCCTTGAGGAGGCAAGCAATTTTCTATAGATTATACATCCACACTTATACAAAACATACTTCTATATTAACCATTTTGTAAAAGGAAAAGCAGACCAACCATTACCACGCCAACTGTAAAGCCAAACATGAGTAGCTCTCCTGAGGACTGTTGCTGTGAATAACTTTAAGGTTATGTTCACATAGTAGTGTGAACATTCTATTTATTGAGCAATAAACTGAAGCAAAACATTCACAGAAACCAAAGTACAGCATTCACAACAATATAATATTACAACTTTTTACTAAGGTGACCACATAGACTTAAACAAAAGATATTATTCAGTAAGTCACAATCTCAATCAATCAATATAAAGAACACATTTAAAGTCTTCTTTCATCTTGATTGGAGACTGACTTCCAATCATCCTTAACTCAATCACCCTTAAGGAGCAATCATCCTTAAGGCATACAAAGTACAAAGGTCTCCCACCCCTAGATCACACAGTCTTAAACTTGTCAGTCAGTCCTTTCATCTTGACTGGAGGCTGACTTCCAAATTCCATGACTCCTCTTCCATGATATCAGCTCTTTTCTGAATTCACTCAGCTGTCAGCTGGATTCACAGGTAGACAGCTCTCAGCTCCTGTTCGAGCTCCAGTTCCTGCTCCTGTTTCAGTTACTGTTCCCTATCGAAGCTCATGGTGACTAGTCCACTTCAAACCATTTGCAGTTTCTATTTCTGGGGAAAAAAAAATTAACACAGTCACAACAATACACACATAAAGTTTATCATTGTTATAATAATATTCACACACATTGCCAGTACTATCATCAATTCAATTTATGCCTGTGAAATCAAAACACACCAAAAGACAGGGCCTTGGTCTGAGAAACCAAACACAAATCAGCAGTGAAGATATAGGTTCTATGAAAAATTCAGTAAAGCCCTCCTTCAGGACTTTTGTAAAAAGACAGTAGTGAAGTCCTCTTTCAGGGCTACTGAACCAATAATAATGTCCTAGGGCTTCTTTAACAACAGCAATGACTTTTGTCAGCAGACAGGTCTGACAAAGTAACATCAATACAGACAGAACAGACGGAGAGAGTGCCAATACCACAGGCATCCTTCCTCCCAGTTCTGCTCAGTTCCAGCTTGTACTTGACCTTTTATATTCTCTGCTCATTCCTGTTCCACCCTTCCTCTCACATTCTTCCTGTTGTGGTCTTTGGCAAGTTCCTCCCACTGTGGGCTTTAAAAGTTCTGTTTCTACCAAAAACTTGATATAATCAAGGATGAGGCTCAAAGGCATTTGAAGAGCTGTAACAAGGAACTAAGTGCTTGAATAACTGAAACAAAGAGCTAAGTACTCCTTTTCTTGCCAATACCAAACACAAAGATTTATTTTAAAACTACACTTCAATCTGCCCTCACACTCCATCAGTTCTTTCTCTGGAAGTAGATAGTATTTTCCCTCAAAAATCCTTTGTAATTTTCTTTTTTTTTCCATAGGTAGCATATCTAGAAAAAATTAGTAAGAGTTGTGATTAGAATCCTTGTTTCACCTCTGTTCTTATTGGAAGTCTTCTAACTTATCTATAAAGTTTTTTTTTTCTTTTTTAAAATACTATTACTTTTTCCAACAAGAGATATGACAAAACAAAATAAGAAAAGCAGAGATTAAATCTAGGGAAGTAATGCTGACATTAATACTGATTGATTAAATAGGAACTTTTGTTTCTTTTTACATATTACTATTTCACATTTATGAATCACATCCATTTTAAAATATATTTTTCTATCATCACCTTCTATATATGCATCCCTTAAATCTAAGTATCTTAATCATTATATGAAACAATTACAGTGTGATATATGGTATTCTATGCCTATGTTTACAATGAACTGAGGGAGACATGTTCTTATTTCTCTTTATTCTTCACATTTTTTTTTAGAGAAAATAGGGAACTCTTTTGTGGATGCCAAGTTAGGTCATTATAATCATATAGTATTCAGTCTTCATTTCTTATTTTAGCCATATATGGTATTTGGGGTTTTGCTCAATTCAGATTTTCATAGTTTGTTTATATCTGAACATACTTCTCTGAAATATTCATATATGGAATTTCTTATATTTGAGTAATATTGCAATAAATTCCTATACTTAGTCATTCTAATCTATGTGGACATCTCTTTTCAATGATGTATTAAGAAAGATGATAATGCTATAAATATTTTCTTGTATGTAAAACTTTATATTTAATCATTCACTGCCTAAGGTCTATATGTTTAATAGTAGAAACTCCAGGTCATAACTTGGTGGTATTTTAATCAGTTTTTCAACATAACTCTAAATTGAGTTCCAATGTGGCTGCCCTAATTTCTTTGAGAACCTTTTCAAAAATAGATTATGTGGTTAACTATGGATTTTAACTTGTGCATTCAAATATTAATAATTTAATTATTTATAAGTAATCTTCTTCATGTTTCTCAATATTCATGGTGACCAAATTGACCCAAGTAAACCATGCATTTTTCGAATGTGCATGTTGTTGTCACATTTGAGTATCATCATTATTATTGTACTATAAAATTTAAATATCTCTATAATTTCACCATTTCAGAAGAAATGTTTCTAAGGCCCTAGAATCTATCAAAGAATATTTTATTTTTCCAGAGAGAAAAAATGCAAATGCTTTATGGTTACAAGATGTGAACTTCTGCAATTTGGACCATTTTACCATATTTCAGCTACTGATGACATGTTTTTCTGCTGGGCATTTTTGTTCTGTATACTTCCTCTTTCTTTTCCACTTATTTTCTTCCTTTTATGTTTGTTTCTCTGTGTGTATCACATTCTCAATAGATTATATTTTCCAGGAGAAGAATTAAATTTCCACTTTTTATAGTACCAATAAAGTATAATGTTGTTCACATCTCTCCTTCTGTCCATGTTCCAATATCCCAAATGTCCAGATTTACACAGGAGCTTATAAACTGCTAATGATTTAGCTACAAATTTGAGTCCTCCAAATTTTGTAAAGTTATATGGAGTGCTTTTTTCATCTGCTATTTTTTATTTACCTTTTCAATGGTGGGTCCAGAAGATTTAACTTTGGATAGAGATGTTCAACTACCTGGCATCCCACCAGATATCTCTCCTGACATATCCCCTATTATCTGGTAAACCTTATCTAGTAATGATGTGGTTGCATACTTTCTCCAAGCTTTTCTGCTAGTGCTCAAATAAGTTTTTAACTAGACATTTAATTATTTCATTACATTTGTCAAATTTTTTGTTTGTCTTCATCATCACTTTTACCTGGCAATTTCTAATACTCCACTATAAATTTCGTGTTGAAAACCTAAAGATCAAATAAGTTCTTGTCTCTCTCTACTTTTCACCTTGTATTTCAATCTTGTATTTGTCAGGTTCCTGGACCATGTCCTTAATTGTCTCTATTATTATCCTTATATACTTATTCACTTATTTTGCTCAGTTGATCTCTGTCATGGGTGATGGTGTTCTTACTCTCCTTTCCCATTCTCTTATCAACAGCAGATACATTGATGATGGCATTTAAACTGATGTCAAATGTTACTTCAATGTGAGCAACACATGTGGGGCAGGGGATATTTCTTTTAGCTTAGATATGCTAGGCAGGTTTTTATCATTTTGCATTGCTCTCTCACATTTGTAAGACTGAATAAATATACCACGCTGGTATATTTGTCATCTAAGTAGACAGTAAAGGTCTGTTTCTTCTTGCTAGGGCTGGTGTTGTTTCATTTGGATCATAACTGTTCTAACCCCACCAGTAGTTTCATTTCCAAAGGAAAGAATGGTGATTTCCAAAAGGAGCAAATCTTGAATATTCTCAGATGTGTCTCCAGAATAATGGCAATCTTGGCAGCTACTCCACAGGCAACAGCCATATCAATTTTGATGTTCTTGTGGAGCTCCTTGCCATTGAAGAAGTTCTGCAGAAGTTTCCGGATTTGGAGCATAGATGTAACTCCATTTAGGACGATGTTAACGTTCTATGACTTATTTAGTTTGGTATCACTTATGGCCTTTCTCACAGGTTCTTCTAAAATGGAAGAATTCAGAATTCAGCAATTCAAAATTGATCTGGGCAAACAGAGTGACAGTTGAGATCACACAAGATCTAACTTTGTTTACATTAAAGAATCAGAAGGCTTGGAATACAATATTATAGAAGGGAAAGGAACTAGGATTGCAAATAAGAATAACGAATATTTAACAAATTTGAGGAATTCAAGATTTTATGATGAAAAGACCAAAGTTGTAGAGAAAATTTTAATTTCAAATATAAGACTCGAGAGAAGCATATAGGGGTGGCTAGGTGGCACAGTGAGTAGAGCGTTGACCCTGGAGTCAGAAGGACCTGAATTTGGATTCAGCCTCAGACACTTAAAACACACACACAAAAACCTAGCTGTGTGAACTTGGGCAAGTTACTTAACCCCAATTGCCCTCCAAAAAGCAAAAAAAAAAGAGAGAGAGAGAGAGAGAGAGAGAGAGAGAGAGAGAGAGAGAGAGAGAGAGAGAGAGAAGCATATAAAGGTAACATGAAAGATAAATCATAAGATATTCAATAGGGTTAAACTATTTAAATTCTTATGTAAGAAGATGATATTAATATTTTCTAAGAACTTTATCATTATTAGGTTAGTTAGAAAGACTATATATACACAGAACACAGGTGTAACTTGACTATGATGGGATGATGCAAAAAAAAAAATAAAATTCATGGCTGAGAAAGAGAAATACACTGGGATAAGGGGGAAGGGAGAGGCATAATGGAGGAAAATATCTCACAAAAAAGAGGAACAAAAAAGAGCTTTTATACTGGAGAGGAAGAGGAAAGATAGCAGGCAATGTTTGTACCTTAATTTCATCATAATTGGCTCAAAGAGGGCATACCATATATACTCATATGGTAGTTGAGTTAGAAACATATGTTAACATACTGGGAGATAGAAAGAGATGGAGATAAGAAGAGGGGGTGTTGATAAAAAGGAGGATAGATTAAGGGAGGAAGTGTTCAAAAGGAAAACAGATTTTGAGAAGAAAAAGGAGAAAGAGAAAAATGATAAAATGTAGGAAAATAAGACAGAGGGCAATGAAGTTGGTAATCAAAACTGAATAAAAATATCATAAACTAACCAATAAAATTAAAGCAGATAGAAGAAGCAAATAAAAACAGAGTCTGACAATATGTTCTATACAAGAAACACTCTTGAAACAGAGAGACACACACCGAATAAAACTAAAAGGATTGAGCAGAAGCTATTGTGCTTTGAATGAAGTAAACAATTAGACTTAGTAATCGTGATTTCAGACAAAGTGAAAGCAAAAATAGGTCTAATTAAAAAAGATAAGCCAGGGAATTGCATTATACTAAACTTACCATAGACAATAAAATAAAATTAATACTATACATAAATGCAGCAAATGGTAAAAACATCTAATTTGTTAATGAAAAAAAATAAATGAATAAGAGGAAGAAACAAATGTTATTACTATATTAATAGGAGTCTTCAAATTTCCCTTTTAAGAACTATATAAATCTGACAAAATTTATCAACAAAGAAGTTAAGGAGATGAATAGAATTTTAGAAAAAATAGATATGGTAAACCTTTGGAGAAAAATGAATGGGAATTAAAAGCAGTAAACATTTTGTTTTCTGATGAATTAAGGTATAACAACTTCACAGCCAAATGCAGGGAAGCAGAAGTATTATCAGGATATTTTCAGATCATAATGAAATAAGATTCAATTAAAATAAAGTGCGATGGAAAAAGACATTAAAAAATTAATTGGCAGGGGGTGGAGGCAAGATGTAAGGAAGAAGGAAAACTCTGTGAGCCCCCCCACCCCCTGCCAAACACCTCAAATACCTATAAAATTTGTCTCTAAACAAACTTTAAAGCTACAGAACCACAAAGTGACTGAGAAATAAATCTCCAACTAAAGGCAGCCTGGCAGGACTATAGGAATAGTCAATTGCAGTGCAGTGGGAGCTGAGCCCAGTGCCTCATGAGGCCACTGTTTTAGCACCATGATGGCCCTGAACAGCAGAGGCTGGAGGGGATTTGAGGAGAGTGGATCACCAGCAGCTGTGGTGGTTTCAAGAATTATCAACCCATAAATGCCAAAGACAAAGTAAAAAGTCAATGTGCAATTCTGTTGGAACTGGAGTGGGGGAAGGGACACAGCACAGTTAAGCCCCTGTTCCCTGGGGTGAGTAGTGTGGCTACCATGTGGCTGCATCAGAGCTCCTGGCCTGCAGATTGTAGAGAGACCAAACAACCATTCTGAGGATAATTGCTCTTGCTTAGACCTGCTTGGATCTGGATAGGGGTCTTGGGTTGTGGTCCTAGGGTGTGTGACCAGGTGAGGGCTGAAGAAAGGGCAGCCAACGAATAGCTCTGTCAGCTGTGAAAACCCCAGCGATTTGGGACAAAGCTCTATGCTATGGAAGCAGAGTTTTACTGTGGCAAAGAGCTTAAAAGTCAAGTAATTGAGGGGCAACATGAGCAAGCAAAGAAAGCAAAGCAAGTACAGCAATCAAACTTTAGATTCTTTTTGGGGGGACGAAGATGATCAAAACATGAAATGGGAGGAAGACAAAAAAGTCAAAACTCCTGCATCAAAAGCTACCAAGGAAAATATGAACTGGTTAAAGGAAATGAAGGAAGTCAAGAAGGATTTTGGAAATCAAGTAAAAGAAGGGGAGAAAAAACTGGAAAGAGAAATGAGAATGATGCAAGAAAATCATGAAAAGAGAGTAAAAAATCTGACTGAAGAAAATAACACCTTAAAAATATACTAACTCAAATGGCAAAAGAGGCCCAAAAAGCCAAGGAGGAGAAGAATGCCTTAAAAAGATGATTTTGCCAGATGGAAAAAGAATTTCAAAAGTTCACTGAAGAGAATAATGCCTTCAAAATTAGTCTGGATCAAATAGAAACTAATGACTTCATGAGAAAGCAAGATACTGTTAAAAAGACCCAAACAAATGAAAAATTAGAAGGCAATATGAAATATCTTATTGGAAAAACCACAGATGTGGAAAATAGATACAGGAGAGATCATCTACAATTATTGGACTACCTGAAAGCCATGATAAAAAAAAAGAACCTAGAAGTCATCCTTCAAGAAATTCTCAAGGAAAATTTCCTGACATTTTAGAACTAGAGGGCAAAATAGAAATTGAAAGAATTCTCTAATCACTTCTTGAAAAATATCCCCAAAAGGAAACTTCTAGGAATATTATAGCCAGGTTCTGGAGTTCCCAGATAAAGGAGAAAATATAATAGGCACCCAAGAAGAAACAATTTGTCTATTGTGGAAACACAATAAGGATAGCATGAGATCTATCAGCTTCTACATTGGGGGATTGTAGGGCTTGGAATATGATATTGTGGAGGTCAAAGGAGCTAGGATTAAAGCCAAGAATCACTTACCCAGCAAAACTGAGTATCATGTTTCATGGGAAAATATGGTCACTCAATGAAATAGAGGACTTTCAAGCATTCTTGATGAAAAAACCAGAGCTGAATAGAAAATTTGACATTCAGATAGAAGAAGCAAGAGAATCATGAAAAGGTAAACAGGGAAATGAAATCATAAAGAACTTATCAAAGTTGAACTATTTACATTCCTACATGGAAAAATGATAATTGTAACTTATGAAACTTTTCTCAGTATGAGGATAATTTAGGGGAATCTACATGTGTGTGTGTTTGTGTGTGTGTGTGTGTGTGTGTGTGTCTATATAGGAAGTTATATATGCATAGGAATACATATGTGAGTTTATATATGTGTATGGGTATACAAATACAGAAGGCATGTGATCAATTGTATAAGATGGGATGATATTGAAAAAAATTAAATTAAGAAGTGAGAGAGGAATATAATGAGAGGAGATAGGGAGAGACAGAATAGGGCAAATTATCTCACATAAAAGAGACAAGGGAAAACTGTTACAGTAGAGGGGAAGAACAGGAAGGCAAAAGGGAATGGGTCAATCTTAATCTCATTGAATTTGGCTTAAGGTGGGAATAGCATACACACTAAATTGGGTACCTACCCTACAGGAAAGTTGGGAAGGGGAAGTCACAAGTGCGAGGATGATATAAGGGAGGGCAAATATTATGGGGGAAGGGTAGTTAGAAGCATACACTTTTGAAAAGGGACAGTGTCAGTGTAGAAAATAGAACAGGTGAGGGGCAGGGTTGGATAGAGGGAAATAAACTTGTTCTTTCATAATATATCCATTATGGAAATGTTTTGCATAACTACACATGAACAACCTATATTAAATTGCTTATGTTCCCAGTAAAGGCAGGTGATGAGGGAAGAAGGGAAAGAATCTGAAATTTAAAGTTTTAAAATTAAATGTTTAAAAAATTATTATTATTACAACCCACATTCATATTTTTAATAGAAATTATAGTGATAAAAGAGGCTTTCCTTAAAATGATAAGCAGTTATTTATCTAAATCCATCAGTAAGCATTATTCTTTTTTTGTGGGTGTGTTCTATTTTTGTTTGTTTTGTTTTGGTTTTTTGCTTTTTGGAGAGCAGTTGGGATTAAGCAATTTGGCCAAGGTCACACAGCTAGTAAGTATTAAGTGTTTGAGGCTGGATTTGAACTCAGGTCCTCCTGACTTCAGGGCCAGTGCTCTATTCACTGCACCACTTACCAGCCCCTAGTACTGTTCTTAATGAAGTCAAAATATAAGCCTTCCCAGTAAGTTCTGGGAGGAAGTAAGATTACATAGTATCACTACTATCATTTAATGATGTATTAGGTATGCTAGCAAGAGCAAAAAGAGAAGAAAAAGAAATAGGAGGAATTAGAATAAGCAACAAGTAAACAAAACTTTGAATTAGCAGATATTACAGTTTACTTAGAGAATCCTAGAGAATCCATTAAAAAGAACTTGTTGAAATAATTAAGAATTTCTTAAAATTTGCAGAACATAAATGAATTCCACACACATCATTAATCTTTCTATATGTTACCAACAAAGTCCAGCAGCAAGAGATATAAAAGAGAAATTCTACTTAAAATAACCATAGATTGTACAAAATGCTTGAGGGTCTACTTGCAAAGAGAAACACAGGAACTATATGAATATAATTACAAAGTAATTTTCTATGAATAAAGTCAGATCTAAACAATTGAAGAAATCTTAACTGCTCATGGGTAGGTTGAGTCAATATAATAAAATTATGATCCTACCTAAATTAATATACTTATTCAATGCCATACCAAACTACCAAAAATTATTTCATGGAGATGATAAATTATAACAATATTCATCTGGAAGAACAAAATGTTGATATTATCAAGAGAATCAGTGAGAAAAATATGTGAAGTTAAGTAACATAGCAGTACCAGATCTCAATCTGTATTACAAAGCAGTAATCATCAAAACAATCTGGTACTGAAAAGAAATAACATGGTAAATCAGTGAAATGGGCATAGTAAATAACAAGCATTAGAAAACTATTGTAGTAATCTAATGTTTGATAAACACAGGTATCCAGACTTTAGGGATGAGTATTCACTATTTGACTGAAACATTATTGGGAAAACTGGAAAGCAGTTTGGCATAAGAATATAGACCAATATATACCTATACCAAGCAAAGTTCAAAGTGAGTACCTAATTTAAACATAAAAGGTGAGATATAAACTAATTAAGGGAGCATGGAATATTTGTACCTGTCAAATCTACAGATAAGAGAGCAATTTATGCCTAAATAAAAGATAGAGAGCATACACAAAGTAAATTAATAATTTTGATCATAATTTTTTTGGTTAAATGGATTTTAAAAAGTCCATTGGAATAAAGCAGCCATGATTAGAAAGAAAACACAAAACTGGAGGGGGGATATGCAGGGGCATGTATTACAGCAAGTGTCTCTCATAAAGACCTCATTTCTGAAAATATATAGGGAACTAAATCAAATTGATAGGAATGAGTCATTAGTCAATTGATAAATGGATAAAGGATATTGTAATGGTAATGAAATTTGAAGATTCCTTTGTATTGCTAAGCTGACAGGTACTTAGCACTTAGTTTCAGATCAAGCCTCTCTTAAGAAACAAAAGGTATAAACCCCTGTTGATGACATAACAGGAAATTACTGATGTGACAGGAAGGAGCACAAAATGGAGGAAGCTCTTCTTGGAGTTAGATTCTGGAAGCTGAGGAAGAGAGGCCCAGGCTGGAGAGAATGATTTTTTTGGAGAACCTGGATGAAGTGATTTTGATTCTGGAACCATGTGAAATTTTTGCTGAAGACTTCTGAGGGCCAGGCAGAGCCACTGAGGAGCTACCAGAGGAAGCATTACTGTGGTGTCTGTACTTTGTCTGTTTATGGCTTTGTTAAGCCTTGATGTCCAAGGAATAGTGACTGTGAAGGATTTAAGGTGGACTGGACACTGTGAGCTTCAGTGTGGAACAGGAACTGCATGGAGAGTTAGAGAAAGAGCTGGAAGCTGCCTGCCTTTGAACCCAGGTGACAGTTTGGTGAATTCAGGTAGGAGCTGGGACCATAGAAAGGGATCCTGGGAATCTGTAAACCTGCCTTGAGTAAAGATGAAAAGACCTCTCCATGAATACTGTGTAGTGACTGATGAAAATGTCTGAGTAGTGACTAACCTTGAAGTGAGATTTTCCTTTGGGACTCACTGGCAAGAGTTGTGTGATTTGGCCAGATGAGACTCTGGGCAGCTGTTGAGCCCCTGGCTTTGAAAACTCAGATGTTTGTGCTTCCCTCTCTAGTAACTAACTAGGTATGGATATAATGGTGAGACAGCTGGAAGCTCTGCCTGCTGAATTGTGTTATTTTCTGTTGAGTAGTGACTGATGTAATTGTAATTTATTTGTGATTGTACTTTGTGATTGAATTAAGGAATCTGTGATTGACTAAATAAACCCAGGGGTGGGGTACTTTGACTTTTGTATTTTGTGTCCTTTAGTGATGCAATGATGATTGAATGATTGAGTTACTAAATAATTGTACTTTGTTGAAATCTATTGTGACCACTTTGATGAAAAGTATGTCGCCATTTTAGTGATTTCATTGTGAATGCTATATTTTGTTTTTTCTGTGATAAGTTATAGCATTGTGAATGCTGTACCTTGATTTCCTGAGACTGTTTTGCTCTGATTTGTTATTGAATAAATAGAGTATTCACTATGCTATGTAATTAGAACCTTGAAAGCTGTTCACAGTAGCAGTCCTCTGGAAAGCTGTTCGTATGTGGCTTTACAGATATGAAAAGACAGTTTTCAGGAGAAAAAAATTAAACTTATTTATAATTTTATAAGAATACTCTAAATAATTCTGGATAAAAGAAAGGCAGATTAAAAGAAGTCTAAGGTATTATGCTATATCTATAAGATTGATTAACATGACAGAAAAGGTAAATGACAAATGATGGAGGGGAAATGGAAAGATTGGGAGTCTGATGCAGTGTTGGTGGGGTAGTGAACTGGTTCAACTACTCTGGAGAACAATTTGTAACTATGTCCAAAGGTTTACAAAGCTACATATCCTTTGACTGAATAGTGCTGTTGGATTTTATGAGGTGTTCAGGGAATACTGTTAGCTCTGGTGTAAGGGTTTTCAGGGATGTTTATGCACCTTTGTTGTTCACCAATTCTCATTTGTCTCTCTAAGAAGTTGAGTGACCTGGTAAATTGTCTTGGAAGATGAACTAAACTAGTTGGACAGTAACTGGCATCCCGATATGTGGCTGAGTTAAGGGGGTTTCTAACAGCAGGTCTAATAGCAGGTCCTATGGAGCATGTAAAGGTTTACTAGGCATCAAAGATGAAAACATTATCCACTTCATCCTAAGCCATGATGCCTCAGGAAGAGAGAGTAAAGTGATAACTTTGCACAACACTGTTTCACTTAAATCCAGTATATGTATCAGTCATCATCTGTAATGTCACCGGTACTATTCTAAGGATGAACAAGAAGCAACATGACTGCTAGATCTGTACCCAAAGAGATAAAGAAAATAAAAAAAGATTTGCATGTACAATTTTTTTACAGAAGCTCTTTTTTGCTGTGGCAAAGAATTGGAAGTTGAGGGGAGGCCCATCAACTGGGAAATAACAAAAAAAATATGGTATATGATTAGGATGGAATGCTATTTTGATATAAGAAAGAACAAGCAGGACGGTTTCAGAAAAATCTAGCTAGATTTATGTGAATTGTTGTAAAGAAATAAAGAACATTTTACATAGTGATAATATTATATGGTGATCAAGTATGAATGACTTAGCTATTCTTAGCAATAAAATGATCCCAGACAATTCCTGAAAGACTTAGATGTAAAATGTTATCCACCTCCAGTGAAAGAATTGATGAAGGTTGATTGCAGATAGAAGCGTTGTTAACTTTTTTGCTTTCTTTTTTCTCTTTTTTATTCCTTTTTCTATTTAAGCATATGTAATATGGGAATATATATTTTTTTCAAAACTACACATATTTAATCTGTCAAATTAGTTGCTTTCTCAAGGATGACAGAAGGGGTGGAAAGGGACCAAATTTGAAATTCATTTCTTTTAAGAATGGTATAAATAGTTTTTAAATGTAATTGAGGAAAAAAGAAAAATGGACATGGGTGATAGAGATATAGAATATGTATTTTCATAGAGTGAGTCAGTCGCAATACTTTTCTAGAAACTTGAAGAGACTCTTTGCACATTCACAAGTATTGGGCAGTCAGTGGACATCACTCTTCTCATTTGATGTCTTTTTACACTTTCTTTTAAAGTTAACAATGAAATGGTTGATCATGCTGTTGTCCAAGATCTCCTCATCCAAAGGAGTATAACTAGCTGTTAATGTTATTTTAAATAAGTAATATTTGGTGCCACTTCCAAGGCCAAAGATCACATATTTTTCCAAGCATGATCCTTTTTGTCCAAGCTCTACATGATTGCAGTAGCAGTTAGCTCGTTGATGAATAAGTGTGTATTGAAATCAGTGATGGTTGCAGAATTTTTGGTTGTCTGATGTTGAGAATCATTGAAGTAGCCTGGTACTTGGATCGCAACATTTGTAAGTCTCTGTCCGAGGGAAGTTTTGGCAATTTCTTTCATTTTGGTCAAAAATATAGAAGAATTTTTTTTTGGACATAAATTTTTGTCTCCCCTTTGTATTCAACTTGGAAATTAAGCTTAACTGCTTAATTAACCACAGCAAAAGGCTAAAGCTCCATGGTACATTGTACAATGGCTTCATCAAACTCAGAATCAATTAGACATTTGGCATCAAATGTGTTGGTGGGGTATGTTGCAACTTTAGTCCTTACAATGTCACTGATTGGTCATGCTGTGGATGAAGGTAACATCACTTCAGATGATCTTATTTTCTTGGTCTTTAACAATGATAACCATTTTCCCATGTTGGAAAGTTCTCACAAAGAAATAAGTGGGGCTTAAGTCAGTGCCTACTTCTAGTCTCTTTGTGGTGGTAGCTGGGGCACTGGGCTCATAACTAACAAATGTGGAGTTAGGAAGGGTTGCTATTGCATTGAGTAAGAGCCATAGTTTCTTTCAATGATAAATTGTATTGTAGAGATTTGAATCTATACAACCATTTACTACAACTCTAGTCATTATATCCAGTACAGTATTCTGTGCAGAATTTAGCACATACTAAGCACTTAAATGCTTGTTACCTTACTACTACTGTAGTACTTACATTATACGTGAACACATACATATATACATATGTAACTCTATGTATATATACACATACATGGGTATGTTTTTGTTCTGTTTTAAGTTGTTTATTCATTTCTATTTAAATTGGAAAAGTAAACATCCATTATGATTGTAAAATTGAAAAGAATTCCCAGAGAAAGCATGAACGTCACATGCTCTAAAAATATCTGATGAAGATGGTGGAGTAGAAATAGCGTGTCCAAGCCACTCTCCCCCCAGATCACCTCCAAACTATGTAAAGGGGACTCTGAACAAATTCTGGAGCCCCAGCACCAACAGAACAACACAGAACAGGGGCTAACCTCCCTCTGAGAATGGCCCAGCAGCCCTCTAGGAAGGACCAGAGCAGCACTCTGGGAACTGGCAACACAGTGCATGGGGAGCCGAGCACAGGTCTGCCTGAGTCGTGGTTTTAGCCCCAGGGCAGCTGGGCCAGCAGCCGGCTGGAGAGACTCCAGAACAACAGCAGCTATGGCAATTCCAGAATTATCAACATAGACATGCCTAGGACAAAGTGAGAGGTTAATGCCCTATGGACTTTGGGACCGGTATTTGGGGAACTCGTCGGCTTCCTCCCCTGAGGGCTAGAAGCCACTGAGGAGACACTCCATTTTCTAGTTTTCAAAGGCAGCTCCAGCTCCTGGCCTGCGAACTGTAAGGAGATCCAGCGATCAGTCTTGGGGGGTAATCACTCTTGTTTAACCTCCCTGGATCTGGATTGTGATCTGGGGTGGAGGTTGTGGGTGGGTTTCCAGCTTGCCAGAAATGGAAGTTGTCCCCCCACACACACGGTTGGGATGAAAGTTCCCATCTGGCACCAGAATCATACTGTGGCAACAAGCCCAAAACTCAAGTAATTAAGTGGGAACATGCCAAGGCAAAGGAAACAAATTAAACAGAAAAATGCAACCTTAGACTCCTACTTCGGGGGCAAAGAAGATCGAAGCATAGAACAGGAGGAGGGCTGTGAGGTCAGAAATCCTGCTTCAAAATCCCCAAAGGAAAATATGACCAGGTTACAGGCCATAGAGGACCTTAAGAAGGACTTTAAAAATCAAATAAGAGGGGAGGCTAGGTGGCACAGTGAGTAGAGCACTGGCCCTGGCGTCAGAAGGACCTGAGTTCGGATCCGGCCTCAGACACTTAATCCACACAAACAAAAACCTAGCTGTGTGATCTTGGGCAAGTTACTTAACCCCAATTGCCCTAAAAAAAGGGGCGGCTAGGTGGCGCAGTGAGTAAGAGCGCCGGCCTCGGAGTTGGTATGACCCGAGATCGAATCCGGCCTCAGAAAATGAGGACCCACACACAAATAATGACTAGCCGTGTAACCTTGAGCAAGTTACTTAACCCCAATTGCTTAATAAAAAAAAAAATCAAATAAGAGAAGTGGAGGAAAAACTGGGAAGAGAAATGAGAAGGATGCAGGAAAAGTATGAAATGAGGGCCAACAGCCTGACTGAGGAAAACAACACCTTACAAAACAGACTAACTCAAATGGCAAAGGAGGCCCAAAAGGGCAATGAGGAGAAGAATGCCTTAAAAAGTCAAATTTGCCAGATGGAAAAAGAATCTCAAAAGTTCACTGAGGAGATTCATTCCTTCAGAGTTAGACTGGAGCAAATGGCATCTAATGACTCTATGAGAAATCAAGATGCTGTTAAGCAGATCCAAACAAATGAAAGATTAGAAGGCAGTGTGAAATATCTCATGGGAAAAACCACTGACCTGGAAAATAGATCCAGGAGAGACAATTTAAAAATTATTGGACTACCTGAAAGCCATGATCAAAGAAAGAACCTAGAAATCACCCTTCAAGAAATTCTCAAGGAAAACTGCCCTGATGTTTTAGATCCAGAGGGCAAAATAGAGGTTGAAAGAATCCACCAATCACCTCCTGAAAAAGATCCCAAAAAGAAAACTCCCAGGAATATTATAGCCAGGTTCTAGAATCCCCAGATCAAGGAGAAAATACTACAAGCAGCCAGGAAGAAACAATTTCAATATTGTGGAAACACAATCAGAATAGCCCAGGACCTGGCAGCTTCTACACTGAGGGATCGAAGGGCATGGAATATGATATTCCAGAGGGCAAAAGAACTGGGAATGAACCCAAGGGTCACCTACCCAGCAAAACTGAGTATTTTGTTTCAGGGGAAAATATGGTCATTCAGTGGAATAGAGGACTTTCAAGCATTCTTGAGGAAAAAAAAAAACAGAGTTGAATAGAAAATTTGACATCCAGACACAAGAAGCAAGAGATGCCTGGGAAGGTCATCAGGGAAAAGAAATCAAAAGGAAATTATCAAAGTTGAACTATTTACATTCCTATATGGAAAAACAATAACTATGACTGATGAAATCTTTCTGAGTATGAAAATAATGGAAGAAGGGTGTATGGTCATATGAATACATATGTGGATGTGTGTGTATATGTTTACAGTTATACATGGAGAGAGGGCATAGGTTGAATTTTTTGGGAAGGGAGGATACTCAAGGGGTGAAATTATGAGGTGAGAGAGGAAAGTGGCAAGAGGAGATGGGGAGAGACAGGGTAGGATAAACTATCTCATGTAGAAGAAGCAAGGGGAAGTGGCTGCAAGGGAGGGGAAGAATAGGAAGGCAAAAAAGCAAAACCACGTTTTCATTGAATTTGGTTCAGGGAGAGAATGACATGCATACTAAATGGGATATCTCAACCTGCAGCAGAATAGGGGGAAGGGGGATGAGAGGAGGGATGATGGATGGGAGGACATTCTTGGGGGTAGGGGAGGTTGGAAGTACCCACTATAGAAGAGGGTTAGGATCAAATAGGAAATGGACCAGGTGGGGGGTGGGATGAGTGGGAGTGAATTATAAGCAGTCTTTTACAAGATATCTACTATGGTAATGTTTTGCTTAGCTAGACATGTACAACATATACTGAATTACTTATCTTCCCAGAGGGAATGGGTGACAAGGGAGGAAGGGAATGGATCTGAAATTCCAGTTCCTAAAATTAAATGTTTCAAATATATATAAATACTATTATTAATACTCCTTTGCTTGTAATTGGGCGATAAGATGTGCAGGTATTGGGGCACAGAGATTCACCTTCCTCTAGTAGAAAAGTCGAAGGGGGTATGGGAGAAGATATGGGAGAGAGAAGATTGAAGGAAGCGCTATCTTGTGGGACTGCTATTCTGGGGTGGTGGGTAGGGGAAAAACTGGGGCGGGGGTATAATAATTGTAACTCAATATCTAGCGGAAATGAATGATGTAAAACAGAAGTTAATAAAGCATTTGTTAAAAAATATATCTGACAATTCATTTTCCCCCATTGTATTGTTTTAAAGTGTTTAAGAAATGTGTTCATCTTCAAGACCATTTTATAATAGGAAAATCTGGCAACTTCCTCTGTATTTATTATATGATAGGCACTGCAAAGGAATGCACTGCTGATTTTACCCGCGGTTGGGCTGGCTAAGACTTAACCAAAAACACAATCCATTTTAAGTTCCACATACATTATTTATTAAGATTTCCTCCATGCCCTTATTAAATCTAGATAATTAACAAAATAAATCAAGTCCTGATTTGTAGTGTCTGCCAATTTCAGGTTTAAATGCTCACACCGAGTAGGTAGGCTCCCATAAATCTGGTTCAAGCTGTCTCTAGTATATCCTTGATTGCCCCCACACATCTCTCTTTCCTGTCTCTGTGGGTCAGTAATTCCTGTATTTGATAATTATTTTTAGCAAGAATTTGGTCTTTTATTACAATGTAAAAATTACCCAGGGCAAAGGTTGGCATCCTCTTACAAAATACTCTTGCTCTACTTGCACATGAACTGTATTTATTCCTAGGGTAGCATGACCATTAATAGATGGGATCTGGATTTTCTCATGTCCTGTGGCTTTTAAAATTCCACCCTCAGGTTCTAAGGAAAAATAAAATAAAATTTAATGCTGTCTCATATCTTACATCTCTCCTTCTAGAAAAGGTACAAAGTATACAAAGTAGATATTAAACTAAGACAATTATTAATCTTCTCTACCACAAAAGAAATGTTCCAAAAACATTTTCTTTTGTGACACAATCCTTCATTGTGAGGGACAATAAGGGACTGATTTTCTTCCCAAAGTACACCTCAGTAAAAAGTCAATTGTTTTATCCCAGGAAAACAATACATGTGCTCCTTAACAAAAGATAAATATCATGTCTAACTCCATCAAACTGTATACAAATATAAATTAAAAAATAAGATATTAATATATTCTAAATTAATAATATTATTATATGAATTTCATGAGCAAATAAATAAAATTACTGATAATAACATATGTAAACCACTGAAATTTTTGCAATGTACATCACATATATCACTACATTTGATAATTATTTAGATTGCTAAATGAGAGCTGGACATTGTTATTATTGGCATTCTTTGGTGAACCACAACCAGAACTGTTTGAACGTCTCATAGTATTCAGTAAAGTAAACAGTATGTGAACTAGAGCATTATCAGAGATAAATTGTAACTTGCAAAATCTAAGTGTAACCATGTTCTATAGAAACTGAAGAACAAAGATTCTAATTAATTCAGCTATATTGAAAACTCATAATCTCCAAGCTATATGGAGTTAAAAGAATTAAAATATGGAAACATGCTTAATGAAATCAAAATCACAGTCTTTGTCATCCTGGATGTTTTCTAGAGTTATCGTAGAGAGGCTTTCACTTAAGCTACAGGAGATATACTTATATTCCAATATTTTATTGAGCTGCTATATTATCCACCTGTGAAATATTTAACAGAACATTAAATGAAAATAGGATTGCCTCTTGTCCACAAGAACATTTGTATTTTGACTCCAAGAGTTAAAGATGAATAGTAATAGAGTTCATAAGGAATTAATAGAAAGCATACTTTACCTAAGGAAAATCAGCTCTGACACGAGCCAAGGTGATCATTAGCAAACCATTCCACCTCTAAGTTCTGCATGTCTAAAATGAGGACAATAATATTTGCAATATTTGCCTAACATGTCAAATACTTCATTTTCCTGATATATAAAAAATGGGTCTCTTACTGGGATTATTCTGAAGAAAGTGCTATGTATGGGGTGGCTAGGTGATGCAGGGAATAGAGAACCAACTATGGAGTCAGGAGGACCTGAGTTCAAATGTGACCTCAGACATTTAACACAAAAACTAGCCTCGTGACCTGGGGCAAGTCACTTAACTGCAAATGCCTCCCCCCCCAAAGAAGCAACAAACAAAGAAAGTGCTCTGTTAACTTTGAAATGCTAATATAAATATAAATTTTATACAGCATAGCACACTTTACAGTTAAAAAAAACCAAACTACTTTCCTCATAGCTGAAATAATATAGTGCTAAGGTTTATATCTCTATCAATACCTAATATGGTATTTTGCTTTAGTAAGCACTAAGACAAGGTTTGATAAATTTCACTGAATAAATATATAGGTAAGATATTCATTACACACTTACAATGCACAAAACCCTGAGTAGGCAGTATGAATAAAAGCAATCAAGACATTTCCTCCTCTTAAGTAACTTGAATTTTAAAGAGTAAAAACAACACATGAAGAGAAACATGTATAGTGAGTTGAGAAATGAATGAAGTGAAGGATAGGTGGGACCCTTCTGGAAATATTGGTCCTAGTTATGGAATTACCGATCAGGAGAGTGGAGTCTCAGGGTAGAGTTTTCTTCAGTAGTAAAGAACAGAAGTCTGAAGAATAGATTGAGGCATGAATAAAAAGTGATGCAGTAACTGATGATCTATATATTAGTTTGTCCAAAGTCATATCACTCTTAGATGTGAATTGTTCCATCTCAATATAGCCCATGTTTGCTGACAGTTGACAAATATGGAAGTGTATGTCTAGTGTCCATATTTACTAATAATTATTAAAGTAATATCTGTTTGTTCAAAAAGTAAATAGTTTGTAAATTTTTATTACTTGTTCTCATAATATTTAACAATATTCCACTATTGTCTTTAGATATCTCAGGTCATTGTCTCTAATTTAGGGGAAAATAATGTATCTCAAAGAGATAAAAAAATAAAGAAAAGCTTATTGGTACAAAAATATTTATAGCAGAATTACAATGTTGGAAAAGAATTAAAATATAAGGGAATACCAATCAATTGGGGAATGGTTAACACGGTGTGATATGTGATTGTGTGAAAAGTATTGGCTTTAAGAAGGGATGAGTAAGACATGATGCTCTCCAAAAACAAACAAACAAACAAACAAACAAAAAAAAAAACTAAAAGTACCTCAGCTGATGCAAATTGAATTGAATAGCACCAAGACAATGTTGTACACAGTAACATCTATACTGCATGGTGAGCAACTGTGAGTGACTTAGCTATTTTCAACAATACAATGATGCCAGAAAATTTAAGGACTTATAATAAAAAAGGTATCCATCTATAGAGAAAGAACTATTAGTCTGAGTATAGATTAAAACTTTCCTTTTCTTTATTTTCCTTATTTTTTAATATTTGCTGGGTTTTGGTTTTGCTTACTTTTACTACAGAATGATTATGGAAACATATTTAACTTACTGTATATGTATTGCTTATTTCAAATTGCTTGCCTTTCCATGGGGGTGAAAGGTTGAAATGCACGGGGAGAAAGTAGAGCTCAAAATTTTGGGAAAAAAAAGGAAATTCAAATTATTTTTACATGTAATTGGAGAAAAATAAAATCATAAAACATAAAAACTCAACAAGGTAAAAGAATGCCCTAGTGCTCTCCCAAAAGTAAATGTTTTCTTCTTTTTTATGTATATATCAAAATATATTCAACTTTTCATACTTTATATTCTCCAGGAGAATATAAATTCCTTGAAGGAAGTATGTTGTTGTGTTGTTGTTGGTTGTTGTTGATGCTGCTGCTATTTTGTTTAGAGGGGAAATGTTTATCTCCTCACTGTTTAGAAGAGTGACTCAAATTTGGCAGTCCTTTAATAATTGCTGATTGAATTAATCAATGAATGCTTGAATAATGCTTGACTTTTTATCCATTTGTTGTTTTAATTAGAATAATAGTAGAGGGGGCGGCTAGGTGGCAGTGAGTAGAGCTCCAGCCCTGGAGTCAGAAGGACCTGAGTTCAGATCCGGCCTCAGACACTTAACCCACACAAACAAAAACCTAGCCATGTGACCTAGGGCAAGTTACTTAACCCCAATTGCCCTAAAGGGGCGGCTAGGTGGCGCAGTGAGTAAGAGCGCCAGCCTCGGAGTTGGGATGATCCGAGATCAAATCTGGCCTCAGAAAATGAGCACCCACACATGAATAATGACTAGCCGTGTAACCTTGAGCAAGTTACTTAACCCCAATTGCTTTAAAAAAAAAAGAATAATAGTAGATAAAATTCTTAAAGATTACTGCTTATTTCATAATACATACGAGGTATATATGTGCATATGTAAACATATAATGTACTGCATCTTTTAAATCTAATTTGTTCCTTTTTCTATTTTAAGAAGAGTATGTCCTTCCCTAGGTAAATTTTGACTTGATTTCTCATTAACTCTCAGTGACATCCATATGTTTATATTTATAACCTCATATTAAAATTTCTATTCTTTTTAATTATCCCATAAAAAGAAGCAATGGAGTCCTTATACGACATAAATATATATTAGACATGTAAATACTTTAAATTTGGTACCTCTAGGTTGTTTTTTTTTTCAAATACTTATAAAAGTGACTATTAAAAAAAAAAACTTTAGTTATACAGAACCCACAAAGTGACAGAGAGAAATAAACCTCTTACTGGAGACAGCCCAGCAGGCTGGCAGAAAGGGTCCATTGCAGCACACTGGTAGCTGAACCCATCCTTGTGTAAGCCTGCAGTTTGTTTTTTTAAACAAATGCTTTATTAACTTCTGTTTTACATCATTCATTTCCTCCAGATTTTGAGTTACAATCATGTTCCCCCTGTTATTCCCCAACCCAACCTCCCAGGATAGCAGTCCCACAAGATATCGCTTCCTCCAATCTGCTCTCTCCCATACCTTCTCCCATACCCCCTTCGACTTTTGCATTAGAGGAAGGTGAATCTTTGTGTCCCAATGCCTGCACATCTTATCTCCCAATTACAAGCAAAAGAGTATTAATAATAGTATTTATATATATTTGAAACATTTAATGTTAAGACCTCGAATTTCAGATCCATTTCCTTCCTCCCTTGTCACCCATTCCCTCTTGGGAGATAAGTAATTCAGTATATGTTGTACATGTCTAGCTATGCAAAACATTATCATAGTAGATATATTGTACAAGGCTGCTTATAATTCCCTCCCACTCATCCCACCCCCCACCTGGTCCATTCCCTACATGATCCTGTCCCTCTTCTATAGTGGGTACTTCCAACCTCCCCTCCCCCCAAGGATGCCCTCCCATCCATCATCCCTCCTCTCATCCCCCTTCCCCCTATTCTGCTGCAGGTTGAGATATCCCATTTAGTATGTATGTCATTCTCTCCCTCAACCAAATTCAATGAGAATGTGGTTTTGCCTTTTTTGCCTTCCTATTCTCCCCCTCCCTTGCAACCATTTCCCCTTGCTTCTTCTACAAGAGATAGTTTACCTACCTTGTCTCTCCCCATCTCCTCTTGCCACTTTCCTCTCTCACCTCATAATTTCATCCCTTGAGTTTTCTCCCTTCCCAACAAATTCAACCTATGCCCTCTATCCATATATAACTGTAACCATATACACACACATTCACATAAGTACTCATATAACCACACACCCTTCTTCCATTATTTTCATAGTGAGAAAGATATCATCACTCACAGTTATTGCTTTTCCATATAGGAATGTAAATATTTCAACTTTGATTAGTTCCTTTTGATTTCTTTTCCCTGATGACCTTCTCAGGCATCTCTTGCTTCTTGTGTCTGGATGTCAAATTTTCTATTCAATTCTGGTTTTTTCCTCAAGAATGCTTGAAAGTCCTCTATTCCACTGAATGACCATATTTTCCCCTGAAACAAAATACTCAGTTTTGCAGGGTAGGTGACCCTTGGGTTCATTCCCAGTTCTTTTGCCCTCTGGAATATCATATTCCATGCCCTTCGATCCCTCAGTGTAGAAGCTGCCAGGTCCTGGGCTATTCTGATTGTGTTTCCACAATATTGAAATTGTTTCTTCCTGGCTGCTTGTAGTATTTTCTCCTTGATCTGGGATTCTGGAACCTGGCTATAATATTCCTGGGAGTTTTCTTTTTGGGATCTTTTTCAGGAGGTGATCTGTGGATTCTTTCAACCTCTATTTTGCCCTCTGGATCTAAAACATCAGGGCAATTTTCCTTGAGAATTTCTTGAAGGGTGATTTCTAGGTTCTTTCTTTGATCATGGCTTTCAGGTAGTCCAATAATTTTTAAATTGTCTCTCCTGGATCTATTTTCCAGGTCAGTGGTTTTTCCCATGAGATATTTCACATTGCCTTCTAATCTTTCATTTGTTTGGATCTGCTTAACAGCATCTTGATTTCTCATAAAGTCACTAGCTTCCATTTGCCCCAGTCTAACTCTGAAGGAATGAATCTCCTCAGTGAACTTTTGAGATTCTTTTTCCATCTGGCAAATTCGACTTTTTAAGGCATTCTTCTCCTCATTGCCCTTTTGGGCCTCCTTTGCCATTTGAGTTAGTCTATTTTTTAAGGTGTTGTTTTCCTCAGTTAGGCTGTTGACCCTCATTTCATACTTTTCCTGCATCCTTCTCATTTCTCTTCCCAATTTTTCCTCCACTTCTCTTATTTGATTTTTTTTTAATTAAGCTATTGGGGTTAAGTAACTTGCCCAAGGTTACAGGGCTAGGTTTTTGTTTGTGTGGATTAAGTGTCAGAGGCCGGCTCCGAACTCAGGTCCTTCTGACTCCTGGGCCGGCACTCTATTCACTGGGCCACCTAGCCGCCCTCTCTTATTTGATTTTTAAAGTCCTTCTTAAGGTCCTCTATGGCCTGCAACCCCCTCACGTTTTGCCCTGGGGCTTTTGGAGCAAGACTTCTGACCTCACAGTCCTTTTCCCACTCTATGCCCCCAAAATAGGAGTCTAGGGTTGCATTTTTCTGTTTCCTTTGCCTTGGCATGTTGCCACTTAATTACTTGACTTTGGGGCTTTTTGCCACACTATGGCTTTAAGGCCAGATAGAGGAATTTTCGTCCCGAACATGTGGGGGGCAACTTCCGTTTCTGGCAAGCTGTAAATCCACCCACAACTTCCACCCTAGATCACAATCCCGATCCAGGGAGTTTAAAGCAAGAGCGATTACCCCCCCAAGACTGATTGTTGGTTCTCCCTACAGTTCGCAGGCCAGGAGCTGGATCTGCCTCTGAAAACTACAAAATGGCGTGTCTCCTCAGTGGCTTCTAGCCCCCAGGGGAGGAAGCCAACTCATTCCCCAAATGCTGGTCCCAAAGTCCATAGAACACTAACCTCTTACTTTGTCCTAGGCATGTCTATGTTGATATTTCTGGAGTTGCCACAGCTGCTGGTGTTCTAGGTTCTCTCCAGCCAGCTGCTGGCCCTGCTGCCCTGGGGCTAAAACCTCGGCTCACCGGGACCTGGGTTCCACTCTGCTCAGCTCCCCGTGCTCTGCGCGCTGCTCGCTACCAGCTCCCAGACCGTTGTGCTGGTCCTTCCTGCAGGGCTGCTGGGCTGTCCTCAGCAGAAGTTTAGCTTCTCTGTGTTGTTCTGTGGGTGTTGGGGCTCCAGAAGTTTTTCAGAGTCCCCTTTTACATAGTTTGGGGGGCATCTGGGGGCAGAGTGGCTTGGATGAACTGTTTCTACTCCGCCATCTTGGCCCCACCCCATGAGCCTGCAGTTTTAGCCTCAGGGTGGCTGGAGATACCTCAGGAGAGTTGATCACCAGCAGCTATAGCAGTTTCCAGAATTATCAAACTATAAATGCCAAAGACAAAGTGAAAGGTCAGTGGACTTTGGGAATGGAGGGTCTAGGAGTATAGTCTAGCCTTTGCCCCATGGAAAAGTGGCTGAGGCATGGTGGCCATGCAGCCACCACCATGTGGCTGCTTCAGAGCTCCTAGCCTGCAGATTGTCGGGGGGCCAAGCAAAACAGTCTGAAGGGTCTCTGATAGAGGCCTCATTTCTAACATATAAAAAGAATTGAGTCAAATCCATAAGAATACAAGTCATTCCCTAGTTAATAAATGGTCAAAGGATATGAACAAGCAGTTTTTGTAGGAAGAAATTAAAGATATATATAAACATATGAAGAAATGCTCTAAATCCCTAATGATTAGAGAAATGCAAATCAGAACAACTCTGAAGTATCACATCTCACCAGCCAGATTGGCTAAGATGACAAAACAGGAAAATGACAAATTCTGGAGAGGATGTGGGAAAATTGAAACACTAATGCATTGGTGGTGGAGTTGTGACCTGATTCAACCATTCTGGAGATCAATCTGGAACTATGCCCAAAGGGTTATAAATAATATCATACCCTTTGAACCAGCAATAAAACTTCTAGGGTTGTATCCCAAAGTGATCACAGAAGTGGAAGGGAGATACATATGAACAAAAATATTTTAGCAGCTCTTTTTGTAGAGGCAAGGAATTGGAAATTAAAGGGATGCCCATCAATTGGGGAATGGTTAAACAAGTTGTGGTATATAAATGTTTTGGAATATTATTGTGCTATAAGAAATGCAGAGGAGACACATTTCATATATCTAACCTTCCCTATAGACAGTAGGAGGGAGAGGGAGAAAGAAAATGGGTGTGGGTGGATAGAAGGGAGGAAAGATTAGTGAGGGAAAAAGGAAAGAAAATCAAGGGGTCTGATAGAAGGGAGGGCAGATTGAGAGCAAAACTCTAGTGAGGAGAGAAAGGGGAAAGAAAATTATAAATGGGGGGAGGGTGGAATAGGATGGAGAGAATGACACAGATAGTAATAATAACTATGAATGTGAATGGGATGTACTCTCTCAAAAAATGGAGGTGGATAGCAAAATACATTTGAAACCATAATCCTACAGTATGTTGTTTACCAGAAACACATTTGTTTCAGAGTGATACATACCGAGTAAAGTTTAAAGGCTGGAGTAGAATATAATTAGCTTCAGCTGAAGTAGAAAAAGAAAAAAAAGAAAAGAAAGGATAGCAATCCTGATGTCAGGCAAAGCAAAATATATCTAATTAAAAGAGATGAGGAAGAAAACTACTTCCTGCTAAAAGGAACCATAGGAAATAAAATAATATCATTACTAATGTTTGTGGACCAAGTGATATAACATTCAAATCCTTAGGGGACAAATTAAAGGAGTTATTGGAAGAAATAACAAGCAACACTATACTAGTGGAGTACCTCAACCTACCCCTCTCTAAACTAGATAAATCTAACCACAAAATAAACAATAAAGAAGTTAAGGAAGTGAATAGAATTCTAGAAAAGTTAAAAATGTCAGACCTCTGGAGAAAATTGAGCATAGAAAAAGAATATACCTTTTTCTCAGTGATACATGACATTGACAAAAAATTGACCATCTACTGGGGCATAAAAACCTCACTCCCAGGCAGAAAAGCAGAAATATTAAATGAATACTCTTCAGATCATGATGCAATAAAAATTACATTTAAAAAGGTCCAGGGAAAGATATATTAAACATTAATTAGGAACAGTAACAGCCACATTGCGGAACGACTAACTTTGATAGACTTAATCTCTTCTTACCAATGCAAGGATCTAAGAAAACTCCAAAAGAGTTATGATGGAAAATGCTGTTCACATCCAGAAAAAGAACTACAGAGGCTCAATGATCACAGAAAGTTATTTGGGTTCTCTCTCTCTCTCTCTCTCTCTCTCCTCTCATTTCTTCTTTGTTGTGGTGTCTCTTATTGGCCAAATTTTTATTTTTTTTTGGAGGGGGGAAGGAAGGACAATTGGGGTTAAGTGACTTGCCAAAGGTCACATGGCTGGTAAGTGTTAAGTGTCTGAGACCATATTTGAACTCAGGTCCTCCTGACTGCAGGGCCAGTGCTCTATTCACTGTGCCACCTAGCCACCCTAGTTCTAATTCTTCTTTACAACATGACCAATATGAAAATAGATCTAATATGAATTTATATGTAGAACCTATATCAAATTACAGGCAATGGACATTGTTTTTAAAAGTGTCCCTCTTATCTTAATAATTTCAGTCTATTGGAAAGAGATTAAGTACAGGTTTAGCAAAAATAAGTATTCGTGCTATTATGTATTCTGTCTAATTCATATTCAGTATATCTGAATTTTACCTTCATTGATCTGAGGGTTTATTGTTGTGTTTATTCTCTCTATTAGTTTGGTAAGTGGTAAGCCATATTATCCTCATCATACTATTAGATTCTCTTTTAAATGAGATAAACGTATCTCATTTATATCACTGTAAATTTTATGGAAGGTTTGCTATATTTATAGGAAGCTGTTCTCTTCTTCTGGAAGACAGGTGCATATAGTGGAGATTTTATTTCAGAGGACCTATGTGTGAAGTGAAGCTCTGATACTTACTTAGCTTTGTGACTTTGAATAAATCATTTGATATTTCTTACTCTCAGTTTCATCATCTACAAAATTAAGAGGCTGCACTTGATAATTTACAGATGTGCTTCTGACTCCATCATTCTTTTATCATATTCTGTTACCTACTTCTTATGGTACTGCAAGGTATACAAAAAACAAAACCAAACGAGCAAATGCACGAAAAAACCTACACTTAATGGTGGAAGGAGCCCTCAAAGTTATCTAGTCATAGAATTATATATTTTAAACTGAAGGGAAAATTAGAGATCATAGAGTCCAAGCTGCTCATTTTTAAGAAAAAATATCTAAGGTCTAGAGAAGTTAAATGTCTTCCCCAAAGACACACAACTAAATATATGAAATGTAATTCAAAATGAGACCTGACTTATCCCCTATGAATGTGAAACGCTATTTGTTTTTGCAATCCCATTCCATCTCATCTCCTTCAACAGACTGGCTCCTCTGTCATTCCAACTCTTTCACTTATTCCAGTATCTCCACCTCCCTAGGCTATTTTTTTACAGTCTACAAATGTGCTTATATCTATTCCATCTCCCCAAAAACTCTCTCTTGGTCCTTCTATTTCCACTAATTATCTTGTTATCTCTCTTCTATCATTTTTAGCTAAACTAAAGGAATTTTATAGTAGGTAACAAAGTTTTCTCTCCTCTCACTCTCTCCTTGACCCCTTACAATCTGGCTTCCAATCTTATCACTCCATAAAATCTTCTCTCTCTAAAGATACTAATGATCTGAATTACTAAATTGTTAATTTAACAAATCCAGTGGTTGTATCACAGTCGTAATTATGCTTGGCCTCTCTGTAGCGTTTTGCACTATTGATCACTCTCTCATCTCTATACTCTCTTCTTTTGGGAAATCGCTCTCCCCTGGTTCTCTATTAAAAAAAAAAAGTCATATCCTATTGCTGTAAACTGGAAAGATAATGTCCTAGAGGAAGATTGTTAGATATTGATCTTGATGTGTAAGGGTAGAAATTAATTGTTACTATCTAACACCCTTTAAAAAAAAATCATATGTGTCATCTATTACCCAGAAGGGGATTAGCAGCAACTTTGCATCTGGAGCATATAACCATGGCTAGAATGAGAACATTTGGAACCACAAACAGCAGGAAAATACTGCTCTTTATACTATTTACAAAGCAAACACAAAATGATGAAAAGTTTGCCAATATACAAAGCACAGGGCAAGAGAGAATGCCAGAATTTTTAACTGATCCCTTTTGGCTTATCATGCATAATTTAACATGTCGATCAAATAAGGCTGTCAACATAATAGTTATTGTTGGTAAATGAAAGAGAATATTCTTCAGATTGGATTGGATCTCAGTTATGATAAATGGACAAACCTAAGCAGTCAACAAATACATCTACCAATGAATTCCAGTCATTAAAAAAAAGCATACAAGGTATTATAAACTTTAGCACTAAATAGTCTAGAATTGAAAGAAATAATCCCCTCCTCCATTTAATTTGATAATTAAATAGAAAAGAAATAGCTTCTCAAAATATAATGGATGATACTATGATGATGGTGTTTTTAATTCTAGACATCTGGAAATCACCTACTTCATCTTAAACATAACAAGTCTAAATCTAAATTCATTATCTCCAGCTCTCCCCAACATTTTTTCCATTATTCTTTTTTAAGTCATTTTGCTTTATTAAATTTTATTTTGTGTGTGACTTCCGCTGACCAGAAATACAAAATAAAAATAGAAAGAGACCCCAGCAAGTGGCTACAAGGCTGACCCTGCACATGACCTCCACTGCAGCTTCCCATGAGTTGCCAATGTACAGAGAAGGGATCAGCCGTGGAGAGGAAATCCTGTGTGAAGCTTTTAGGTCCCACATAACCTGTGCTCCAACCTTCACCTGCTTCCCAAATTAAACTGTGCCATCCCTGTGAGGAAGCACAGAGGGTAAACCCTCCCTGCCCAGTCATTCAAGTCCATAAATCAAGGAGGGCTGCACTGTGAGCTGAGTCCAGGAATTACTTTGTGCTTTAGGGGCTGCTGCTAACAGGGGATGGATGGAAACCATAGACATGGAGTTGGGAAAATGACAGGGACAGCAGAGAAAATGCTGCTGCTGCTCTACTCCTCATCGGAGCTGGACCCTGATTCTTCCAAGCTGGGAGGTGTGCTGGCCAGTTCTTCCTCCTCTTCAGAATTTTCACTCCTCCTCTTCTTCTTTTAGCTCTTGTTCTCACCTAAAGAACCATCATCACAAATTCTCTGCTTTTGAAGATCTCACTCATTCATTTGAATGAAGACTTGGTTGAGGCTTTGGAAGGTGTGGATTTTTTCTCCAGTTCACCTTTCCTTTCTTCTTCTTCTTTGATTTATCCTTCCTGTAAGAAGACTCATATTGGCCTCCTTCACTTGACCTCCTTCACTCCTTCTCATATTCCCTCTTGGCCTCCTCAGGCTTTTGGTCCCATTCTTCTTTTTTTCTCTTTGCTCATCCCCTTCCAGATCTCTCCTGCTTTCTTTGAGAGATCAGTGATGCTGAGGCCCCGGGTGGGCGGTCTGACTTTTCCCAACTAGAATTAAGCCACAACATGTAGGCAGAGATGGGTCTCTTCAGAGCATTGGGATCTTTACCCTTCATACCCTACACAGGTTTCTTCTGGGATTTTCTTTCCTTGATGATCATAGCTTTATTAGGCAGTTTCTTCTTATTTTCATCCCTCTCACTGTCTCCCTCACTACTGGAGGAGCTGGCAGAGGCATTGCTGTCAAACTCCTCTGGAACATCATCCTCATCAGCTCCAGGGTTGAATGACTCATCAGTCTCATCTCCCCAGTTGTCAACTGCTGTCATTGGCATTCTTCTCCTGGATCTTGCCCTCTTCCTTCATTCAATCATCATGTTAGCCTTCATCTGAGTCAGCACACTCATCAAAGCTCAGATTAATGCCCTCTTTCAATCCTCTGTTTTTGATGTTGAGTTTCTTGGCATTCACAATATCAAACAGCTTCCCATACTCCTCCCTCTCAATACTGCTGAAGGTGTACTGTATACACTGCTTTGTCTCAATTTCAAAGTCAAAGAAGCATAGTGGTAGTGCCACAAGCAAAATTGACAAGGGAGATCTCACAAAATCACATGTGTACAGGTGGTTCATAGATGAAGCCCAGGTCCAGTGGGTACAGCAGTCCTGAACTGGCCTTGTAGGAACAGGTGATACACTGGGCCCCTGAGTGCCCCTGGAAGTTGCTGGGCACTGTGATCTTGTGGCTCACTAAGGCTTTCGTGAAGCAGGTGACCATCTCATAGAGGGACCCAGACATGTTCTTGGTAAGATGAACCTCAAAATGCTTCTCCACCTCCTCCTCATTCATGTTGAGGGTCAGTGAAATGTCCTCATCCTTGGAGAAGAGAAGGATCAGGATATTATAACTGGCTTGTCTCTGCTTTATGGTTGGGTCTAGGCTGATCAAAAAGAACATCTGGTGCTGGTCCTTGTGAGGTAGTAGGAAAAGTAACACAGTGGTATATGGGATTTTGTTATCAAAGGTCTTGTCATGGAGAAGCAGGAAGGTGGGATAGATGCGAATGTTGTAACAATCTCTGGGCATCAAGGACTGAAGCTCTTGGAAGATACAGATGGCATCTTCAGTGGCCTGGATCATATTTGCCTTAGCAAATTCTAGGCAAAAGCCTTGACAGGGTCAACACCATCTTCCTTAGTGGGAGACACATAGGAACACACCTCCATCAGGGACACCTCTGCATCATCCTTCTGGTGGAATACTAGGGTGGCTTCATTCTTGTCTGTGGTGCACTGGGATATGTTACTGAGAGGCATCTCAAAGACAGGCTGTTTGCCAATATCAAATGACAGGAACTGCCCACTGAACTTTACTGGTGCCCCAATTCCAGCCCTTCACACACAGGACCTTCTCTACCAACTCCAAATGATGGTGTGATTTGAAGAAATCTGATAGTTTCTTAAACTCCAATTCTCAGAAGCCATCTTACTTATAGAAGTGTCTTTTCTTAATAAGAAGCTTGAGGCCAGGGCCCAGAGCAACCCTTCACCAGATGCCTTTAGTCAGTTTCCTGGCCTGAATGTTGTCCACTTTGCCTGTCTTCCTATTCTTGAAGATTATACCTTGGCAGCTCAATCAAAGATGACTATCTGTTTTGGGTAGATTTTTAAAGGTTTGGATTTGCACCCACAAATGACTTGCTGCACTCAGTTTTAAGGCTAAAATGTTTTAATAATCAGAATAGACAAGGAATAGGAGTAGTACAATAATGAAACCAACAGATCAAGAGAACTATAACACAGATTACGATAATAATAATAATAAGTACAGAAGGGAAAGTTAAAGAAAACATCACTGATCCGGGGAAGCACCAACTCATCCTTGCAGTGGCTGGGGGATCCCAGGGTCCTGGCCAGGAAAGTCCCAGGCAGAGCATCCTCTCCATGGGTGAGATCCCAATGAGAGGGAGAGATCTGGGAGTTTTTATGCAGGGAGAACAAAGAAGTTAAAACTTTCATAAGTTGTTTCACATGATTTGGCTTCCTTGCATGAATTCCAGGTGAGGCTGAATAAATACAGTTATCAATCAGTAATGCTGGGAGAATAGCCACTTCCCATCACCATTGTTTATTGTTCCAGGAATGGCTAGTTCCGGGAACTGAAATGTAGCCATAACACACTTGGTCACGCAAGAGGGTCAATTCCGGGGTCAATATTCAGTTATTTTAGTTCATGTACCTTAAGGGTCGAGTGAACTTACAAAAAAAGGAAAGAATATTCTTTCTTCACCATCATTCATAGAACTTTTCTCCTCCTGGTAAATGTCATTGAATTCCAAAGTCTCTGCCATGCTGACCTGGCCTAGCTGGCCCAAGTTCCAGACACAGAAAGCTAAAGAGAATGTTGGAGGAAGACTTGGTTCCAAAGAGGGAGCAAGCCAATAATAACCTCCTGGGAGACTTGGGCAGGCTCAAGGGGCCAGGGGAGGAGAGCTCCAGGATCAGGATCTTTTTTTTCCACTTTCCTATTATTATTAAGCCAATTGCCATACATCTATGTTTACAGTCTCAGTGTTAACTACATTTCATTCTTACCTGTCATTAACCTTATTTAATGAATCTGTTTTCAAACTTTTTCATTTTGCTTTTTACAATATATCTCTATTTTATTTATTTTATTTTTTGCTTTTTTGGAGGGGAGAAGGTAGGACAATTGGTGTTAAGTGATTTGCCTAAGGTCAAACACTAGTAAGGGTTAAGTATCTGAGGCCAGGTTTGAACTCAGGTCCTCCTGACTCCAGGGCCAGTGCTCTATTCACTGTGCCACTTATCTGCCCCAAATATCTCTCTATTTTGCTTTCTTCTCTGCTCTCACATAGACTTCACAATAATTTATGTTATTATTGACTCTATCTTGGATAATTTCAACAAACATCTCATTGGTTATTCTGCCTCAAATTTATTTTCACCTTAAAACCATCCTCTATACCACTGTCAAAGTGATTATTCTAATCTAATTATTCTAATAGATGTTTCCAAGTCAAATCTCCCATCCACCCAAATCAATCAACTTCTATAATTCCTTATTGACACCAGTAAAATTTTTTTTAAATCTTTTATTTTTCATTTAAATCTATAAATTTTCAGACTCCATACATTTGATTATTTTCCATGAATTCTTTGATCTAGTTATACTGTCTCTCCACTTCACCACCAACCCCATCGCCATGCCTTTTTGCTAGCCTTTCCTCATTCCTCTAATGAATTCCTCTAATTCCTCTTTGAATCCCTGACTTCCTTTAAGAATAAATCCAGGGGCAGCTAGGTGGGGCAGTGAGTAAGAGCACCGGACTCAGAGTTAGGATGACCTGAGATCGAATCCGGCCTCAGAAAATGAGCACCCGCACACAAATAATGACTGGCCTTGTAACCTTGAGCAAGTTACTTAACCCCAGTTGCTTTAAAAAAAAAAAAGAATAAATCCAAACGTCACATTCAGCAGAAATCTTTTCCTAGTCTTTCCAACACTTGATGCCTTATTTTTAAGTTATCTTTAATTTATTCCATGTCTGAACATGCATACACACAGGCATGTTTCTGTGTGTATGCATGCATACATATATTAATATATACCTAAATATATTAACACACACACATATATATATATATATATATATGAATGGATGTATTTATGGATGGATGGATATAAGTATAAAGAGAAAGAGAAACACATTGCATATATTGTTTTTATTAGAATATAAATTCCTTGAGGAGTAAACTGTGTTTTTGTCTTTATGTGCATTGTATACTTTTTGTTTAGCAGAATTCCTGGAACATAGTAAGCAATTTATAAGTGTGTGTGGCTTGTTTGATAGATTCATTCTTCTGTGCTAATTCTTAAAGATTTCCAAGATGGGAAAGAAAATCTCTCCTTAACATTATGACGTACGAAAAGTTTTAGGGAAGTAGCTTCTGGGTAATTAATCATTTTATTATTAATTATGCTAGTAGATAGTTAATGAAACGGATCAGTGGCACTCACCAATGCCAAAGGCTCTGCATGGAACACATTCAATGTTTATATGCCCTTGGAAGAGTGGGTTTTCCTGAAAGTAATAATCAACTCTAATTGGTTAACAACTAGTGAGAGAATGAATATTATAGTAAAATAATTGTAATCATAATAAAAGTAGGCTTATTCTAATGATGAGTGCTAGATGTAACTTTAATCATCCAGTTTTGGACAAAGAGACTTATCTCATATTCAGACTACTACCTAGAGCAATCTAGACAAAAAGGTGGTCTATCTCTACTCAGATCGGACTAATCAAAACACTATGAGCTGGATCTCACCATACTGCAAATGATACATTCACATAAGTATGTATGTATGTATGTATGTATGTATGGATAGATGGATGGATGTGTGTATGCATGCATGTGTGTATGTAAATTCTCAGAGTCCTGCTGTATTTCCCATTAAGAGTCAGCCAGTAGACACAATTAGCTCTTAATAAAAGAATTTACTAAAAACACAAAGCTATCATCATAACTGTAGATATTTCTCATAAACCTTGGTTACATCCACTCAGAAATAGACAATGTACACAAACTTACAGCACAATGTTTGGGTGGTAGACACATAGTGAACATCAGTGGTAAAAGTACTTCACATTTCTAGTATAGGATATCTCTTCTAACCCATGTTGTCCTCAGAAAACTCCCTTATAAGTATATTGTCTCTTCTGGGCATATTAGTAAATTTGACTCCCAAGGTCCAAGCTTCTCTGTATTTCAATTCCCGGTTGCTATGAATAGATAGCTTTTTCATTGTGTACATAATTAGCACTTTCCTTTTCAACTAGAGGCCCTGTTCCTCAAAGCTGGTTCTGTCTTTGAGTGAGTGCCTCCATATAACTGTGCTTATTTGGAAATGTGTCTCTATGTTACCTAATGGATACGATAGATTCTGCTAATCTAGTACTTCTCCCTTAAAAATGACATGCATAATTAGGGAGGAGGGAGTAATCATCTTCTCTTCTGCCATGCTTCATAAAACGGTCCTTTTCACAGATTGTTCCTAATCTGCATTCTCCTAAACACTTCAACTCTTGTAGACTTAGTTATTTGAATTCCTGTAAAGGAGTGTCTTATTTTTTTCTTTGTCCAATGACAATTTAATTCCATAGAGAATGATATTTCCCAGTTCATGAAAGGATCATAAGAAATTAATAGCTTTCTACCAGCTTATAAGAACATCATCACTCCTATTATCTACTCTTTACTTTCTGCAACTTCTTCAAAGGATTGGAGTTCTTCCCTTCTCTATATAGTAAACTATCCCATTTTTTGATACCTGGAAGATGAACACAGACAAGAATTATATTATATGCAAATTAATAGATGAAATTTAATTGAGACCATCTTAAACATGTCTAAAATGATAATGTTTTGTCATAAAGTTAATGCAAATGAGCTTGAGAGTAGGTTGAATTTTTGTTTTGTTTTATTTTTGCTTTTGCTTTTTGGAGGGGCAACTGGGGTTAAGTGATTGCCCAAGGTCACATGGCTAATAAGTATTGTATCTGAGGCCAGATTTGAATTTAGGTCCCCTGATTCCAGGGCCAGTGCTCTATTCACTGTGCCACCTAGCCACCCCAATAATAGGTAGAAATTAACACAGATGTTAACCTTGTACCTTTACAAAGCTTTGAATATAGAAGAAATTTATTAAATAATTGATAGATTCAGTTGAATCTTCACCTGTCCAGCTCTCCACTAACATATTAGACAACTGAGATATTACTTTATTACTATTATACTCTATTATTTGTAACTTTTGTTAATTTGACCATATTAAAAGTATTTTCATTTGTCTAAGGATGAGTCAAACCATGATTTTATTAGCTTATAAATTATTCCTAAAATATCCATTGATCAAATGATAAGAAATATTTTGTTAATACTTTGTGATGATGCTATAGAGAAATTAGCAAGAGCTTTCATGAGGGAGGACAAAATGAAAGAAAAATAACCTATCCAAAATAAATCGTTCAAAATAGTTTTTAATTTTAAAATAATATGCAGGGGTTTTAAATTTTCTTAAGCAGAGAAATCCTGTTGTAAATATTGAATTAAAAAAAAAAGATATTTGTCACCACAAGCCTTTTTCCATGTCGTTCTCTGTTCATTTAAAAACAGTGAGAAAGATAATAAAACTTGAAACAGTTAGGGCATTTCATTCTGTTTACAAGGTAGGGCTTTTTGTTTTGTTTTGTTTTTCTCCTCCCCCTCCCCCCCAGTCCATGCTTATAGTTTGGAAGGAATAAGAATCTTCAATCATTTTACTTCTGTTCACACATGGTTTAGGGTTCTTATATTCAGAAGTGTGTGAATATGCTTTTCCTTTGGGTGCCTTTTCCATTTGTAAGTCCTTCCCAGAAACTCTGTTTTGGGGAAGAGCTAATAGTGGCATTCATTCCTTATTTTCCAGACTTAGATAAATTACCCTGACTTAGTTAGATAAACTGTCTATCTCCACATGTGTTTTTAAACTTCTGTTTAATGCATCATCTTCCTCATTGGAAAAGAAGCTAATTGAATGCAGAAATTGTTATTGTATTCCTTCCACTTGTATTTCTAACATATAACTCAGTGGTTGTCACATAATCTTAATAAATCCTTTTTGCCTTGCTTTGTTGCCTAGTTAATTTTTAGTAGCATAGGGGCTACACTTATGGCATATTTTATTTTAAAATGCAATTCAGACAAACATGAATATTTCTTCATTGGTTGAATTCTTTCAAATTACTGGTTACCATCTGTCTCCTAGATTTTAAGTAGTTATAGATGATAAACTATATTTTAGTGATTGTTTTCTGTCCATAAACATAGTTGTGATTCACTCTGTTTATAAACTTTTTTTTTATCCCAAAGGTAAAGGTATACTTATGTGATATTGTAAGTTCTTTTTCTAGCTTTTCTAGTTAGTCATGGGATATCACAGTCTCCAAAACAAACTGAAGCTATGGGTCACCCAAATGGTAATGGAGTCTCGTATGCTGACATTGTGTAAACTTAATCATGTTACTAAATAAGAATTGTACAAGAAATGTGGCATGAATCATACTATCAAAAATATGTGAGTGGAAATAATAGATTTATCATCTGGCTAGAGAAATAGGCAAATGATTAATAGCCCATGACCTTCATTGTTATCTATATGTTATCAAAAGATCCTGAGTAAGACCCCCGAGCATATTGGTTCAGCTATTTATGAAAAATGTTTTGGGAAGTAGGGGCAAGAGTCACAAAGATATAGAATGCACATGTAGGTGATAATGTTTTTAATTGAAGAGAGTAATCACATAAATGAAATCTTACATCCATTATTATTTAAAATTGAAGGAAAAAGGGAATCTTTAAAGTAGAGACTGGACAGCATAAAGACTTTAATTGAGGAAAGGTACAATGGTCAATGCAATTCTCTTACTAGCAAAAAACATTGAAAAATCAGTAGAAAAAAACTTTTTTGGGGGGGAATAATACATTCTATACAAATAGAATTGAAGGTAGAAAAGGATTTTTAATAAACAAAAAAACTCACTTTTTTTCTCTTAAAAGAATTTTTATGTTATCAGTTATCACTTGAAAGCAGATAAACCAGATCCTTTCTGTACCATTGTATTATAGAATTTCAATATGTGTTTTAACCTTTGATTTCCAAGAGGTGATTGCAATAAACTGTATATTCATTAAGGATCAAGGTAAAAATAACAAAATAGGGGGAATCCAGATGCCCAGAATTTAAAATATAGGGGAACTCTGTCCTTTAACTTTGCAGAACTGGTAGGAGTTTATTTTACTCCATGCATTTTCAGAGGAAAGGGCATAAAAATGAATTTTAACCTCATGTGGCAATTAATATTTTTAAAGCCAAGCACAAGCACCTTTCCAGAGGACTGCTGATGTGTACAGCTTCAAAGTTCTGATTACAAAGGAAAGTGAACTCTATTCAGTAATAAACTAAGATAAAACATTGGCAGAAATCAAAGTGCAGCATTCACAATGTTATGACATAAAAACTTATCACTAAAGTGGCCACATAATTTTCACCAAAGTGGCCACATAGTTTTAAACAAAAGATATTATTTAGTAAGTCCTTAACTCAATGATCCTTAAGAAGCAAGCCTCCTTAAGGGACACAAAGTACAAAGGTCAAAGTCCTCCACCCCTAGGCCACAGTAAATCATTTTCTTCTCAGTCAGCATTAAGTACCCAAGAAGAGGTATTTTCATCTTGACTCGAGGCTGGTTCCTAAATTCCATGTTTCCTCTTCTATGGGTCCAAATCCTACCTGAATCTACCCAATTGTCACCTGGGTTCAAAGGCAGACATCTCTCAGCTCCTCATCTAGCCTCTCATCTAGTTCCTCATCCAGCTCCTCATTCTGTTCCTGTTCCGTATTGAAGTTTACAGTGTACAATCCACCTTAAGTCCTTCACAACTTCTATTCCTGAGAAGACAAAGTTTCACAGAGCCACAATATCATTCATTCACATTGCCAGCACTATGGTCAATTCACTATTTGCCTGTGAAATCAACACAGACCCACCAACAAGATCTGAGAATTTATCACAAATCATCTTTACTGTCCCAGGACCTCTCAAACCCTACTCCAGGACTTCTGTAAACAGACAAGAAAATCCTCTTTCCAGCTTCCAGTAAGTTCCCAGGTCTTCTATACAAAGTATCACAAGCAAAAATCAACAGACAGAAGAGACAAACAGAGTGTCAGGATACCACAAATTTTCTTCACCACCACAAGAGTTCCCTTCTCAGTACTGTTCTTTCCCAGGTTGGGCTACTCCTTATATAAGGTAAATAGCTCCTCCCTGTTCCACCCCATGCTGTTGCATCAGCAACAGGGGTTCACAAATTGTGGGGTTCACAAGCTCTGTTTCTTAACAGAGACGATATAATCAGGGCAAGGCTCAAAGACACGTGAACTCAAACAAGGTGCCCAATATTTGCCATTATAATATTGAAAAAACATTACTCTAGAGATTCTACTTGAGTCTAAGAAGGTCTTAGTTTAAATGTATGTCCATGTGTGACTCTGTGTGTGTTGGTGTGTGTTTGATGTGATGTTTTGAGTGCCCCAAATTCTAACCACGTGTTAAAGTTCAAACTCACCTACAGAAATTAGTGAAATCAAAGTAGTGGAATCAATTTATTAGAATCAAAAATCTTATAAGAAGGGTTTAGAACCACAGAGATAGAGTCTAGTTTCCAAGTTCAGCTCTACCTGTGGGCCTAATAATAGTTTAGGACCATAAACATAGATGTGGAAAGATGTTAGAGGATAGTTATCATAATACTTTATTATACTGTTCATATTTGTGACTATTAGTTGGGGAATGACTCATTTTTAAAAGAATTTGCCACAGAAAAGAGACTTCTTAACATGAAAAAGGCATCAAATAGAAGTCACTTTTTTTTGGCATTAGAAATATTTTGGAATTATGTCTGAAAACTCTTGAATCAAACTTGGCTTCTCTTGTTGAGCAGTGAATTATTCAAGGAATAATGGTGGATAAGTGATAGCCAAATATAGATTTTTGAAGTGCCTACATCAGACTATTGAAATCCTCCTACATGGAAGAATACTGGCTTTGGACAGAATATAATAGCTAGCTTTAAGTTCTCTAGCTCTTTTCTTCAACTATCATAGAGATTTACAAAAGTAAAAATTTGAGACAGTTTCATCTAGCTCAAACCTCTCATTTTATATGTAACAAAAGAAACCAAGAGATGTTCATTAATTTGCCTATAGTTAAGAAAGTGAAGTAGTGTACAATCATGCAAAGTTCATGTCTGATTTCCAATACAGTAGATTCATATAGTAATCTATTCACATCATTGATTAATTTTCTTTGTGGAAATACACTATGCAAGATATTTTTTTTTAATTTAGCTTTATCTTTATTTGTCTAAAAAGTGTTTTTTAATTATGTTTATATTTCCTCTGTGTATCTTGGCAAGAACATTCCCAAACATTTCATTCTATGTATAGTTGTTTTAAATAGAATGTTTATTTTTATTTCTTCCTAATGGAGTTTGTTTTTGATATACAGAAATGCTAATGATTTGTCTGCATTTATCTTATGTCTTTTAACTTAGCTAAAATTGTTAATTATACCAATTAGTTTCTTTTAGTCGATTCATTAGGTTTCTCTAAGTCAATCACCATATCTGCAAAAGTGAAAATTTTGTTTCCTATTTGTGTGTAGTTATACCTTCAATTTCTTCTTCTTGTCATTGAAATAACTAGCTTTTCTAGCACTGTATTAAAAATGATGGGGCCAGAGCCAAAATGGCAGAGTAGAAATAGCACTTTGCCTCGGCTCCAGCTTTCGCTTTCAACAATCCATGTAAAAGGGGACTCAGAACAAACTTTGGAGCTCCAGAACCCACAAACTGACACAGAGAAGATAACCTCCCACTGAGGACAAACCAGCAGCCCGGCAGGGAGCAGCCAGCAAATCTCTCTGGGATTCTGAGATTTTAGCTCCAGGGCAGCCTGACCAGCAACCAGCTGGAGGGTTCCCAGAAAACCAGTAGTTGTAGTATTTCTAGAATTATCAACACTTAAATGACTAGGACAAAGAGAGAGGTCACTGCCGTATGGACTTAGGAACTGGATGAGAGAGCATATCATCCTCTTTCCCTGGAGGTGAGAAGCCACTGAGTAGCTGCTGCACAGACGCCATGTTGCAGCTTCATTTCCTGGCATGTGGAATGTAGGGGGATCCTGCGATCAGTGTAAGGTGTGTGTGTGGGGGGGTAGTTGTTCTTGTTTTAGTCTTCTTAGATCTGGATTGTTGTATAGGGTGGAGGTCTTGAGAGTGTGTGACCAGCTTGCCAGAGCATGTAGAGGCTTCAGAGGAGACACCCAACTAATACCTCAGGCAGCTAAAAAACCTCAGAGTTTGGGACTGAGGCTCCCCTGGCTGGTGGCAGAGTCCTACTGTGGCAAGAAGCCCAAAAGTCAAGTAATTGAGTGGCAACATACCTAAACAAAGGAAACAAAATTTAAAAAAATTCAAAATTACAAACCTATTTTGGGGGCAAACAGGATCAAAGCATGGAACATGAGGAGGACTCAAAGGTCAGAACTCATGCACCAAGAGTCCCAATTGAAAATATGAGCTGGTTACAGGCCATGGAGGACCGCAAAAAACAGATAAGAAAAGTGCAGGAAAAATTGGGAAGAGAAATGAGAAAGATGCAAGAAAAGAACGAAATGAGAGTCAACAGCTGGACTGAGGAAAATAACAGCTTCAAAAATAGATTAACTCAAATGGCAAAAGAGGCTCAAAAAGGCAATTAGGAGAAAAATGCCTTAAAAAGCTGAATTTGCCATATAGATAAAGAATCTCAAAAGCTGACTGAGGAAAATCATTCCTTCAGAATTAGACTGGAGCAAATGGAAGCTAGTGACTTTATGAGAAATCAAGATGCTGTTAAGCAGATCCAAACAAATGAAAGAAGAGAAGGCAATATGAAATATCTCATGGGAAAAACCACTGACCTGGAAAATAGATCCAGGAGAGAGAATCTAAAAATTATTAGACTACCTGAAAGCCATGATCAAAGAAAGAACCTAGAAATCATCCTTCAAGAAATTCTAAGGAAAATTGCCCTGATGTTTTAGAACCAGTGGCCAAAATAGACGTTGAAAATATCCACCTATCACCTCCTGAAAAATATCCCAAAAAGAAAAGTCCTGGGGGTGTAGCCAATATGGCAGAGTAGAAACAGCACTTCCATGGCACTCCAGCCCACACCACTTCAAAATAATGTAAAAGGGGACTCTGAACAACCTCTGGAGCTCCAGCACCCATGGAACAACACAGAGAAGCTAACCACCCACTGAGGACAGCCCGGCAGCCTGGCAGGGAACAGCCAGCGCAGCGCTCTGGCAGCTGAGCCCAGGACTTATTTTGCATGTAATTGGGAGATAAGATGTGCAGGCATTGGGGCACAGAGAGTCACCTTGCCTTAATGGGAAAATCGAAGGGAATATGGAAGAAATATAGGAGAGAGCAGATTGGGTGAGGCACTGTTGGACTGCTATTCTGGGGTGGCGGGTAGGGGAAAAATGGGGAAAAAATTGTAACTCAAAATCTTGCGGGAATGAATGATGTAAACCAGAAGTTAATAAAGCATTTGGAAGAAAAATAAAGAAAAGTCCTAGGAATATTATAGCCAGGTTCCAGAATTCCCAGATCAAGGAAAAAATATTACCAACAGCCAGGAAGAAACAATATCAATGTTGTGGAAACACAATCAGGAGAGTGCAGTATCTGGCAGCTTCTACCCTGAGGTATTGAAAGGCATGGAATATGATATTCCAGAAGGCAAAGTAGCTGGGATTAAAACCAGGAATCACCTACCCAGCAAAACTGAGCATATTTTTTCAGGGGAAAATATGGTCTTTCAGTGGAATAGAAGACTTTCAAGCATTCTTGAGGAAAAAACAGAGTTGAAAAGAAAATTTGACATTCAGACACAGGAAGCAAGAGTTGCTTGAGAAGGTAAACAGGGAAAAGAAACCATAAGGAACTTATCAAAGTTGAACTATTTACATTCCTACAAGGAAAAAAGATATCTGTAACTGATGAAACCTTTCTCTGTATGAAAATAGTTGAAGAAAGGTATAAGGGCATATGAATACATATGTGAATGTTTGTATATATGTTTATAGGTATACATAGAGGGAACAGGTCAAATTTAATAGGAAGGGATGGTATTTAAAAGGTGAAATTAAGAGGTGAGAGAGGAATATAATGAGAGGAGATGGGGAAAGACAGAATGGGGTAAACTATCTCATATAGAAGGGAAAATGGTTGCAAGGGAGGGGAATTACAGGAAGGCAAAACCTTATACTCATTGAACTTGGCTCAGGGAGAGAATGACATACATACTAAATAGGGTTTCTCACCCTACAGAAGAGTAGGGGGGAAAGGGATGAGAGGGGGAATGATGGAAGGGCGGGCAGGCTGGGGGGAGGGAAGTTGGAAGCACCTACTTTTGAAAAGGGACAGGATCAAAGTAGGGAATAGACCAAGTGGTAGGTGGGACAGGAGGGAGGGAAATATAGTCAGTCTTTTACAATATATCTACTATGGTAATGTTTTGCATTGCTATACATGTACAACATATACTGAATTGCTAATCATCCCAGCAAGAGTGGGTGACAAGTGAGGAAGTGAATGAATCTGGAAATCAAAGTTTTAAAATCAAATATTTTAAAAATATATAAATACTAATATTAATACTATTTTACATATAATTGGGAAGTGATATATACAGACATTGGGGCACAGAGATTCACCTTGCCCTGTTGGAAAAGTTGAAGGGGTGAAGATATGGGAGAGAGCAGATTGGATGAGGGAATATCCTGTGGGACTGCTATTCTGGGGTGGTGGGTAGGGGAAAAATGGTGGAAAAAATGATGGACATCTTTGTTGTAGAGCTGATCTCATTGGAAAGAGCCTTTGCTTATCACAATAACATAAAATGCTGGCTTTCATATTTTAAAAAAAGGTGTTAGTATCATTTTAAGGAAAATCATTTTATTCTTCTGCTTTCTAGGGTTTTTTTTACTATTTAATTATAAAAACTACTTTAAAAAAATTACCTTTCTTTTCCCCACAAATTTTTAGTCTCAAATTTCCTTTCATTTCTCTCCCCATTGAGAAAGGCCATTTGACATAGGTTATAAATGTGTAGTGATGCAAAATACATTTCCTTCTAAGCTATTCTATGAAAAAAAAAATACAGAAAACCCCTTCCCCTCCAAAACATAAAGTTAGTTAAGAAAAATTGTCTTTAATCTATGATCTTCATTCAGGGTCTGCCAATTCTTCCTTTCTCTGGAGATTTTATAGCACCTTTCATCATAAGTCCTTCTGAACTTTATTGTATCATTGTGTTGCTGAGAGTAGCTAAGTTATTTACACTAGATCATTATACAATGTTATCGTTACTGTATACAATGTTCTCCCGATTCTGACATTTCACTTTGCATCAGTTCATGTAAGTCTTTCCATGGTTTTCTGAAGTCTACTTATCATTTCTTTATTTTTTTTGTTTTGTTTTGTTTTGTTTTGTTTTGTTTAATTAATTTATTAGTTTAGTTTCAGTTAACAAGATTCAATTCCATAGTTCCTTGATTTTCAAATTTCCTCTACTTCCCTCCCCCCTCCCCTCATGACATCATATAGTACAGTATAGGGTCTGCAAATGCATTCATATTAAACATTATTCCAATTACAAAGGCATATTGTACTAGGTGGGATGAAAGATGGTAAGGAAGAAGTAAAACCAAACAATGAGAAGAACAAGATCATTTAGTTTGCTTCCATCAGGATTCAGGCTCAGTTCTTTCTAGTTATATCTCTGGATGGCGCGTTTCTCACTTTCTTGAGTCATTTGGGATTAACTTATATCACTGCATTGCTGAAAAGAGTCCAGTCTGTCATAGTTGGTCGTCACAGATATAGTATGTCTGTGATTGTATACAAATTTCTTCTGATTCTACTCTTCTCGCTCAGCATCAGTTTGTATAAGTCTCTCCAGGTAATTATGAAATCCGTCACCTCCTCGTTTCTTATAGCACAATAAAATTCCATTACATTCATATACCACAACTTGTTTAGCCATTCCCCAATTGATGGGCACCCCTTTAGTTTCCAATTCTTTGCAACCACAAAAAGGGCTGCCAAAAATATTTTTGTACATATGGTTCTTCCTCCCACTACTATGATCTCTTTAGGATATAACCCTAGGAGTTGTATGGCTGGGTCAAAGGGTATGAAATTATTTATAATCCTTTGGGCATAATTCCAGATTGCTCTCCAGAATGGTTGGATAAGTTCACAACTCCACCAGCAATGTATTAGCATTCCAATTTGCCCACATCCTCTCCAGAATTTGTCACTTTCTTGTTTTGTCATCTTAGCCAATCTGACTGGAGAGATGTGGTATCTCAGAGTTGTTTTGATTTGCATTTCTCTAATTAATAGTGATTTAGAGCATTTCTTCATATGCTTATAGATATCTTTAATTTCTTTCTCTGAAAACTTCCTATTCATATCCTTTGACCATTTCTCAATTGGGGAATGACTTGTATTCATATAGATTTGGCTCAATTCTCTATAAATTTTAGAAATGAGTCCTTTATCAGAGACACAGGTTGTAAAAATTCTTTCCCAATTTCCCACCTCCCTCTTGATCTTGGTTACATTGGCTTTGTTTGTGCAGAAGCTTTTCAATTTAATGTAATCAAAATTATCCATTTTGCATTTTATAATGCTCTCTAATTCTTGTTTGGTCCTAAAATCTTCCCCTCTCCACAGATCTGTCAGGTAAACTATTCCTTGCTTTCCCAAATTGCTTACAGTATCCTCCTTTACACCTAGATCATGCACCCATTTAGACTTGATTTTGGTATATGGTGTTAGATAGTGATCTATGCCCAGTTTCTGCCATACTGTATTCCAGTTTTCCCAGCAGTTTTTGTCAAATAGTGCATTCTTATCCCAAAAACTGGGGTCTTTGGGTTTATCGAACAATAGATTGCTATATTCATTAACTGCTGGGTCTCCTGCACCTAATCCATTCCATTGATCCACTACTCTACACCTCTGCCAGTACCAAGCAGTTTTGATGACTGCTGCTGTATAATACAGATGAAGATCTGGCATAGCTAGTCCACCTTCCCTAGCATTTCTTTTCATTAATTCCCTTGATATTCTAGACCTTTTGTTTTTCCAAATAAATTTGTTATTATTTTGTCTAACTCTACAAAGTAGTTTTTTGGTAAATTGATTGGAATGGCACTAAATATATAATTTAGTTTGGGTAAAATTGTCATTTTTATTATATTAGCTCGACCCAGCCATGAGCAATTGATATTTTCCCAACTATTTAGATCTGATTTTATTTCTGTGAGAAGTGTTTTGTAGTTGTGATCATATAGATTCTGGGTTTGTTTTGGCAAGTAGATTCCCAAATATTTTATAATGTCTACAGTGACTTAAAATGGGATTTCTCTTTCTATCTCTTGCTGTTGAGTTTTATTAGAGATGTACAGGAATGCTGAGGATTTATGTGGGTTTATTTTATATCCTGCAACTTTGCCAAATTTATTTATTGTCTCAAGTAATTTTTTACTTGATTCTCTAGGATTCTCTAAGCATATCATCATATCATCTGCAAAGAGTGACAGCTTGGTCACTTCTTTGCCTACTTTGATTCCTTTGATTTCTTTTTCTTCTCTAATTGCTACTGCTAACGTTTCAAGTACCAGATTGAATAAGAGGGGTGATAGTGGACACCCTTGTTTCACTCCTGATCTTATTGGAAAGGTTTCTAGTTTATCCCCATTGCATATAATACTTGCTGATGGTTTTAAATAGATGCTAGCAACTATTTTAAGGAAGGCTCCATTTATTCCTATACTTTCTAGTGTTTTTAATAGGAATGGATGTTGTACTTTGTCAAAAGCCTTTCCTGCATCTATTGAGATGATCATGTGGTTTTTGCTAGTTTTGTTGTTGATATGCTCAATTATATTGATGGTTTTCCTAATATTAAACCATCCTTGCATTCCTGGAATGAATCCTTCCTGATCAGGGTGTGTTATTTTTGTGATAAGTTGTTGGAGTCTTTTGGCTAATATTTTATTTAGAATTTTTGCGTCTAAATTCATGAGGGAAATTGGTCTATAATTTTCTTTCTCTGTTTTATCTCTTCCTGATTTAGGAATCAGTACCATATTTGTGTCATAGAAAGGGTTTGGTAGGACTCCTTCTTCACTAATTTTCCCAAATAGTTTGTAGAGTATTGGAATCAATTGTTCTTTAAATGTTTGATAGAATTCACTAGTAAACCCATCTGGCCCTGGAGATTTTTTTCCTAGGGAGTTCATTGATGGCTTGTTTGATTTCTTTTTCTGAGATGGGGTTATTTAGGTAATTCACTTCCTCTTCAGTTAATCTGGGCAACTTGTGATTTTGTAAATATTCATCCATTTCACTAAGATTGTCATAATTATGTGCATACAATTGGGAAAAATAATTCCTCATTATTTTTTTGATTTCCTCTTCATTGGAGGTAGATTCACCCTTTTTATTTTTGATACTCATAATTTGGTTTTCTTCTTTATTTTTTTTTATCATATTGACTAAGGGTCTATCAATTTTGTTGATTTTTTCATAAAACCAGCTCTTGGTTTTATTTATTAGTTCAATGGTTTTCTTAATTTCAATTTTATTAATCTCACCTTTGGTTTTCAATATTTCTAATTTAGTACTAAATTGGGGATTTTCAATTTGTTCTTTTTCTAGCTTTTTCAATTGCATGTCCAATTCATTGACCTCCCTTCTCTCTGCTTTAATTAAGTATGCACTCAGGGATATAAAACTTCCCTGAGAACTGCCTTTAGTGCATCCCACAAATTTTGGTATGTTGTTTCATTATTATCATTCTCTTGAATGAAATTATTGATTGTTTCTATAATTTCTTCTTTGACCCACCAATTTTTTAGGATTAAATTGTTAAGTTTCCAATTAGTTTTTAGTCTATCTTTCCATGGCCCTTTATTGCATATAATTTTTATTGCATCATGATCTGAGAATGATGCGCTTACTATTTCTGCCTTTCTGCACTGGATTGTGAGGTTTTATGCCCTAGTACATGGTCTATTTTTGAGTATGTACCATGCACTGCTGAGAAGAAAGTAAATTCCTTTTTATCCCCATTCAGTTTTCTCCAGAGATCCATCATATCTAGTCTCTAAGATTCTATTCACCTCCTTAACTTCTTTCTTGTTTATTTTGAGGTTAGATTTATCGAGTTCAGAGAGGGGAAGATTAAGGTCCCCACTAGTATAGTTTTGCTATCTATTTCTTCCTCTAATTCCTTTAACTTCTCCTCTAGGAATTTAGATTCCTAGCTATACCACTTGGTGCATATATATTAAGTAGTGATATTGCTTCATTCTCGATGGTGCCTTTTAGTAGGATATAGTTTCCTTCCTTATCTCTTTTAATTAGATCTATTTTTGCTTTTGCTTTATCTGAGATAAGTATTGCTACCCCTGCTTTTTTACTTTAGCTGAGGCATAATAAATTTTACTCCAACCTTTTACCTTTACCCTGTGGGTATCCCTTTGTTTCAAATGTGTTTCTTGAAGACAGCATATTGTAGGATTATGGTTTTTTAATCCATTCTGCTATCCACCTCTGTTTTATGGGAGAGTTCATCCCATTCACATTCACAGTAATGATGACTATCTGTCTCTTTCCCTCCATCCTATTCCCTCCCCTGTTTATGTTTTTGTTTATTCCTTCTCCCTTCCCCTCCTTGAAGTTTTCCCTTTTGACCACCCCCTCCCTCAGTGTTCCCACCCAGTGACCCCCCCTTCTTAACCTACCCTCTCCCCTTACTACTATTTCCCTCCCTTATAATCCCTCCCTTTAGTCTCCTCCTTTTCACCCCCCCCCCTTACCCTCCCACTATCTATAGGACACAACAAATTTTCATACTTATCAGAGTAAATTACTCCCCGTTTGATTCCAAACCAATGAGAGTAAATTTCAAATAATGCTCCTCTCCCTCCCTCCAATTCCTCTATTTAATGAATTTATGTGTCTATTCACGTTAGATTCTTAAACTTCACTGATTAATTTGATCCTTCTTTGAACCAGAACCAGTGAGAATAGTGTTTAAATGATGTTCCTCTCCCTCTTACTTTCCTTCTTCTATAGTGTGTTTTGATGCCTCTTCAGATGGCATATTTTACCTTTTCCTAGCTCATCCTTTCCTTTTTCCCATTACAGTACCATTGATCCCCTTAATAGTCTTTTTTTTTTTAGACTCCATGTTAGTGCATTCATACCCACACCTTCTAAGTATAACCCTTTTGCAGGTCATGATAATCATAGAGATTTCAAATATTGACAGTTATCAGCTCCACATATAGGGATGTGAACATTTTCCTCTTGTTGCATCCCAGGTAATGAGCTTGTGTTTGTGGGTGTGGGTGTGTGCACTTCTGCATGTGTGAGTCTATGTTACCCTTGTTTACCTTTTTATGTTCTTTTGGAGTCTTGTAATTGGAGATCAAATTTTCCATTGAGCTCTGGCTTTTTCATTAGGAAAGTCTGGAAGTCCCTTACTTCATTAAACGTCCATCTCCTTGCCTGAAAGATTATGCTCAGTTTTGTCGGGTAGTTAATACTTGGTTGTAGTCCTAGCTCTCTTGCCCTACGAAATATCAAATTCCAGTCCCTCCGCTCTTTTAATGTAGAAGCTGCTAGGTCCTGTGTGATCCTAACTGTAGTTCCTCGATATTTGAATTGTTTCTTTTTTGGCTGCTTGTAGAATTTTTTCTTTAATCTTGTAATTCTGGAATTTGGCTACTATATTTTTTGGAGTTTTCAGTTTGGGATCTCTTTCAGGAGGAGTCTGGTGAATTCTATCGATAGCTATTTTATCTTCTGATTCCAGGACCTCAGGACAGTTTTCTTTGACAATCTCTTGGAGGATGTTGTCTAGACTGCTTTTCTCATCGTGGCTTTCTGGTAGACCAATAATTCTTAGGTTGTCTCTCCTGGATCTGTTCACTAGGTCAGTTTTTTTTCCAGTGAGATATTTTACATTTTCTTGCAATTTTTCGATCATCTTGTTTTTTTCGATTGACTCCTGCTGCATCATAGAGTTCTGAGTTTCAGTTTGGTTGTATCTAATTTTTAGTGAATTATGGTCTTCAGTAATTTTTTGAAGTTCCTTTTTTAGGGAGGTATTTTCTTTTTCCAAGTTGGTCATTGCCTCCCTGATTTGGTCTTTAAATTTTTCTTAAGCTCCTCCAGGAATGCTATTTGGGCTTGAGACCAGATCATGTTTCCTTCTGTGGTCTCTGGTGTGGTTAGAGAGTCTATATTGTCCTGTGTGTTTTGTTGTTCTTGCCCTGCATAGTATGCTCGAATAGACTTTCTGGCCTTCCCCTTCTCCTTTTCAGCTTCCTTCCTTCCCATTGTGACTTCCTGTTTCTTAGTGTCTCAGGCTATGAGTTTGGGGCCTGATCCTTGACTTTGAATACCTCTGGGTGGCTAGTTTATGGCTAAGTCAGGGAAGTCAGTGAGGAATGTAGATGTGTAGGTGGGGATGAGTCTGACCACTTCAGATTTCTGCCTCTATACCCCTGGGTTATAAGTAGGCTTTTGTTGGTGAGGTGAGGTGGGGCTTGTTGGGTCCCCTCCCTCTCTTCTCTTCAGATTCCTGGCTGTCTCAGTTACACCCCTTCTTGGAGATTCTCAAGCCTTAGGCTATTTCCATTAACTTGGGATTTCAATCTGGGTGGGTGACTTATCTTTGGGTTTTCTGCTTCATGAAGGAGGGATGGGAGGATCGGAGCAGCTAGAATTTACTTTGCCATTCCAGCCCCTGTATCATACAGGCAGGCAGTTTCTAAATTTCCAGGCTGGGGCCTGAATGCAGCCTGAGAAGCCACTCTCTCCACTGGGGGCCCGACTCTCCTACCTGGCTCCAATGATCCGTTCCCTCTGCGAGATGACTGCGATTCGTCCTTGTTAAGTCTGCAGGCTGGGCCTTTTTCTCTCTCTGGTGTAGTCTGCTTGCCTGCTCTTAGGTCTGAGCTGTGCAGACCCCACACGCTCTGCGCTCAACCTGTGCGGACACTCTGGGCCACCTCCTGGGCTGGATTCTGCCACACTCTGTCTTCCACTGGGCTTCGTCACTCCGGAATCTGCTCAGATTTACCCTTTTGGATTTAGTGACAGAGGAGCTCAGCGAGGTTACTGCTTCCTTTCCGCCATCTTGGCTCCACCCCCTACTTATCATTTCTTATAGCAAAATAGTATTCTATCACAATCATATATAACAACTTTTTCAGCTTTTCCTAGGTTTATGGACATGCCCTCAATTCCCAGTCCTTTTCCACCACTAAAAGAGCTACTATAAATATTGTTGTAAACATAGGTCCTCCCCACCCTTTTAAAATCTCTTTTTGGATAGATAGTAGTAGAATTTCTAGGGCAAAGGGCATGCGTATATTTTTTAAAAGCAATTGGGGTTAAGTAACTTGCTCAAGGTTACAGGGCTAGTCATTATTTAAGTGTGGGTGCTCATTTTCTGAGGTCGGATTCGATCTCGGGTCATCCCAACTCCAAGGTCGGCTCTCTTACTCATTGCGCCACCTAGCCACCACAGGGCATGCATATTTTTATAGTCCTTTGGGATGGTTTTAAATTGCTTTAAAGAGCATTCTTCTTTCTTATGCCTTAATTTTATTTTATTTTTAGGTAATCATACCGTGATATTCAATTCAAACTTCTGCTTTCTGTCAATTTATACTCCTTCTAAATGCTCTAATAATGAGAAAGTTGTTAAGAGTATCATTTTCCCTTGTAAGAATGTAAAGAGTTAAACCTTATTGAATCCCTTATGACTAATCTTTTCTGTTTACCTTTTTATACTTGTTTTAAGTCTTGTATTTTAATATAAAATTTTCTAATCAGCACTGGTCTTTTCATCAGAAATGTTAGAAAATTTACTATTTCATTGAATGTCCATTTTACTATGGAAAGATTATACTCAATTTTTCTGGGTAAGTGATTCTTGGTTGCAATCCTCTTTCTTTTGCTCTTTGGAATACTGTATTCTAAGTGTTCCAATCTTTTTTTTTCTTAATTATATTTTGTGGGAACTTTCCATGAGGGCTTTGTAATGCAGATCATAGGGAAGGTCAATTCAATACACAGACTCTGCTGGGGCACCATCCTTGGCTGGGTAGTCCTCCTTCTGAATTCATTGGAAACCATCATGTCTGGGAAAGTCATATGTTTGCCCATGAAGATGATCAAGTGTAAGGTTTGACAGTTTCATGGGAGTGGTGTGAAGCTTCAGCATAACCTGGGAATATGGCTGTGGATTCTGACTTAATTAGGGCTTGGCCAAGTGGTCCTGGAGGGGATGTGCTTCTCTAATTACCCTGTTTCTGAGGGGTGTTTAGGCCTTCTGGAGATACCTCAGGTGGTTAGGCGCCCTAAGAATCTTCATCATCAGTGATGGAATCAGTGTCTTCCTTGCATTTAAAATCAGTGAGTTCCTTTTGTTCTTCTGCTATTCCTGCCAAATGGAGGGGATCTTTCTTAAAATACTCATCTAAGTCAACAGGGCTTAGGGGTGTTCCTTTTTCTTCACTTCAAGCTATTGGGAAAATGGAGCAACTTCTGGAACAAAGGTGATAAATGATGGAAGATTAGTGGATGGTAGTGTGAATGAGTTAGTCTATTAGTCTAATTAATTGTAATTCTAGTCTGGGACAAGCCACAGTATCTCCTAGTAACTCAGTTCTTTTTTGAACAAAAGATGTGCTACTTTCTTGTTCTCCTATGTGTTTTGGGGGCTAAATGGACTTTAAGTTTTTTCAAGTCTTATCTAGCTTTAGAAATCTCCTTTTTCTGAGGTATATTGATCTCATCTTTCTGTTGATGGAACTCAGATGATCTATTCATCTTCCTTTTCAAGTTTGAGATGGCTTACTTCCAGCATTTCTCAGCATCACCAAAGCTTGCTCTCAGCTTCATGTGCTGAGTCCCTGAAAGCTTGATATCTCTCATCTAGGTTTATTCCAATAAATGTGCTCCCATGAGGGGAAGGCACACCTATTGTAGTGGCTGAAAGTTATGTATACAATCCATATTCTAGTTGGTTTATTCTGGCCAGGTTTAAAAGCCTGGCATAAGGGGAATAGATTCCTTGCCTGGGGATTTCCTTGATGGCACACTGGAACCATCTATTTCATTTTGAAAGTCCCTGCCACATGCTGAACAATGTAGCTCAACTCCATCTATAATATGGAGTAAAATATGATCTAGCATGGTTTTAATGATTAGTAAACCAGCAAAACAGGCCTGAGGTCCCAATGTGGTAGTAATTGTGTCTGCAGCATTGTGATCTACCTGCTGGCAAATGCCCTGGTGTATAAGAATAAACTTTAAAGAAAAACACTGCCACATGATGGTGAACAAGATTTTCTTTCTATTTTTAAAATATACGTATATTATTTTATTTTATTTTATTTTTGGTGGGATGAAGTCAAGGCAATTGGGGTTAAGTTACTTGTCCAACATTGCACAGTGAGTTAATGGTCAAGTGTCTGAGGTCGGATTTGAACTCAGGTCCCCCTGAATCCAGAGCTGATGTTCTATTCACTGCGCCACCTAGCTGTGCTGTGAATATGATTTCTTACTGGTTGTGGATATCCAGGTTTGTGGGAACAATGTGAGGCCTTTCTCTGAATGAACTCAAATCTGGTGCATTGTTTTTTTAATACATGTGTGCTCTCCCTCCATGATCTTCAGAAGAAATAGAATATAGAAAGCAACAAAGAGGTCAGTCCTGCTTTTGGTGAATTCCCCCTGAGGAACTGATTGTATGGCTTATTATAAGGGGGCTTGTAATTAATAACATCCAGAAATTGACTAAGGTTTGCTTTGTCATCCTGACTAAGGTGACAGATTGAATATCTGTGCTCAGAAAGTATGGATTTTCATCATACTTCTTAATGTCATCCTCATAATGATAGTGTATCAACAATGTTAATAAAAAAAAATTATCTAGGTGATCAGCAAGGTTTACATCTGCTTTGATCATGTTGAGGATTTGGCAACATTGGAGATCTAGATTCTTGGTAGCATCGAAGATTAACTTTGTAATTCATACATATTCCATTTTGATGTTCAATTCAACTTCCAATATGTCATGCAAGGAGCCCATGAATATTTATTTGCATGTTGATGATATCCATATGCATTTTGATTTTGAGTCTGGTATTAAAGTTCATGCAGAACTTATTCTTCTCATTTATAATATAGTCACTTGTACAATCTGAGCACTCATCCCTGTCTCTGCTCTAAACTTGAAAGAACCCAAGTTGGATTTTCCTCTTCCTTTGCAGTCCAATTGTTTAATGAAGAAACTGCTAAACCTTGTGTTATCTAGACTGTTGCTCCGTGATATTAGAATTGCTTCTTTTTGACTATTTGCAGCATTTTTTCCTTGAGCTGTTAGGTCTGGAATTTGGCTATAATATTCCTGGAAGTTTTCATCTGGGGATTTCTTTCAGGAGGTGATCAGTGAATTTTTTCAATTTCTGTTTTATTCTCTGATTCTAGAATATCAGTGCAATATTCCTTTGTAATTTCTTGAAAAGATAATATCTATGACCTTTTTTTGATCATGGCTTTAAGGTAGTGTAATAATTCTTATACTATCTCTCCTGGATCTATTTTCCAGGTCAATTCTTCCTTCCTTCCTTCCTTGCTTCCTTCCTTCTTACCTTCCTTCCTTCCTTCTTTCCTTCCTTCCATCTTTCTGGGATACAGTCAAAGCAATACTTGGGTGATATTTTATTTTTCCAAATTTTTACACCAACAAAATAGAGAAAGAAAAGATCAATGAATGGGACATAAAATTAAAAAAAAAATCTTGACCAAGAACAATTTAAAAATCTTCAGATGAATACCAAATTAGAAATCCTGAAAAGCAAAAGTGAGATAAATATAATTAAAAGTAAGAAAACCATTCAGGTAACAAATAAAATAAGAAGCTGATTTTATGAGAAAAAATAAAACAAAACATTAACAATAGAAAAGAGACCATTAGTGAATTGGATTTAAAAAAAAAACCTAAATATTAAGTATGAAAAAAATGAAAAGAGAATAAGAGAATTCACTCACTACAGGAGATTGTGCCTAACTAAATACCAGTAAATCTGACAATATTTGCAAAATTTATGAATATTTACCAAAAAAGTTACCCAGATTAAAAGAACAGGAAATAGAATATTGAAATCAACCCATTTTAGAAAAAGAAATTGAATAAGCCATAAATGTACACCCTAAGAAAAATCCCAAGGCAAATAGGTTCAGAAGTGATTTGTACCAAACATTTAAAGAAAACCTAAATCCAATATTATATAGAGTCTTTGGGGGGGAGGGGAAATGGGTGAAGAATGAGTCTTACCAAATTCCTTTTATGACAGTAATGTTCAACCAAAACCTAAACCAAGAAGAGCTAAGACATAGAAAAACTATGGACCAATTTCCGTAATGAATTTTTTTTTTAAAACAATTGGGGTTAAGTAACTTGCTCAAGGTTACACGGCTAGTCATTATTTATGCGTTGGTGCTCATTTTCTGAGGCCGGATCTGATCTCGGGTCATCCAAACTCCGAGGCTGGCGCTCTTACTCACTGCGCCACCTAGCTGCCTCTTTAGGGCAATTGGGGTTAAGTAACTTGCCCAAGGTTACACGGCTAGGTTTTTTTGTTTGTATGGATTAAGTGTCGGAGGCCGGCTCCGAACTCAGGTCCTTCTGATTCCAGGGCCGGCGCTCTATTCACTGCCCATAATGAATTTTAATGCAGAAAAAAAAAATAAAATGTTGGCAAAGAGATTTCAAGCAATATATCATGAGATTCATGCACTATATCCAGGTGGAATTTAAGCCAGGAATGCAGGGTTGGTTCAGTGTTAGGAAAATTATCAGTATAAGTGGCCCTTTCAATAACAAATCCTACAGAAATCAAAAGATTATCTCAATATAATTTTGCTTTCACTCATTACTTTCCCCATTGTGTTTCCACTATATTGCAGATTGGCATGAAAAAGTGAATGAGAAATATGGGGGAATTTTGTGGAAGACACAAATGACATGGGAAGGCCAGCAGATGACATAGAGCCAATGATCAAATACTTATCTCAAATTTGGTAATAAGGTACTTTAAACACCTGATAAAAGAAAAAGAAGGAAAAATAAACAGACTTCTCTTGTATGAAGGAAGGGCCCAAAAATTTTATACCAATTGTACCCCATAACCCTCAGGCTACAGAAGGGGTAGCTATAGATGCTGAAAAAGTATTGGACAAAATAGAACACCTATTTCTATTAAAAAAAAAAAAAACACTTGAGAGCACAGGAATAAAGGTTGTGTTCCTTAAAATGATAAGCAATATTTGTCTAAAACCATCAGCAAACATTATCTGTAACGGGTATAAGATAGAAGGCCTCCCAGTAAGATCAGAGGTGAAGCAAGGATGCCCATTATTAGCACTATTATTCAATATTGTATAAGAAAGGTTGGCTTTAACAGTATGAGAAAAATGAATTGAAGTAATAGGGAAATAAAACTGTCATTCTGCAGATTATATGATGGTATACTTAGAGAATTCTCAAGAATTGAACAAAGAATACTACCTGAAATAACAATTTTAGCCAAGTTGCAGGATATAAAATAAACTTACATAAATCAACAGCATTTCCATATATTACCAACAAAGGCCAGCAGAAAGAGATAAAGAGGGTATTTCCATTTAAAATAAATGTAGACAATATAAAATACTTGGGATTTTACCTGCCAAGACAAACCCAGGTACTATAGAATACCAACACAAAACATTTTTCATGCAAATAAAGTCATATCTAAAAAACTGGAAAAATATCAATTATCCATGGGTAGTCTAAGCCAATATAATAAAAAAATGAGAATTCTGGCAAAAGTAATTTACTTATTTAGTGCCATATCAATTAAACTAACAAAAAATTGTTTTATAGGAAAAAAATCCATCTTGATGAACAAAAGGCCAAGAATATCAAAGGAATTAATGAAAAGTGAAAATTAAAGGAAAAATGCCTAGCAGTATCAGATCTTAAAATATATTATATAGTAACAGTCATCAAAATTATCCATTATTGGGCAAAAAAAAGAGCTGTGAAGCAGTGGAATAGGTTAGGTACAAAAGACAGGGTACTAAATGACTATACTAACCTCATCTTTGATAAAACCAAAGACATCAGCTTCTGAATTAATAACTCACTCACTATTTCTTTTTTTTTTTTTTTTTGGAGGGCAATTGGGGTTAAGTAACTTGCCCAAGGTCACACGGCTAGGTTTTTGTTTGTGTGTGCATTAAGTGTCTGAGGCCTGATCCGAACTCAGGTCCTTCTGACTCCAGGGCCAACGCTCTACTCACTATGCCACCTAGCCACCCCCTCACTCACTATTTGACAAAAACTGCTGGGGCAACTGTAAAACAAAAGGACATGAACTAGGTTGAGAACAGCATCTTACACTGTATACCAAGATAATATCAAAATGGGTATCTGATTTATACAAAAAGGCATGTTACCATAAGTAAATTAGGAAGCAATGAATAGTTTACCTGTCAGATTTATGGAGAACAGAAGAATTTACGTTCATAGAACAGATAAGTACACATTACAAAACATAAAGTAGATAATTTTATTATATTATCTTTTTAAAAATGTTTTTGTACAAAAGAAATACAACCAAGATTAGACGGAAAATGGAAAGCTGGAAAACTATCTTAACAGCATGTGTCTCTGATAAAGACCTCATTTCTTAAATATATAGTGAACTAAGTCAAATTTTAAAGGATACATTTCCCTAACTGATAAATGGTCAAATGATATGAATAAGCAGTATTCGGATGAACAAACCAAGTTATCTACAATCATAGGACAAAATGCTCAAAATCACTTTTGATTAGAGTAATTCAAATTAAAACAGCTTTGAAGTACCACCTCACCCCTATCAGATTGGCTAATATGAAACGAAAGTAAAATAATAGATGTTGGAGAGGATGTTGGAAAATTGGAACCCTAATGCACTGGAGGTAGAGTGGTCAATTTATCCAACCATTCTTAAGATTGATTTATAACTATGCTCTTAGGACAATCAAATTGTATATACTTTTTGATCCAGCAATAGGACTATCAGGTCTCTATCTCAAAGGGATCCTGAGAGAGCACAAGGCCAAAAGATACAAAAAAATATTTATGACAGCTCTTTTTAAAAATTTTTTATTATTATTTTTAAAGTAATTGGGGTTAAGTAACTTGCTCAAGGTTACACAGCTAGTCATTATTTATGTGTGGGTGCTCATTTTCTGAGGCCAGATTCGATCCTGGGTCATCCCAACTCTGAGGTTGGCGCCATTACTCATTGTGCCACCTAGCTGCCCCTTGACAGCTCTTTTTTTTTCTGGCAAAAAACAATATGAAATTGAGGTGATGCCTATCTATTAAGGAATGGCTGAACAAACTATGGAAAAAAAATTATAATGGAATATTATTGCAATATAAGAAATTTTGAGCAGGCAAGTTTAAGAAAAATATGGAAAGACTTACATGAACTGATGCAAGTCTAATGAACAGAACCAGAAGAACATTATACATAGAAACAGCTACTGATATGTCATGATCAGCTATGGGTGACTTAGCTCCTCTCAGAAAAACAGAGATTGAATGAAAATTCCAAAGCTAAGACTTATGCTAAAAAATGCTGTCCACATCCAGAAAAAGAATTCATGGACTTGGAGTTATCAAAGCATATTATTTTCACTTTAATTTTCCTATTTTATCCATTTTGGTCTGCTTTTTTCCTTCATAGCATGATTAATATAGAAATATGTTTTACATGATGACACAGATATAATCTATATCAAATTGCTTACCATTTAAGGAATGGGGAAGGAGTGAGAAAAATTTGGACTTTAAAATTTTGCAGAAATGAATATTAAATTTGTCTCTATATAAGTGGAAAAAATAAAATACTAATAAAACACAATGAAAAATTCTAAAGCTTGGTTGTAGACATCAGTGTCAGAAGGCTTGCAGTTTTGGGGATACTGTGAAGTGGCACAATTTTTAACATTCTCTCATTTTTTTCCTGTGGGACAGTTTATAAGCAGAAATGACCTTCAATGCTTCAATTGTTTCCTATTATATCAATCAGGTTGGAAGAAATTTGCATTTAAAAATTATAGCAGAACTAACTATACTTGTAGTCATATACCCCTCTGATAATTCCCTTAGGTTTTATCTATTTGAGTCTTCCTTAAATCCCTGGACCTGGTGAAGTAAGTAATTGATTCCATTGACAGTATGAGTATTGGAAAGGCTACACCATCCATCAGAGCAGAATTCCACTATATCCCTTCTATTCCTTTGTTCTTTTTCTTTTTCCCTTTCAAGAGATACAAAATAATAATAATAATAATAAAGGAAACAAAAAATTTGGGGGGATGCATACTCTAATCTTTATATCAAATTAGTTTTTCTCTTCCCACATTAAGACAAAATAGAATTCCAAGTGTCATTAGCAACTCAGGGCCACTTCCATACAAACAGTCCATACTTTACCAGATGGGCTCTTAGAAAGTTATTGTATAATTTTTACCCAGATATCAGAAACAGTTGAGCAGGTGTCTATAATTTTTTAACCTTTCCCTTTACCTATGCACATAGGTATAGTTCCGAACATGTTACCACACTTCACATGAGAGAGGTTACATGTAAACTGGAAACTCATATGGCAAAGATATAAATTTGGAAATATGAGTGGCCAAATTTTAGGGTAGCACCTTTCCTGAAACATCTTGGTACATTTGATGCTATTATTTATTACCCCATTGAATCACATTTGTTGGCCTGGTGATGTTGTCAAGCTGCAAGTTGATTTTTCCACCACACATATATTCCTTCTCCCCTTTGCTTCCATCATTTTGCTTCTGGACTGAGATCCTCCCAGCTTGTCCTTTACTAAATTGCAGCTGCTGTGGATCTTTCCCTACAGAGAAAATTTATATTAGCTCATTTAGTTCAGAGCCACAGGGGCTATCTCAGTTCCATTGGGACATAAATTTGCAGCCATAGACAGGAATTCAGAGAAACTTTTAACCATTGTCTTTCTTTTCAACTTATTTTCTTCCACATAAGCAACCACTTATGAACTCAATCTACAATTTGATTTGAAATGAGAAAATCTCTTTTAAATTCCATCTTGCCCCCTGGGGATCTAAAAAAAGTCACCTGGGAGATATCACTTGGCAGATGAATGAAGGCTAAAAACATATGAATGAGGGATAATAGATATTATATTATTTTCCTACCAAGCAAAAAAATCACAGGATTTAAAAATAAAGCGATAAGCCAGAATTTAGTCAGGTAAACTATGTGGGTCATCAGTAAACTTGGCATTAAAGACATTAAATAAAAAAGGTTGTATATAACTTCTAGAATAAAGAATCCTTCAATCCTGAAATATTTCAAGAATCCCTTATCTGTCACCATGGTAATTCTGTTCACCAATGCACAATGTACCAGTCTACCTGCAAAAGAAAATGCACAAGTTTGAAACTTTGGGGATATAGTTCCAAATTGTTTTCCACAATGGCTGGACCAATTTCATAACTCTACACAGTGCATCAGTTTTCCCACAAAACCTTCAACATTCATCATTTTCCTTTCTTGTAAACTTTGATAATCTGATGGATATGAGATGATATCCTAGAACTATTCAAATTTGCATTTCTCTAATTTTTAGAACATTTTTTTCATATAGTTATTGATAGTTTCTTTTTCTTTCTTTGGAATGTGTATGTTATCACTTATCCCCAACTGCCTTGCCTTTTCCTCTCCTAAAATATATATATATATATATATATATATATATATATATATATATATATATATATATATATATATATTTTGTTGTCTGACTGGCACTACTATGTTAAATTTAATATATACCTTTGGGGCAGCTAGGTGGCACCATGAATAGAGCACTGGCCCTGGAGTCAGGAGGACCTGGGTTGAAATTCGGCCTCAGACACTTAACTCAAATACTAGCCATGTAACCTTGCACAAGTCACTTAATCCCCAAACTGCCCTCCAAAAAGCAAAAAAAAAAAAAATGAAAGGAAGAAAGAAAGGAAGGAAGGAAGGAAGGAAGGAAGGAAGGAAGGAAGGAAGGAAGGAAGGAAAGAAGGAAGGAAGGAAGGAAGGAAGAAAGCAAGCAAGAAAGAAAGAAAGAAAGAAAGAAAGAAAGAAAGAAAGAAAGGAAGGAAGGAAGGAAGGAAGGAAGGAAGGAAGGAAGAATTGTGGATGTCAATAGCATTTCTCAATTTATGTTAGTGATCTCTTCTTATGAGTTTTAATCATTTCCTTACATTTCTTGAATAAAAGATCTATATCAGAGAAATTAGCTACTTTCCCTAGTTATGTATTTCCCTTCTATTAACTCCTTTGTTTTATATAAAATGCCTTTTTAAATATAGTATTTTTTAATTTTATTTCTATGATCTTCTCTAATACATTGTTTATTCAAATTCTTTTTACCTATTGTAACAGCAAGCAAAGTAGATTTTTTTTTTGCAATTTTTCTGTGTGTGTTATTTATTTTCCCAGCCTCAATCTTACATGACTATGTGCTGAGCCAATCAGACATGTGCAAGTGGGCTCTAGCCAATCAAATGCTGAATAAAATTGTATATAGAGAGCTGGTGTTAAAAAAAAATAGCATACATTAAGGGAGCCAGCATTGAGAGGGCAAGTCAGTATTTAGAAGATGAAAAAAGGTAACTCCTGAGAGCTGGGAGGAGACTTTTGAGAGTTGAGAGGAGACCACTGATAGCAGAGACTTGCTGAGGGAGCCTCTGAACTTTGAAAGGAAATAGAGCTGTGGGGCAGAGACCTGCCCATGAGAGGGAGACTTAGTTTGAGCCCCTTTTGAGAACTATTAAAGTGAAATGAGCCTCTGAACTTTGGAGGTGAATTAAGATGGTGGTGCTAGTAGTATGTATCAGTATTGTTGTCTTATTATGCTCTGTTTTCCCAGAGATGAAGCTCTGGGCATGAGTCCCTGGAGTCTGCTGTTGCGCAGGAGAGAGCTTGAAATGTAGCAGTCCCCATGAATTAAGATATGAAGCAGGAGTGGACATCTGTCTATGTGTGTATCCAGGAGAGAGTCAGGAGCAATTAGCCCACAGAGTCATAGTACTTGGAATTCAACTTCCAGTTAAGATGAAAGAGGACTTGAACATTTGGTATTGATTAAGGAGATTGTTGTTACAGTGACCTAGGGGTGATGGTATGGTATTTTATGCTACCCCTTAAGTATCTGTTGTGCTTGGGAAGACCCTAGCCTGGGTCCCCCTAATTTTGTAAACAAAGTTTACTTCTGAATACAGAGTTCATTATACTATGCAATTAAATCCTTAAAATTATTCATAGCAACAGTCTTCAGGTGTGCTGCTGTTTGATGTTACATCTATCCACAATTCTGCAATGTAATTTCTTCCTTAGTTATGATGGCACATTTCACCTCTAAGTCATACTTCCATTTATTTTGTTCTTTATCTATATGTTTAGTTTCTGCCTTTCCATTTTAGTAGAAGCTGTCAGAGGTTGAACAACATTGAGTTCATCTCTAGTCATACTCATATCAATTATTTATATAGTTGTTATACACTGAATAGATGCCTGTGTAAAAGAATTTCATTCTGAAAGTTATCAAGCCACCTGATCAACTGAGTTTATTGCAAGAGGATCAACATATGCATGTGCATAAAAAAGTCATAAAATGGGATTCCCTTATTAGATGACCATACTGTAGAGAAAAAGAGAAAAGAGTTTAAGCAGCAATTACCATTTAATCTGGGAGATTCCAGGAGTTAAAGACACTGATGATCAGAGAACCATAATAACTGTAAGACATACTAAGTGATGGTAAACAAACAACCTCACCTTGAGAGAGCAGTTGGAAGTGTAAACACTTCCAAGTGAGCAAAGGGAGCAAGTGTACCACAGAGTGAAGCAAATGAGCAAAGAAATATAAACTCCATATTTTCCAAAGTTCTTCCATTCCATTTACACTGTTTTAATGTCACTTATTGGGACTGTAAGTTTTGTGGTGACTATAGTGGGGCCAATTAGTTAAAGAGAAGCTAAGATTACAAGTTCATAAAATCTGTATCTCGTGCTTCTCTAAAGGAACTTGGAAATGAATTCCCTCTACATTCTTTTCAATGGAACTAAGAAAACACATAATTGGGGAAAGGAATAATGGAGAGAAAATTACAGAACCATGAGATCGTATTCTAATGTTCCTAAGAAAGTTTTTTTTTTTTTTTTTAAGTTAGGAAGAACACATGTCACAGCTAGAACACTAGAAAGTAGTTGCCATGATTGGACCATTTTATTGATCAGAGAGGAGCAATCTAATGGTTACTTTGACAAGTTGGTGACAAAAAAAGTACAGGAATTTTGATCTTTGAGAATGTATGATAAAATTTACCAATTCGAATAGTATAGAAAAGAAAAAATAAAATATGCCCACCATTCAATGCTCTATGTTTTTTATTTTAAACAAAAATATTTTAATGAGACTTCTCACACAAATAAATTCAGATCTAACTAATTGGAAAAATATCAATTGCTTGTGGCTGGGTCAAGCTAATATAATAAACATGACAATTTTACCCAAACTAAATTAGATATTTAGTGCCATACCAATAAATTTACAAAAAAAAAAAAAAAACTACTTCATAGAGTTAGACAAAATAGTAACAAAATTTATTTGGAAGAACAAACAGTCTAGAATATCAAGAGAATTAATGAAAAGAAATGCTAAGGAAGGTGGACTTGCTATACAATATTTTCATCTGTATTATACAGCAGCACTCATCAAAACTGCTTGGTACTGGCTGAGGAATAGAGTAGTGGATCAATGGAATAGATTGGGCAAACAAGACCCCGCAGTTAATGAACATAGAAATCTATTGTTTGATAAACCCAAAGACCCCAGTTTTGGGGTAAGAATGCACTATTTGATAAAAACTGCTGGGAAAACAGGAATATAGTGTGACAGAAACTGGGCATAGACCATTATCTAATATATACCAAAATCAAGTCTAAATGGGTTCATGATCTAGGTATAAAGAATGATACTGTAAGCAATCTGGGAAAGGGAAAGCAATAATTTACCTTTCAGATTTGTGGAGAGGGATAGACTTTGTGACCAAACAAGAATTAGAGAGTGTTATAAAATGCAAAATGGATAATTTTTATTACATTAAATTGAAAAGCTTCTGTACAAACAAAGCCAATGTAACCAAGATCAAGAGGGAGGTGGTAAATTGGGAAAGGATTTTTACAACCTATGTCTCTGATAAAGGACACATTTCTAAAATATTCAGAGAATTGAGTCAAAATCTATAAAAATACAAGTCATTCCCCAATTGATAAATGGTCAAAGGATATGAACAGGCAGTTTTCAGAGGAAGAAATTAAAGGTATTTATAAGCCTATGAAGAAATGCTCTAAATCACTATTGATTAGAGAATTGAAAATCAAAACAACTGTGAGGTACCACATCTCACCAGTCATATTGGCTAAGATGACAAGACAGGAAAATGACAAATGCTGGAGAGTATGTGGCAAATTGGAACAATAATGCATTGCTGGTGGAGTTGTGAACTTATCCAAGTATTGTGGAGAGCAATCTGGAATTATGCCCAAAGTGCTAGAAATAATTTCATAACCTTTAACCCAGCAATACCACCTCTAGGGTTATATCCCAAAGAGATCACAGAAGTGGGAGGAACACCCAACCATACAAAAATATTTATAGCATCTCTTTTCATGGTTGCAAAGCATTGGAAATTAAGGGGTTGCCCATCAATTGAGGAATGGCTAAACAAGTTGTGCTATATGCATGTAATGGAATACTATTGTGCTATAATAAATGAGGAGCAGAAGGACTTCATATTTACCATGAGAGGCTTATACCTACTGATGCTGAATGAGAAGAGTAGAACCAGGAGAAATTTGTATACAATCAAGACACAACATATGTGTGATGCCCAACTATGACAGACCGGACTCTTCTCAGCAATGCAGTGATATAAGTCAATCCCAAAAGACTCATGATAAAGAGAGATGTCTACATCCAGAGAAATAACTAGAAAGAACTGAATTTGAATCCTAATGGAAGCAAACTACCTGATTTTTTCTTTTCATGATTTGGTTTTATTTCCTCTTTACCATTTTTCATGCCATCTAGTAAAATTGGCCTTTATAACCTGACTAATATCTAATGTGAAAGTATTTGCATGTCCTTTACTGGACTATATGCAGTTGTGGGGGTTGGGGAAAGGGATGGAAGGGAAATTTGAAACTCAAGGAACTATAGAATTGAATCTTGTAAACTAAAATAAACAAACGAATTCAAATAAAAAGACAATGACCAATCACAATCCTAGAAAACAGATGACAAAATACATTTCAATACTCTCAGTAGTGAAGGGGTGGGGAAAAAAGGGAAAAACACACCTGTAAAATGTTGTGCATATTGGAATAAATTGTCTCTGTCTTGGTTAGTTTTGTTTGACTGTATTCTTAAAAACAAGAAATGGTTTCTGGTTAGAGATGAGGATTTATCAGAAAATGTCAGTGGTGTAAAAAAGGGGTCAATAAAATAAATTTTAAAAATTCAAAATATATGTACCTATATATGTAATAAGAATAATCAAATGATAGGTTTTTAATTATGATATGATTTTTTTAAATCTAAGGTAAAATTTGGATGAGATTAGAATGTGATTATGTAGAAACTCCAAATAATGGACCAAAAGTAAAAGAAAATTAAGATGTGTTTAGTTCCTCTTCAGTACTTAATATTTTCAGTACTCAATACTCACTTTTTCTATACCTCATTTGGTAAATGGAAGGGGGATCAGTCTGTAGCTGGTAAAGGATAATAGCATAAAGTGCTAGTGGGTCAGGGTGTCTTTTTTCCCATCTTGTAAAAAAAAAAAAAGATGGAGAAACAGTTTAAACAAAAGGCTTGGTGCATACTGTATTTTGGAAATTTTACTGTCACACATATAAAGCATACATTTTTATTATTTTACAGAATAAAAAAAAAACTTTCATTTTAGCCATTTCAAGGTGGCAAGGACAATTCAAGTAAATTGACAGTTTTTAAAACTTTTGGGGTATGGTAGTAATTATGAATCATTAATGTGAACTTTTTGAAAATTTCAATAATTTCTCAAGAAATTGCTTTGAGGGGCGGCTAGGTGGCGCAGTGAGTAGAGCATCCGCCCTGGAGTCAGAAGGACCTGAGTTCGGATCCAGCCTCAGACACTTAATGCACACAAACAAAAAAACCTAGCCGTGTAACCTTGGGCAAGTTACTTAACCCCAATTGCCCTCCAAAAGGCAAAAAAAAAAAAAAAAGAAAGAAAGAAATTGCTTTGAGCTGTACCAATATGGCAGTCAAGAAAAATATTCAGCTACTCTTCCTTGAGCATTTTCCTCTGTGAAGTGAAAAAAAAAAAAGACAAAAGCTTTTAAATTGGTTTGTTCTTTCCTACATATCAGTACATTTTAGTTCCACAGCTGAACACTGTTGAAATATTTTTTCATTATATTAATGTAAAACTTGCACATTAGGCTCTATTATTTCAAGCCTGTCAAAAGATGGTATATGATAAGAAAGCATATAAACTTTTTGATTTATTGCCAGTGAATTATAAAAACAAAATAAAATAAACTTCCCCCCAAAGTAGATTAATTCAAAGTGTTAATCCAGTTTGCTACATTCCTAGTTTATTTCAAGGCTATCACAAGGAGAAGTGTTTGGGCACAGGGGGAATGTGAAACAATAATTTAAATTATTCATTCATACTTAGGGAGAACTAATTGTTTGCTGCAAATCTTTCACACCCTGACCACATGCAAGGTAGAAAGCAGGGCCTCATACTGCTAGTTAATGTTCTCAGTGAGATTAATTTGGGAGATAATATTTCAGCTCCACCCAGAAATGAATTTAGAATTCTTCATCTGGGAATTTTAATAGACAAAAGTAAACACATTTTTCTGTCACTCAATTTTTATCTTATTAATTCCTGGAAGGAGAGAATAAACCACATAGAGTTCACTTGAAAACAGATTATTTTCTAGAAAAGTAGCTTATTATATTTTCCCCAGTATACTCTGTTCTACATTACTTATAGTCAAATATGGGCAAGAAAATACAAAGCTGTAAACACCTCAGCTTCTGAAGGAAAATCAAGTATTTTTATTGCTCTGGCCCATGTATACAATCTTTTAGATATGCCAACATAGATTCTTAGTTTAGGGGCTTCAACTGATAAAGGAAGTCCTCCTTATAAGACATTGAGAAATAGTTGCACAATGTTGGAGTTTAGACTACTGAGGTTTGTATGCTTTCTGACATGAAAATGTGTTGATTTTTTGTTTTATTAAAATGTTTGTTGTGGCAAGTAGATATTCCAGTGCAGAGTTGGTGAAAGCTTACTGAACTATCCAGTAGAATTATTTTCATAGGTTTCATAGACAAAAGAAGTGTGCCATCCTTCAAAGGTAATCTGAATTCACAGTGTCTTAACCATCCCTTAAAAAAATGGTAAACACATCAATCTGAATACAATTTTTTTATTTAGATAAACAGAATGAAATATTTCCTATGATAAGATTCCTGAGCACTCTTGCACTAGGAGATTTTTTTTAACCACATTTGCCATGTGAAACTTTATATTACTTCTTATGACTGTAATCTCTTAGCTGTGGGAGTCAATATAAATCTATTGTGAAATATGTGGTGTAGACATTACAGAAAAAGCTAATTATAGTTTAGTCACATTGGTAGAAATAGGATTGCAACAAGTGAGTTAATGGCTGCCAATTATATAGCTAGAGATTATTTATTTCATAAGTCATCTATGATTTCCAGGGGAATGGTCAATGAATAACCACGAAACCAACATGCAGTCAGAGAGTTGAATAGAACCGAATCAAGAGTAAAACAGGACATGACCTACAGGTGAAATCAAGACCAGATAGGTAGCAGAAGTTCTTAACTGGCACGGGCATTGTATTGAGAAGCCTACAGCCTCTGGAGTAGGAGCAAGTTGTATGAATGGCATCTCTCCAATAACGATATTTTTTTGGTAGGGGAGAGCAAGAGTGCAAGCAGGCTAATTGTACTTCTAAATTTGACCTGGGAAATGGCAATTTATCCTAAGCATAGTATAGGAGAAAGAGGGTTAGATTTAGTCCAAACATCAGGGTTAGAATTTTGCCTTTGTCACCTCTTACCTTTGTGATTTTAAACTAGTTACTTAATCTCATTGGGCCTTAGTTGTCCTATTCTCAAAAATCAAAGGGTTGAACTCAATGATTTCAAAAGTTCTTTCTACCTTAATCTATGATTCTCAGAACCTGCCCTCTTGGGTAATTTTGGATAATGTTTGGATATCAGGGAAGATGCAGGAAGTGGAAAGTAACTCTTCAGCTCCATTTTCTCAAATGTACCTAATATCAGAAGACATAGTGATATAACCAAAGTTATAACCGAAGGTAAAGGCCTTTGAGACCCTCATTACCTTACCTTCTTATACATTCCTATAAGGGTCTTGCGAGAAAATTGTAGGGCCTGCCATTTTCCTAAAAATGTTTTAATCACCCATAAAATACTTCTCTATGTAAATTGCTCTTGCCAAATTCTTTGAAACTTCATTCTAGGAGTTACTGTACATTGGAAATTTTTAACTACTAATAATAACAGAGGTTAACAACTAGACCAAAAGAAAACTTGGGTCACATATTATATTTCACAAAGAAAATATTGCTCTGAGATGAAAATTTAATAGGAGACATTTGTTTGAGATATCAATGAATTATACTAGCTTAGCAAAAATAGATTTTATAGATAATGACAAATGATGCACTAATATATGGAGAATTCAAAAAGCTAATCAAGAAGTGAGCACATTTATTTGGCAGATAAACAGTCAGTTTATTGTCTCATGGCTTCCAGCTCATGTTTTCTATTTCATATCAAATTTTGAGACAAGCCCTAGTTGTGACACACATTTAAGCCCACTGGCAATGGATCTCTACTCATTACAAATCAGCTTTATGGGGCTAGTCTGGTGGAGAAAGTGAATGACAGGAAAGAAAACCACATGCTAAATGATGAACTGAAATGGAGTGATCACAAACAAGTAAGGCAGAGAAACAATACAAAAACTCTGTTGTGAGGCAAGCTAAGGCACAGTGGCATCATTGCTGATGGCTAAAAAATGACAACAGAATACAAACTGTGCTAAGTCTGGGCACAGCTGAATTGAGGGAATTCAATTTATGCAAAAAAGTATCATGTAGTGCTTCTGGCAGAGCTACAGACTGAAACAATGACAGGTCCTTCATTCAGTGGCCAGACTTTTTGACTATAGGACAGGTCATAGATATTCTTCATAGCCAGCTTTGTAGGTAAACATCTGTCCTTTTAATCATCCTCAATTAAAAAATAATAATAAGCAACCAAAAATGAAAACAAAATACTAGAGAATGCTTCAGTATGCTGTAAAAGATAGTTCTTTATAAAAGTTTATTATGTTACAAATTCATAGGTATTAATGAATTGTACAGAAATCATTTAAATTCTAAAATGTTTGTTTAATGTAAGCACTGCATTATAATTATGTGGAAGTAGTTAGCTTCAACACATTTAGTAGTTTACATATCTAAATGTAAGGGATTTATTTCCTGTGCAAATGTACTGCTATTAAATAAAGTCTACTAAATCCAACCGAATAGCATAAATCATTTTGGGAGTGAAAGGGAGCAAAGAGGCAAAGGTAATGGAAGCAATCTGCACACATTTGACATGAGGTACTGCAATGTACTTTTAGAAATAACTCTAATTTATATCTCAGGACTAGCAGAATTTTTAGCTCTGGGCCCTGCTATTTCCCCAAAAGGATTCTAGCAACAAGTGACAGACTCTAATCTTCTCTTTTCAACTGAACTTGACTTCACAGCTGGCCTCTGCAAACATGTTTCTGGGTCCACATTCATAAAGCAACAGTTTGTGAACTCCTAGTGATATGCCCCACTTAATAAAATAGTCTCAGTGGAAATAGTGGCTATAGTCAGAGAAAAGGCATATACATAGAGAAAATGAAAGAGAAGATTATAAAAGGCAAAATGGATCATTTTAATTACGTTAAATTGAAAATGTTTTGCACAAACAAAATGAGTGCAACCAAGATTAAAAGGAAAACAGAAAGCTGGGAAACAATTTTTATAGCCATTTTTTGCAGGCTCATTTTTATAGACCTCATTGACTAAAAAAAAATAGAGATTACTGTGTCAAATTTATAATAAAAGTCATTCCCCAATTGATAAATGGTCAAAGGATATAAGCAGTCAAGTTTCAGAGGAAGAAATTAAACAATTTATAATCATGTGAAAAATACTATACATCACTACTGGTTAGAGAAATGCAAATGAAAACAACTTTGAGGTACCACCTTACACCTTTTAGATTGACTAATATGAGAGAAAAGGAAATGGTAAGTTTGGAGAAAATATCAGAAAATTTGAGCAGTACTATAGTGTTGGTGGAGTAGTGAACTGATCCAATCATTCCTGAGAGCAATTGGGATAGGTTCATATTACAAAGATATTAGAAAAGGGTCAAAGGACCCACATGTAGAAAAAAATATTCATAGCTGCTTTTTTGTGGTGGCAAGAACTGGAAATTGAGGGGAAGCCTTTAATTGGGGAATGACAACAAATTATGGAAAATGAATATAATGGGATAATATTATGCTGTAAGAAATGATGTACATGCAGATTTCAGGAAAAAACCTGGAAAGACTTTTATGAACTTGCCTGAAATGAAGGAAGCAGAACCAGGAGATCGTTTTACACAATACCAGCAACATTGGTGTGATGTTTTTCTATGATAAATGTGGCTCTTCTCAGCAATACAATGATATAAGACAATCCCAAGACTCATGAGGGAAAATGCTAACCACATACATAGAATGAAATATGGAGTCTAAATGCAGATTGAAACATACTATTTTCATTGCTTTTAACTTGCCTTTTTTTTTTCTTTCTTGTGTTTTTTTTCCCCCTTTCATTCTAATACTTCTTTCAAAAAATGGCTACTGTGGAAATATGATTATAAGTGTATAACCTATATAAGATTGCTTGCTCTCCTGGGGAGGGCAGGAAGGGTGGAAAGAGGAAGAAAAATAGGGAACTTAATAATTTATAGAAATGAGTGCTGAAAACTATCTTTATATGTAATTGGATTAAAAATAATAATATACCATTAAATAGAACAAAACACTAATGGAAACAAAAGCAACACTAAAAATGCTGGCAAGCTCTGCTGAAAACAAAGGAAGTAGGAATGCATAGTAGAACTACTACAAATAGTACTGAGTCACAAACTGAAGAAGTCATTCTATACATATGGTGTGGAATAGACTGGTGATCATAATTTGGATTTTTCAGCTAAACCACACATGCAGAAAATCATCAACAGTAGCAATACCTCTAAATATGAAAAAAATATATAGTATTGTGTATTTTAAAGCCACATATTCTAAACCTTGGTTTCATCTGGCTTAAGAATATCTTATTGGTATTTTGCTCTAATAAAAAGCATATGTTCTCACATATTTTAGGAGATCCCATTCTTATGAAATTTCCAGATGTGTTCTTATATAAAACATTATATAAAACAGGTGAATGGGCAGGCTAATTTTTTAAGACAAATCTTTGGGTTTTATTCATTGTCTCTACAAAGTACAAAATCCCCAACTTGTTCTTTCACACAGTATATGAGCATTTCATGTAAAACATTTTATTAGATTTGAGGATTGGCACTGACAGTAGTCTATCTTAATTTATGAAAACCCAGTGTTTAAATTATAGATCTTATGATCAAAAGTTTATGATCTAATAAACCTCCACATAAGAAATCTATGGGGAAAAAAAGTACCAGGAAATAACTGAAAATTTTATGAGGAAGTGGAAATAGTCCCAGGTTTATCTTATCTAGTATGTTTTTGCCTATTATCTGGGTAAACTATGTTTTCATGTTTGGTCTGGGAATTTGAATTTTACATGGTGTAAAAAAGGTCAAAATGTATCCTTAGAACCAGAATATCCTTTCCAGTATCAAGATCAAATTACAATTTGTGGTGAGGAGGAGTTACCTCTTTCAAAAATTGTCTTATTTGTCCCCACATTGAATTTATTTTGGGAACATTTGAATTTTACCCCCTTTGCTACTACTACATCAGAATTTACTATGGGAATATCTAAATTGTGTTTGATTCTACAAAAAAAAAATCTTACTTGTCTGCATTTCAACTAGAAAGATATAGTTTTGCTTTTTTAACTTTCAAAAAAAGAGAATAGACTCATACTAAATTCACTTTGTTTCAGTAACACGGTTTTCCCTTATATGGAGGGAGTCAACTGACTTCCACATATGCAATCTCCAAATCTTTTCTAGACCTGTACAGTATGTCTGACCAAAGGTCCTAGTGACTGCACAGGGTACACTTGTGTGCACACAGTTCAGTGCTATGTTACTTCTTCCTTTGTCTTTTGGGTAAAAAAAAAGTGTGTGGAGACAGTGTGACCCCATATTTTTAGTCCTTGGTTATGCTGGACGAAACAGAAATCACAGTCCCATCACGACAATGAGAAATCCTGGAATCTATAACTATTCCCTCAAATTCAGATATATTGACAATTCCTTTACCTAAGGGCACACACACACACACACACACACACACACACACACACACACGACTGCTACAAATCCTAAACATTAAAAAAAAAATTGTATTCAATATATGAAGAGACTTGGTGCATACAGATATTTTGCTGTTGTTATTGAGTTTTTGTTATCAATTCTTGGGTACTCAGGTATATGAAATGACAATCAAACAATCATCAAAAATTTATTGAATAACTGCTATATGCAAGACATTGTTAGGTATTGCAAGAGATTTTTAAAAAGAACCATAAGACATATCTCCTCAGAAGAAGTTTATAATTCTATTACGGAGACAAGATTATAAGTTGCTTATTACCGAAGGGAAAATAGTTATATTTGTACTTTTCAATTATATCTATGTAAATAAAATTTGTCTTTTAGATGCTACAGATTCAACAGAATGCTGATGACTACAACACTTTTTTTCTAGTGGCAAGGCATGAATGGAAATTTAGGTACTTGGGGCTCAAAGCATTAGAAAAAGTCTTATTTATCTTAGAACATTACTTTAGCATATTCTATATGGCACCAAAATCAAGAGCTATCAGCCCACAGGTGGTAAAAGGGGGTAGACAAGTGATCAGAACTACAATATTGGGGACAATTTATTATTAAAATTTATTTATTTATTTTTAGTTTTCAGCATTCATTTCCACAAGATATTAAGTTACAAATTTTCTCCCTGCCTTTCCCCCCACCTGTACCTCAAGATAGTGAATCTACTGAATACTCCTTCACCAATCTGTTCTCTCTTACCTCCTCCCCGTCATTCAATGACTTTCTAGAAGGGCAAGATGGATTTCTATACCCCAGTGCCTGTAAATCTTATTTCCCAGGTGCATACAAAAACATTTTTTGTATTTGTTTTTAAAATTTTGATTAATAGATTCTTTCCCTTCTTCTCTCTTCATCCACCCCTACAAGGAAGATAAGCAATTAAATATATGTTCTACATGAGCAGTTATGCACAACATTTTCATAGTAGTTATATTGTGAAAGACTAACTATATTTCCCTCCATCTTATCCCACTGTCCACTTATTCTATTTTTCCCTTTTGTCCCTGTCCCTTTTCAAAAGTGTTTCCTTCTAACTACCATCTCCTCCATTCTGCCCTCCTTTTTATCATCTCTTCTCTTATTCCCTTCCCTCCTGCTATCCTATAGGTTAAGATAGCCAATTGAGTGTGTATGTTATTCCATCCTTAAGCCAAATTCAATGAGGGTGAGGTTGACCAATTCTTTTCACCTTCTTGCTCTTCCCCTCCATTGTAATTGTTTTCTCTTGCCTCTTTTATAGGAGATAATTTACCTTATTCTATCTCTCCCTTATTCCTTCTCCCAGTATATTTCTCTCTCACCTCTTAACATTTTTTTGGATACCATTCCTTCATATTAAACTCATCCTGTGCCCTCTGTCTATATATACATGTACACACATATACACACCCTCATATATATTTATATGTGTGTGTGTTTATATGCACATACATCCTCCTATACAAACATATATGTGCATATATGTATGTATACATATACATTCCCTTCATCTATCCTCATGTTAAAAAAAGTCTCATGAGTTGCAATTATTGTTTTTCCATGAAGGAATGTAAGTAATTCAAATTTAATAAGCTCTTATGATTTATTTTTCCTGTTTAACTTCTTAAGTTTTTCTTGCTTTTTGTATTGAAAGTCAAATTTCTGTTCAGCTCTGGTTTTTCATCAAGAATGCTTAAAAATCCTCTATTTCATTGAATGACCATATTTTCCCCTGAAGCATTATATTCAGTTTTGCTGGGTAGGTGATTCTTGGTTTTAATCCTAGCTTCTTTTACCTTCAGTATTTCATATTCCAGGCCCTTTAATCCCTTAATGTAGAAGCTGCCAGGTCTTGTGTTATCCTGATTGTGTTTATACAATCCTCAAATTGTTTCTTTGAGGCTGCTTGTAATATTTTCTTCTTTATCTGGGAACCCTAGAATTTGGTTATAATATTCCTAGGAGTTTTATTTTTGGGATCTTTTTCAAGAGGTGATTGGTAAATTCTTTCAATTTTTATTTTCACTTTTGGTCCTAGAATGTCAGGGCAATTTTGATTTATAATTTCTTGAAAGATGATGCTAGGTCCGTTTTTTGATCATGGCTTTCAGGTAGTCCAATATTTTTTAAATTATCTTTCCTGGATCTATTTCCCAAGTCAGTGGTATTTCCATTGAGGTACTTCACATTATTTTCTATTTTTTTTCATTAATTTGGATTTATTTATAACATCTAGATTTCTCATAAAGTCATTAGCTTCCATTTGCTCCAATCTAATTTTGAAGGAATTATTCTCTTGAGTGAACTTTTGAAATTCCTTTTCAAACTGGGCAATTTGGCTTTTTAAGGCATTCTTCTCCTCATTGGCTTTTTGGACCTCCATTGCCATTTGTGTTAGTCTATTTTTAAGGTGTTAATTTCTTCAATCAGACTGTTGCCTCATTTTTCATGACTTGCTTGCATAATTTTAATTTGACTTCCTAACTTTTCCTCCACTTCTCTTACTTGATTTTTTTTAAGCAATTGGGGTTAAGTAACTTGCTCAAGGTTGCACGGCTAGTCATTATTTATGTGTGGGTGCTCATTTTCTGAGGCCAGTTTCAATCTCGGGTCATCCCAACTCCCAGGTCATAGCAACTCACTGCACCACCTAGCCACCCCATCTTACTTGATTTTTAAAATTGTTCTTGAGCTTCTCCATGGCCTGCAACAAGTTCATATATGTCTTGGAAGCTTTTGATGCTGGAGTTTTGACTTCATTGACTACTTCTGTTTCCATGATTTGATCCTTTTTGTCCTCAAAAAATATTATATGGTCTTATTGCACCTCCTGCTTTTTCATCTTGCCAGCCAATTACTTGAGTTTTAAGCTCTTTGCCATTGTAGAACACTGCTTACAGAGTGGAGAAAGCTGCATCTCAAATTTCTAGGGTCATTGTAGTTTCTCTGATAAAGGCCTCATTTCTCAAATATATTTAAAAACAAATATACTGAGTCAAATGCATAAAAGTAAAAGCCAATCAACAATTTAAAAATAATAAAATATATAAATAATTTTCAGATGAAGTAACCAAATCTATCTACAGTCATTCAAAAAAATGCTCTAACTCACTATAGTTTGGAGAAATGTAAATTAAAACATACATCGTAACTATTAGATTGGTTGATATGAAAGATAAAAGAAAAATGACAAGTGCTGGAGGGGAGAGGGGGAAAATGGTTCATTAATACACTTTTGGTGGAGTTGTGAACTGGTTCAGCCATACTATAGAGCAACTTGGAACCATGTTCAAAGTGTTATAAAGCTATGCATATGTCCCAGTAATGCCACTACTAAAAATCATAAGAGATTTTTAAAAAAGGAAAAGGGTCTATATGTACAAATATATTTATAGTAGCTATTTTTTATGGCAAAGAGCTGGAACCTGGGAGGATACCCAACAATTGGTGAATGGTTAAATGCATTGAGCTATATGATAATAATGATAAAGGATAATGCTATACAAATGAGGAGCAGTATGGTTTCAGGAAAAAAAAAAACTAGGAAGACTTATATGAGCTGATGAAAAGTGATGTAAGCAGAATCAAGAGACTATTACACAAAACATCAATATAAAATCTGAAAAACTTAGCAATGATTTAATAATCCAATGTGAGAAAAATATTATCTACCTCCAGAGAAATAACTGAGGGAGTCTGAATATAGATCAAATCATACTTTTAAATCCTGTGTTTCTTGGGGAGTTTTGTCTGTTTTGTTTTATAGATGACTAATCTAGAAATAGGTTCTTCATGACTACACATTTATAATCTATATAAAATAGCTCACCCTTTACTGAGAATGGAAGGAAGTAAGGAGTAAGAGAATTAAGAATTTAAAATTTATTTTAAAAAATGATAAAATTATTTTTTACTTGTAATTGAAAAGAATAAAATAAATTTAAATAAACTCAAATTAACTTAATAAATATAAAATAAACAAAAGGTATAAGTATTAAAAAGTTTTCTTACAGAAAAATTCATTAGTTGCAATATAATTTTATTTTTGATCATTATGTTCCATTCAGGCCAACTTCTTTTGTAAAATTAATTTTTGAGTATGGAATATTTTTCTCCAAAAATCTTTATTCCAATTTCTTAACACACACAGACCATAATGTATATGTATATACATATATGTATATGTATGTATATGTACACATATATACACATGTATATACACATACATATACACATTTATATGTATTATGTATATGCATGTTTTATACATACATATACATACATGCACATGCATCTATATCTATATATACATAAAAATAAAATTATGCCTAACTTTTCTCTCCTTAAATATTATAAATATGATATTCACTTTACATAGCAAGATGATACTGTCTCTTTCTCCCTAGGTATTTGTTGTTGTTACTTTTGGATCCAGTTCCTCTTAATTATTACAAATCATTTGAATCAAGATGGCTTTAACCTTTCATCTCCATCTTTTGAATAATGAAATTATAGTCCATCACGTCAATTATTTACCAAGTGGTCTGATTTTAGGGAATATAGAATTCTGGTACCTGGAAGGAATCTCTAAGTTCACTGTGATGACCATATCTTGCAGCTAGGTTAAGTATTTCAACTGATTTCTTTCCTGAACTCATCCATTTACTAATTCTTGCTATGTCATCTATACCTTATTTTTTTTAAGTATTTATTCTATTACTCCATCTATTTTCCTTCCTCAAATAGTCTTCACCATTTAGTAATGATTTTTTTAATTAAACAAATGCTTTATTAACTTCTGTTTTACATCATTCATTTCTGCCAGATTTTGAGTTACAATCATGTTCCCCCTGTTATTCCCCTACCCAACCTCCCAGAATAGCAGTCCCACAAGAGGTCGCTTCCTCCAATCTGCTCTCTCCCATACCTTCTCCCATACCCCCTTCGACTTTTCCATTAGAGGAAGGTGAATCTTTGTGTCCCAATGCCTGCACATCTTATCTCCCAATTACAAGCAAAAGAGTATTAATAATAGTATTAATATATATTTGAAACATTTAATGTTGAGACCTCGACTTTCAGATCCATTTCTTTCTTCCCTTGTCACCCATTCCCTCTGGGGAGATAAGTAATTCAGTATATGTTGTACATGTCTAGCTATGCAAAACATTATCATAGTAGATATATTGTACAAGGCTGCTTACAATTCCCTCCCACTCATCCCACCCCCCACCTGGTCCATTCCCCACATGATCCTGTCCCTCTTCTATAGTGGGTACTTCCAACCACCCCTCCCCCCAAGGATGCCCTCCCATCCATCTTCCCTCCTCTCATCCCCCTTCCCCCTATTCTGCTGCAGGTTGAGATATCCCATTTAGTATGTATGTCATTCTCTCCCTGAACCAAATTCAATGAGAATGTGGTTTTACCTTTTTGACTTCCTATTCTTCCCCCCCTTACAACCACTTCCCCTTGCTTTTTCTACATAAGATAGTTTATCCTATACCCTACCCTGTCTCTCCCCATCTCCTCTTGCCACTTTCCTCTCTCACCTCATAATTTCATCCCTTGAGTATTCTCCCTTCCCAACAAATTCGACCTATGCCCTCTATCCATATATAACTGTAACCATCTACACACACATTCACATATGTACTCATATGACCACACACCCTTCTTCCATTATTTTCATAGTGAGAAAGATATCATCAGTCAACGTTATTGCTTTCCCATATAGGAATGTAAATAGTTCAACTTTGATAAGTTCCTTTTTATTTCTTTTCCCTGATTACCTTCTCAGGCATCTCTTCCTTCTTGTGTCTGGATGTCAAATTTTCTATTGAATTCTGGTTCTTTCCTCAGGAATGCTTGAAAGTCCTCTATTCCACTGAAAAACCATATTTTCCCCTGAAACAAAATACTCAGTTTTGCTGGGTAGGTGACCCTTGGGTTCATTCCCAGTTCTTTTGTCCTCTGGAATATCATATTCCATGCCCTTCGATCCCTCAGTGTAGAAGCTGCCAGGTCCTGGGCCATTCTGATTGTGTTTCCACAATATTGAAATTGTTTCTTCCTGCCCATGATTCACTGGGAAATAGCTCAAGAGGGGGTCTAGCTGGAGGTGTGGTTTTAGGCCTGATAAGTTACTAAAGAGTGCCCAGTCTGCCATCCATCAAGGTCATCAGAGACAGTGTGGGTATATAATTGACTAAGGAGTTACCCTATAGATAAGGTATTGAAGAATTTATGGTGGGGCTGGCCACTCTAACTAAGGCAGATAACATTTACATAACTTATTATTTCAAACAGAGATAAACAGGTCATGAGTTGTTCCTGGGCAGAGTGCTGGAAGGGGGAAGGGGCAGAGTCAATGCTCTGAGGCTGGGGGGGTGGAAATGTGATATTACAGACTGCTTTTACAAATTGATTTTACAGACATAGATCCCAAAGCACCCCACTTACAAACTGATGTTACAGATTGATACTACAGACATATGTACATCACAAGGACCCCATCAGTCCTGGTGTGTGGAGACCCAGTGTGCCAGAGCTTTTGCTGGCTGAAGAGAAGGTTCCCTCCTCAGACCTCTAAAAATAGCTCTGACAAGTGGAAAAACACAACAATTTGGGACATAGCTCTCTCCACTCTGGAAGCAGACTTTTTCCATGGCAAAGAGCTAAAAAGTCTAGTAATTGAGTGGAACATGACCAAGCAGAGGGAGCACAATCACACTATAGAATCCTTTTTGGAAGACGAAGAGGATCAAAACAAAGAACCTGAAGAAGACAATGAAGTTAAAACTGCTGCATTAAAAGTTTCCAAGAAAAATATCAACGTGTTGCTGGCCATGGAGGAGCTCAAGAAGGATTTCAAAATCAAATAATAGAAGTAGAGGAAAATTTGGGAAGAGAAATGAGAATGATGCAAAAAAATCATTAAAAACAAGTCAACAACTTGACTGAAGAAAATAACACCTTAAAAACAGACTAACTCAAATGGCAATAGAGCGTCAAAAAGCTAATGAGGAGAAGAATGCTTTTTAAAAAACCGAATCGCCCAGATGCAAAAAGAATTTCAGAAACTCGCTGAAGAGAATAATTCCTTCAAAATTAGACTGAAGCAAATGGACACTAATGATTTTATGAGAAATCAAGGTACTATTAAACAGGTCCAAACAAATGAAAACATACAAGGCAATGTGAAATGTCTCATTGGATAAACCATTGAATTGGAAAATTGATCTAGGAGCGATAATTTAAAAATTATTGGACTACCTGAAAGGCATGATCAGAAAAGAGCCTAGAAATCTTCCTTTAAGAATTTCTCAAGAAAATCTGCCCTGATATTCTAGGACCAGAGGCAAAATAGAAATTGAAAGAACACGCCAATAATCTCTTGAAAAAGATCCCAAAAAGAGAACTCATAGGAATATTATAGCCAATTTCCAGAGCGTCCACATCAAGGAGAAAATATTACAAGCAGTCAGGCAGAAACAATTTGAGTATTGTGGAAACACCATCAGGATAACACAAGATCTAGCAGCTTCCACACTAAGGTTTTGAAGGGCTTGGAATATGATATTCCAGAGGTCAAAGGATCTAGGATTAAAACCAAGAATCACTTACCCAGCAAACCTGAGTATAATGCTTCGGGGGAAAATATGGTCATTCAATGAAATAGAGGATTTTCACACATTCTTGATAAAAAAAACACCAGAGCTGAATGGAAAGTTTGACTTTCAAATACAATAAACAAGAGAAGTTTGAGAAGATAAAGAGATAAATCAAAATCATAAGGAACTTATTAAAGTTAAAGTATTTACATTCTTTCAGGGAAAATTATCATTGTAATTCATGAGACTTTTGCTCAGTATGACGATAGTTGAAGGGAATATATGTGTGTGTCTGTGTACATACATATGTATGTATGTGTAAGAGTGTGCATATGTATATAAATATATATGTGAGTGTGTGTATGTGTGTGTACATGTATACACAGAAGGCACAAGATGAATTTAATATAAAGGAGTAATATCTAAAAAATAAAATTAAGAGGTGAGAGAGGAATATATTGGGAGAAGGAGAAAGGAAGAGAAAGAATAGGGTAAATTATTTCATATAAAAGAGGCAAAAGAAAATTATTACAATGGAGGGGAAGAGCAAGAAGGTGAAAGGGAAAGGGTCAACCTTACTCTCATTGAATTTGGCTTAAGGAGAGTATAACATCCACATTCAGTTGGCTATCTTACCCCACAGTAATGTAAGGGGATAGCATAAGAGTGGGGAGGAAAGAATTCAGGGCAGATTGGGGGAGAGGGTAGTAAGAAGCAAGCACTTTTGAAAAAGGACAGGGTCAAAGTAGAAAATAGAATAAGTGTTGAAGTGGGATAGGCTGGAGGGAAATATAGTTAATCTTTCACAATATAGCTTCTCTGGAAATGTTTTGTGTAACTATACATGTACAATCTATATTGAATTGCTTGTCTCCCCAGTGGGGGTGAAGAGGAAAGAAGGGAAAGAATATGGAAATGAAAGTTTTAAAAACAATTATAAAAATGTTTTTTCCATCCAAAAAGAAAAAGAATATGTGTCTCATTTAAAGACATTCATGGTCATTTAACAAACAAAAGGAGAGGGACCAGGTTTGTTACTCTGCTAACTTAGACCACTAACATAATTAAATCCTACCCTTCTCTCATAGCTGCCTCACAAAATCTATTCCCAATTTTCTCTTCTCCTCTCATATTCATCATTGCTGTGCTGAAAGGACAAGGTGCCTCACATACAAAAGCAGCTTATTTCATTGACATCTCCAGGGAACGAGTTCCTATCACAGCTTTATTTTTTTCATTCTTACCACTTAGGAACTTCACTAAAAGATCTCAGGTTTCTGCCATTCCAGGAGGAAGTGGAAACTGAGCCAATAAAAAACATTTCAATAGAAATAAGTATCTTAGGAGCATATCATTCTTTCAATTTGAAGAATAGTAAATGTCATATAAACAAAGCCAAAATAAATTATTAAATAAGTTATAAATCAAGTACATATCATAGTTTAGTCATAAAAAATACTAACTGTAGGTAGGTCCTAATGAGCAGTATTTCTTTATTAACTTAAATATGACAAAATTTTTCCTAAGAGATCACTTTTGAGCCTCTCTTGCCCAACAATTATAACTGAAAGGCCTCAGTCCTTTTATACTGTTAGCTCTTTGATGTTTAAACAGGTCTTCAATTACTCTGAGAGCACAGATAATTTTCACCCACAATTCCTCCCTCCTATTCATACATACTAATGAATGTACACAGGCTCATTTTGAATGTCATTGTCAACCGGATGTTCACATAAGATATGCACAGCTATGGGACAAAAAGTAAGATAACTTCATCCAGAATAGAATTGTAAACTTACCCTACTTTTGTGAGAATGGGGCCTTTTTTCCCTCGGTCTCATACAGTTAGGAATAGGTACTATGAATTACAAATGCAGCAAGCTTACTTAAAAGAAAACAAAACAGAGAACAAGTTGAACTATATTTGACAGTTGCAAAGGCTTCATTTAAATTCTGGATTACCTTGTACACTTGCTTAGCAGATGAATTATTTTTGGTCAAAATAAAATTAGAATTATCAAAACACTGACATGCAATTTAACTATCATGTAAAAGATTTCATTCCAGGAAAATTTCCCTCTAAATTTGAATAATCAGAACCACTAAAAATCCTCAGATATTTATTTTAATTACCCAGGAGATGATCAATTTTAGACTGTGAAACACTGAATTTTAGTTCACATATAACATTTTTTTCATTGTTTCAGTGTTATTTGCAGTGAATAGTAATGCTTTTGTTTTTAAATTGCTTCTGAAATCCAAAGATAAAATAGGAAGTATCGATAATTACATATTTTATCCAAGGGATTCTGGGGTTCTGCTTCTAAGACAATGCAATTGACTGCCCTTCTGGAAAAGAATACTAATACACACTAAACAAATAATAGTGTGCTTGGGTGACTTAGATTTAGTCAAAGATATAGGAAATTTGTACTATTACTTTTGGGGAATTATCTTTTTAAAATAACTATTATGCAAAGATTACATTAAAGACACTATTTGTAACTTCTTGGTTATTTGTAAATCAATATCATACAATTAGAAAACATGGAATACTAATATGTCAAGTTGTTCATTGTAGACAATACAGTTTTTCAATTCATTTGTAAAATAACAAATAGTTATTGTAATATTAAATATTATTTTTCATAAGGCATCAAGTATTCTTTGAAGTTAGTACACTTAGATTCTAAAACCCTGCTTTTGATGCTCATTCTTTATGTGATTTTCATAAGATCAGCCTACTGAATATTCTTTTTCATCATCTTTAAAATGAAAGGGTTAGATTACATTTATCTAAGTGGTCATTTCCAGTGGTAGATCTGTGATCTGATGAACATTCATCAACCATTAGAACTTATGCAAGTCATTTAATCTCTCTATGATCTATGTCTTTATTTTGTTTTTAATTTTTTGACAGTTAACAAAAAACACTAGCTTTTATCTTTCTTGAAAATTGTTACCATCAAATAGAATAATGTGTAAAGATCTTAGCAAAGGAGGGGGCGAGTCAAGATGGTGGAGTAGTAACAGCACCTCAGTGGTGCTCTGGCCCACACAACTTCCAAATTTATGTAAAAGGGGACACTGAACAAACTCTGGAGCTTAATAAATGACACAGAGAAGCTAACCTCCTGCTGAGGACAGCCCTGCAGCCTGGCAGGGAGCGGCCAGGGCAGCTCTCTGGGAGCCAAGCCCAGGCCCATGTAAGCCAGAGATTTTAACCCCAGAGCAGCTGGACCTGTAACCAGCTGGAGTGACTCCAGAACACCAGCAGCTGTGACACTTCCAGAATTACCAACACATAAATGCTAAGGATAAAGTGAGAGGTCAGTGGCCTGTGGACATTGGGACCAGTACTTGGGAGCATGTCAGCTGCTTCCCCTGGGGGTGAGAAGCCTCTGACTAGCTGTGGCTAAGCCTGCCATGTTTCAGCTTCATCTCCTGGCCTGCAGATTGTAGGGGGACCCATTGATCAGTATGAGGGGGTAATTGCTCTTGCTATAACCTTCTTGGATTGGGATTTTGAACTTGGATGGAGGTCTTAGGGTGTGTGACCAGCTTGCCAGAGTATGTGGAGGCTTTGGAGATGGCACCCAACCAATACCTCTGGCAGCTGAGAAAACCTCAGCATTTGGGATGGAAGCTCCACTGGCTGGTGGTAGAGTCCTACTGTGGCAACAAGCCCAAAAGTCAAGTAATTGAGTGGCAACATGCCTAGGCAAAGGAAAAAAATAAACAGAAAAATTCAACATTAGACTCCTATTTTGGGGGCAAAGAGCATCAAAGCATGGAACAGGAGGATGACTGGGAGGTCAGAACTCCTGCACCAAAAGCCCCAAATGAAAATATGAGCTGGTTATGGGCCATAGAGTACCTTAAGAAGCAGATAAGAGAAGTGGAGGAAAAATTGGGAAGAGAAATGAGAAAGATGCAGGAAAAGTATGAAATGAGAATCAAGAGCCTGACTGAGGAAAATAACACCTTAAAAATAGACTAACTAAAATGGCAAAAGAGGCTCAAAGAGGCAATCAGGAGAAGAATGTCTTAAAAACCCAAATTTGCCAGTTGGAAAAAAGAATCTCAAAAGTTCACTGAGGAGAATCATTCCTTCTGAATTATACTGGAGCAAATGGAAGCTAAAGACTTTATGAGAAATCAAGATGCTGTTAAGCAGATCCAAACAAATGAAAGAATAGAAGGCAATGTGAAATATCTCATGGGAAAAACCACTAACCTCGAAAATAGATCCAAGAGAGATAATTTAAAAATTATTGGACTATCTGAAAGCCATGATCAGGGAAAGAATCTAAAGATCATCTTTCAAGAAAATCTCAAGGAAAACTGCCTTGATGTTTTAGAACCAGAGGGCAAAATAGAGGTTGAAAGAATCCACCGATCACCTTCTAAAAAAGATCTCAAAAAGAAAACTCCTAGGAATATTATAGCCAGGTTCCAGAATTCCCAGGTCAAGGAGTAAATATTACAAGCAGCCAGGAAGAAACAAATTGAATACTGTGGAAATGTAATCAGTATATTGCAGGATCTGGCAGCTTCTTCACTGAGGGATAGAAGGGCTTGGAATATGATTTTCCAAGGGCAAAGGAGCTAGGATTAAAACCAAGAATCCCCTGAACAGCAAAACTGAGTATCATGTTTCAGGGGAAAATTTCATCATTCAGTGGAATAGAGGACTTTCAAGCATTCTTGAGGAAAAAACCAGAGTTGAGTAGAAAATTTGACCCTGAGACACAAGAAGCAAGAGATACTTGAGAAGGTAAACAGGGAAAAGAAATCATAAGGAACTTATAAAAGTTGAACTATTTATATTCCTACATGGAAAATCTTTAATTATAACTGATGAAACTTTTCTCATTATGAAAATAATTGAGGAAGGGTATACGGGCATATGAATACATATGTGAATGTCTGTATATATGTTTACAGGTATACAAAGATAGAGGGCACAGGTCGAATTTAATAGGAAGGGATGCTCCTTAAAAAGGTGAAATTAAGAGGTGAGAGAGGAATATAACAAGAAGAGATGGGGAGTGATGGAATGGGGTAAACTATCTCAATCTGAAGAAGCATAGGAAAATTGTTACAAGGAGGGGAAGAACAGAAAAGCAAAAAGTCAAAACCTTTTTCTCACTGAATTTAGCTCAGAGAGAGAATTACATACATACTAAATTGGATATCTCACCCTGCAGGAGAGTAGGGGGGAAGGGAATGAGAGAAGGGATGATGGAAGGGAGGGCAGGAGGGAAATGGGGAAAGGAATTTGGGAGCACCCACTTCTCAAAATGGATTGGATCTAAGTAGGGAATAGACCAAGTGGGAGGGGGGATAGGAAGGAGAGACAAGTCTTTTACAATATATCTACTATGGTAATGTTTTGCACAGCTACACATTTATAACATATACTGAAGTGCTTATCTTCCTAGTAAGGGTGGGTGACAAGGGAGGAAGGGAATGAATCTGGAATTCAAAATTTTAAAATCAAATGTTAAAAATATATAAATACTAATGTTAATACTATTTTACATATAGTTAAGGAATAAGATATATAGGCATTGGGGCACAGAGATTCACCTTGCCCTACTGAAAAAGTCAAAGGCAGTATAGGAGAACATATGGGAAAGAGCAGGTTGGATGAGGGGATATCCTATGGGCCTGTTATTCTGGGGTGGTGTGTAGGGGGAAAATGGGGGGAAAATGTAACTCAAAATCTTGTGGAAATGAATGATGTAAACCTGAAGCTAATAAAGCATTTGGAAAAAAAAATGTTAGCATACTAGAAAGTAAAATACAATATATATATATATATATTGTATATATATATATATACAATATATATATACAATATATATATGTTGTATATATTATATATAATATATAACATATATTATACATTATATAATATATGTTATATATTATATATATACACATATGTATGTATGTATGTATGTTTGTATGTATTTTCTTTGAGTTTTTTGGGGGAAAATATCTATGATCATTTCTTTATTCTACCAATGAAATTCTCCCCACCAGCATAGAATACTTATGAGATTTGAGTACCATTATTAATGCCATCTTGTACGATGACCTGATGATTATATATTTCAAGACATGGTCAAAAAGTCAAAATCAAGAATAAATTGATAAGAATTTCATGGGATAAGAAGGTATTAACAAATTATTATGTAGAATACATTGTAAGAATATTGGAAATGTTTTGAAAAGCTTTAAAAGAAGGAGCAGGTTTTGAAGGGCTTTAAAAACCAAATAAGGCACAGTGAATACAGTACCAGCCCTGGATTCAGGAGGACCTGAGTTCCAATCCGTCCTCAGGCACTTAAGAAACATACACAAAAACTTGCAGTGTGACCATGGGCAAGTTACTTAAGCCCAACTTCCCTCCAAAAAAAGCAAAAAAACAAAAATACAAACAAACAACAACAACAACAAAACAAGGTTGTGGTATGGATGTTAGATTATTTTTAGAATACCTTGTCTATTATTTGTTTTTTCAAATGCATTGCCTGATACAGTAGGCCATCGGAATTGGCATGAGAAATTAAAGCAGATTCTCATTATTGCACTGCACAAATTACTTACATGTGAGGATATATTTTATTTTTATCTTGGCATAGTGCATAGAATATTAACCTTGGGGTCAAGAAGACCTGAATAATAGTAGTGGATGTCAAAATTATCATGAACAATTGTAGTACAATAGAATTCTCCTGACACAGAAGACTATATTTCATATAGTCTATATATTTAGAGGTTGGTATAGTGTTTTATATATAGGATGTGCTTATTAAATACATGTTGGATCAGAATGAAATGATTTTGAATAATTTTTCCAAGTGTGATGATGAGTAGATAATAGATAAAATACTTTTTCATTAAATCATCTTTATATATGAAAGGTGACTGGCTAGGTATCATTGTCAAACAGAATACATTGAGATCAAACCCACTACCTTGTTTTCAATTACTCCACACACTGGTTTACATTATGGTCAAGCAGCCAGCTTATTTAAAATCCAGATCTTCTGTTATATTTTAGTTTAATTTTATAACTAAATGACATTCTGTTTCTGCTATGTGCCATCCTATTCTGCTAAAACTATTTTATTTAAAATATTTGACCTAGAAGAGGAAATTGTTGCATATTTTCTGCCTTTTTAACGGTATCCCTCTTTATAATTCCAGTCAAAACAGTTCCTAATAGAATAAAGTGATCTTTGACACTAGCAATGTATTCATTGTTGCCATGAAATGTATTTCTATTGACAAATTTACAGCCAATTAGATTTTGTCCTCTGACCTATTTAATGACCTTGAGATCAAGTAAAGCAATGCAAAGGAATAGTTTCCCCTTGATCACAGTCTGCATTTTTATGTGAATGGGGAAATTAGCAGCAGGATAATTAGTAACATTTTGGGTTCAGTCCAACTTTCAAGAATTTACTCTTTATGAAAAAGCCAGTCTGCAAAAGAGCTTCCGTATACATTTAACAACATTTTTCCTAATAACTATTTATTAAAAAGTTATTAAGATAATCACATATCACCATCTGGATAAAGTAGAAGTTAATGAATAAAGTGCTTTGTCTTTAATACATAAAAAAATTTCAGCTCTATATAGCTGTCAATAATGAACATGTAGATATTATTAGTTATAAAAAATAAAAGATCTTTAAATTATTTAAATTCCTATCTCAGATCAATTTCATTATTTTTACCTTTTCTTTTGGTCTTTATAAAGAGCTAATAATGAACTTCAATATCATTTTTAAGTGCATAAATTTTAGAGGGATATATGCTTTTGTTTTCTTCCATAATAAAGGTATTAATCAATTCTTGGCAACATTTACCTGACATCATTAATCATGAGTTCCTGAATAATTTTCTATGATTGTTTATTTTTTTTCAATCCGATCTATTCATTTAATAGAAGACATAAAAATATTTATGCATTACGTTATGCTTTTGAAGTAACCAGGATACATCCTAATCAGATTTAGAGAAAATCCTTTCTCTTTAAAATGTTCAGAATCTCCCTCCTTCTCCTCCTCTGAACATTATTCTAAACCTTTATTTAAGTAGAATCACTGATTATGGGAAGAATACAAGAACATAAAGTGTGGTGAGTAATAATAATCACTTTTTTATTATTAAACATAATTTTTCATTATAATAATATTATGACCCTAACAGAAGTACTCAATCTGAAATTAGCAACGGTAAACACTTGTCTTCTGCATTCTCTCTGGTATTCCACAAAAAGAAGAAAATGCATTTTTCTGGAGGAGGTTCTGCTCCACCACTACCCCAAAAGCAAGGATGAAGGGATAGAAGGAAATTAAAGAGGAGCAATAACATGGTAATAAATGTGGCTGAGAGGTTTTAGAATAGAAAGCTGAGTATAGGACGTGAATAATTGCATAAGAAGATGGCACTGAGGAAAAATATAGACTGCAAATAATAAAACAATACACTTTTGTCCAGGGCTAGATTGTAGCTAAGAGGAATGGGAAAATATGTTAGCCAAATACTTGCGAATATGAGGATTATAAATTGAAAGTGTATAGGAACTCTTTCAAGAGCAATAGTTAGGCTGTGGAATAGCTATGGAAAACTTGTGTCAATGAGAAAATAAACTAGAGAGATCAACAGAAATAATACTACTTTGTGACAGATATTTTTCTATTCATATGAAACATATTAGTAATAAGCAAAATGAGTTTAGGTTTTTAAAGGAAGGAGTTAAATAAAACCCCAGTGAAATGTATGCTAAGTAGAATAAGATTTATTACTAGAATATGGAAGCAGAAGTGCTATAGTATGTTCAAATGAAATAGTTGTTATCAAATTGGCTGCAGAATAGAACCTGATGTCAGGTAGAAATACCTTTTTTGGAAATCCATGCACTTGATAGGCAAGCATGATGACCAATATGGTAAGATAATTTTTAAAAGGCATGGTCAGTTTTTGTAATAAGTATTACATACTGCTTGCCACATGGCCAAAACTCAATTTTATCAGGGTCTCCTAGTCATGCTAATTTTACCACTCACCCCAAAGGACTATAAAACTGCATACCCTTTGGCCCACCAATGCCATTGCTTGATGTGTATACCAAAGATATGAAGAAAAAATAGAAAAGGACCTATTTGAACAAAATATTTATAGTAGTTCTTTATGTGGTGGTTAAGAAATAGAAATCAAAGACTATCTATCAACTGGGGAGTGACTGAACAATTTGTGGTACTTGATTGTGATGAAATATTATTGTGCTATAAGAAATAACAAGTATGATTGTTTCAGAAAATCCTTGAAAGACTTATATGAACTGATACAAAATGAAGTGAGCAAAACTAGGAGAACATGGAATATAGTAATAGCAATATTGTAAAATGAAGAACTGTGAATGACTTAGCTATTTTCAGTAGTACAATGATCTAATGCAGCCCCAGATGACTCATGATTAAGCATGCTCTGTCTCCAGAGAAAGAATTTATATTGTCTGAATATAATCAGGAGCATGCTTTTTTTTTCACTTTCTTTGTTTCTTTCTTTCTGAGTTTTCTTGCACAAAATGGCTAATATAGAACTATTTTACATGATTTTACATGATTGTACACATATAACCTATATCAAAGTGAGAGAAGAGAGAGGTAAATACAATTTGGAACTAAGGAAAGGCAAATGTGAAAAATTGTGTTGTTTTGTTTTTTGTTTTTGTTTTTGTTTTTTTTAAAGCAATTGGGGTAAAGTAACTTGCTCAAGGTTACACGGCTAGTCATTATTTATGTGTGGGTGCTCATTTTCTGAGGCCGGATCTGATCTCGGGTCATCCAAACTCCGAGGCCGGCGCTCTTACTCACTGCTCCACCTAGTCGCCCTTTTTAGGGCAATTGGGGTTAAGTAACTTGCCCAAGGTTACACGGCTAGGTTTTTTTTGTTTGTGCGGATTAAGTGTCGGAGGCCGGCTCTGAACTCAGATCCTTCTGATTCCAGGGCCGGCGCTCTATTCACTGCACCACCTAGCCGCCCCATTAAAATTGTTTTTTTTTTTAATGGAACTTTGGAAAAATAAAATATTATTTTAAAAATTTACTCTTGACTCAACTCATTCTGGATTTCTCCAATTCCTCAAGGGCAATTCCCTCCCACTCATTTCCCATTCCCATCATGTTTTTTTTATTTTCTTCCTCCTCCACTTAAAATTTAAAATACTTGAAGACAGGGACTATGTTAATATTGCTGAAATTTTATTCTCAATATTTAGCCCAGTGTCTGGCATATAGAAAATACTTAAAATTTTTTTATGGATCTAGATGGTTGTAAAGCAGAAAAAACTTAAAAGCTTTTATGGTTGCTTTGATAGAAGACTTTACCTGTCCAAGACATGTATTGGTGTTTTCTTTCCAATTAAAATAATACTTATAATTATTGTGTTGTTTTCCTTACAATAAGGTAATAAGGTAATAAGAGGAAGTAATGAGGAATACAGGGCAATTTAGTGTATATAATGGAAATTATAAAAGTGGAATACAAAAAGTTCATTAAAAATATAGGTATTGGGGCAGCTGGGTGGCACATTGAGTAAAAGCACCAGCCCCAGAGTCGGGAGGACCTAGGATCGGTTTCAGCCTCAGATACTTAACACCCACACAAAAATAACTGGCCATGTAACCTTGGGAAAGTTACTTCACCCCAATTGCTTTAAAAAATTATAGGTATGTTTCTTGACTTTAGACTCTAATACAGAATTATGTGTTGAAAGGTAATGAGGGGCTCTCATGAATGAATTTGTGAATAAATCATGCATTACTTAAATCAGGAATAAAAGTAGAAACATCTAAAGAGACTGCTACAGATTTGTAAAGAACTATGTGGTAAACTCAGATTTTAAAATTTTGCATAAAATAAAGAAAAAGAGCACATAACAAAGAATAAATTCAAAAGCAACACAATGCTGTAAAAATATTAGGTGGGAAAAAGCATGGAATGGAGTGTAGCCTGTGGAGGGAGGGGCAAGAAAAATTTCTTGAGGGATAATGAATGAACTAGAGAGATTTGCAGTCCACAAACAATGAAAATAGGGAGGAAATTCCAACTGCTTAGGATAGTGGGGTTACTATTAATCTAAGACTAAGAGAGAGTATTTTTTGACTCTTACAACAATTTCTAACAAGGTGCATGGTCTTTTTTTTTTTTTTTGGACTGAAAAATATAACACAAAAGTGATTAACAGGAAAGCCGAATACAAGATAAGTAAGAAAACAGTCCACTCAACTGACCCAGATGAGTTCAAATGACCTGGCCTCACACAATTATATTTCATGATAAAAAAAAGGTGGAGAGTACATCCACATGTTGAATTGGTTCCAGTCATCCAAACAGTGTTGAATAATAGATTCTAAGAAAGCAAATATAGACAAACATAATCTCTATTTCCAAAATGAGAAAGATGGTTGATGATATAATTTATATATTTCTGAGTTTTTCCCTAAGTCATAGCAAAATTATTGAAGAGTTTATTAATTAAACCATTAAAACATAACTTGCAAGCACCTAAAAAGTTAAACACTGAGTTCTCATTAGCATGGTTTCACTATAAACAAAGTAAGAAAGTATAAATTAATTTCCTTTTTTGACCAATGGAAAGACACCATACGCTATATTTGTTTATTAGACACCATACACTATATTTGTTTATTAGACACCATACACTATATTTCAGCAAAGCATTTGACAATGTCTCTAATAGGAGTTCTCTGAACACAGTGGACAAATGTATCTTCTCCTGGACCTAAAGATAAAGTTGTGGGAAAAGAAAGAAAAGCCTGGCTGAATCACTTAAGGTATCTAATTTTCAGTTTGACAATAATGATAATAATAATAATAATAATAATAATGATAATAATAATAATAATAATTTGTCTTAATCTAAGTACATGATCTTGTGATCACAAAAGAGATCTTAAATTCAATACAGAGTAGAAAAAATTCAATTGATGATGGGGGATTTGGACTAATGAGCATGTATGATAGAACTTAATTGAATACTTATCAAGGAAGGTGGCTTTATTCAGTTTTTGAAGGAGAGAATTAGATCCACTTCAATAATGTATAAAAAGGCAAAAATAATGAAGTAAATATTTAAAGAGAAAACTTTATAACTAAAATTTTTAGTATGTCTGTAAGACCACAAAAATATACTTTAGGCATTCTTTAGAATCTTTTGTTGTAGTACAATATAAATATAATTTAATATGTCCTGGAACTATTTATTCCATTCTGAATAATCATTATTGAAAAATATTGAACCAATTCCATCAACTCTGTGTGTGTGTGTGTGTGTGTGTGTGTGTGTGTGTGTGTACACAAATGGTATAATTCTGATACTTTTGGAGAAATTCTGGGAAATTAGATCATATTGTCATTTATGTATATTATGTGAATTTTCCCATAAAATTTCCCCAAAAGAAATTGTTCCCATGAGTTATGCTGGTAAATACTTTCCACATGGAAGACATGCATTCTTGATCAAGTAAAACATTTGGAAGGCATGAAGAAAGCTGATTTTCTATTGCATATCAAAAAAAAAAAACTATACATTTGCTGACAATTATAGCAAATGTAAGGTCAAATTATCTTCCCTCAAATTAATCTTGTCAAAAATATAAGGCATCCATAACTATTCTAGTACAATGAGATATCTTTTAAAAATATTGTTTTACCAAATTTAATAATATTCTCCTTAACAGGTTTCTTTATATATTAAGCCCCAGAAAATTTTAGTGTGTTTAACTGGTTTTTATTTTTATTATTATTATTTTTTACATTCCTATTTAAAGTTATGAGCTCCGAATTCTATCCCTCACTCCCATCAGTTCAAGCTTCTTGATTTGGTAAGCAATCAGATATAGGTTATACATGTGGAATTATTTAAAACATATTCGTCACTGTGTATAACAGGATGAAGAAAAGGAGGGGAAAAAAGTAAAAAACAGAATGCTTTAGTCTGTATTCAAATAATAACAGTTCTTTCTCTGGAGATAGATAATAAGTTCCATCTTTTGGCTTGTCTTGGATTATTTTATTGCTGTGAGTAGCTAAGTCATTCACAGTTCTTCATTGAACAATATTGTTGTTGCTGTGTACCCTGTTCTCTTGATTTTTTTCACTTTGCTATGCGTGTTTGTCTAAGTCTTTCCAAGTTTTTTCTGAAACCATCCTGCTTGTCATTTCTTATAGCACAGTAATATTCTGTTAGAATCATATATTTCTGCTTCTTTAGCCATTCCCCAATTGATGGGCAACTCTTTGATTTCTAATTCTTTTTTCCTACTTAATAGTATTTTATTTTTTCCAATTACATGTACATATAGTTTTCAACATTGTCTTTTTTATTTATTTTTATTTTTTAGTTTAAATCATTCATTTCCACAAGATTTTGAATTACAAATTTTCCTCCCCATTTTACTACAATCCCACAGTCTTCTGATCTGCTCTCTCCTGTATCTTCTCCCATTCCCCCTCCGACTATCTAGTAGGGCATGGTGGATCTCTATGCCCAGTGCCTGTATATCTTATGTCCCAGTTACATGTAAAATAATGATGATGATTATGATGATAATGATGATAATTATATTTTAAATATTTGATTTTAAATCTTTGAATTCCAGATTCTTTCCCTAGCTCCCTCATCACCCACACTTGCTGAGAAGATAAGCAATTCAATATAGGTTGTACATGTATAGCTATGCAAAACATTTTCATAGAGGATATATTGTAAAGGACTGACTATGTTTCCCTCCATCCCATTGCAGCCGCAAGTTGTTCTATTATCTATTTTGATCCTGTCCCTTTTCAAAATTGGGTGCTTCCAACTTCACCCCCAGCCTCCCCACCCTTCCATCATTCCCCCTCTCATGCCCTTCCCCCCTATTCTACTAAAGGGCAAGATACCATATTTAGTGTGTATATCATTCCCTCCCTAAGCAAAATTCACTGAGAATAAGGTTGACTCATTCCCTTTTGCTTCCCTGTTCTTCCCCTCCATTGTAACAGTTTTCGCTTTCATTTTCAAAATGACATAATTTGTACCAGTCTGTCTCTCCCCATCTCTTCTCATTATATTCGTCTCTCACCTCTTAATTTCATCTTTTAAGTATCATCCCTTCCTATTTCAACTGGTCCTGTACCCATATTCACATATGTATTCATAAGCCCATATACCCTCCTATATAGACATATATAGAAATATATATGTGTGTATGTATATGTGTATATGTGTGTATGTATATGTGTGTATGTGTATATATATGTATGTATGTATATATATACATTTCTTTTACCTTCAAATATTATCATACTGAGAAAAGTTTCATAAGTTACAATTGTCATTTTTCCATGTAAGAATGTAAGTAGTTCAACTTTGATAAATTCCTTATGATAGCTTTTCCCTGTTTACCTTCTCATGCTTCTCTTGTTTCTTGTATTTGAATGCCAAATTTTCTACTCACCTCTGTTTTTTTTCCTTAATAATATTTGAAAGTACTCTATTCCACTGAATGACCACATTTTCCCCTGAAACATGATACTCAGGTTTGCTGGGTAGGTGATTCTTTTTTTTTCTTCTTCCAAATGCTTAACTTCTGGTTTACATCATTCATTTCTGCCAGATTTTGAGTTACAATTATTTCCCCATTTTCCCCCTACCCACCACCCCAGAATAGCAGTGCCACAGTATATCCCCTCATCCCATCTGTGCTCTCCCATGTCTTTTCCCATATGGCCTTAGACTTTTTCAGTAGGGCAAGGTGAATCCCCATGCCCCAATGCCTGCATATCTTATTTCCTAATTTTATGTAAAATAGTATCAATAATAGTATTTATATATTTTTAGCATTTGATTTTAAAACTTTGAATTCCAGATTCATTCCCCTCCTCCCTTGTCATCCACCCTCACTGGGAAGATAAGCAATTCAGTATATGTTGAACATGTGTAGCTATTCAAAACATTACCATAGTAGATATATTTTAAAAGACTGACTATATTTACCCTCCCTACTATCCCACCCCCACTTGTTCTATTCTCTATTTTGATCCTGTCCCTTTTCAAAAGTGGGTGTTTCGTACTTCCCTCTCTCCCAGCCTGCCCTCCCTTTCATCATCCCCTCTCTCATCCCCATCCTCCCTACTCTCCTGTAGGGTGAGATATCCTATTTAACATGTATGTCATTCTCTCCCTGAGCCAAATTCAATGAGAATAAGGTTTTGCCTTTTTGCCTTCTTGTTCCTCCCCTCTATTGTAACCATATTCCCTTGCCTTTTCTATATGAGATAGTTTACCCCATTATCTGTCTCCTCTTGTAACTCAGTAAACTTCAGAAATTTAGATGCTATACCATTTGGTGCATAAATATTTAATGTGTGTGTATATATACTTTTTGCTCATCTTTTCTGCTTTTTTGTTACTGGGTTTTTATAAGAATTAGATTCTAATCCTGCACTGCCCCATGCTTTTTTGTGCTGCTTCTCAGGGTCTTACTATTGGCTTTTACTAGGCTTCAGGGCGTACCTAGTTACTTTCACAGTATGTGAGGTTTTCCTTCTGGCTTGTACTCTGGAGGTGGGGGTTGGGGGACAGGGAGGCAGCTCCCTATTGATTTGCTCTGAGTGTGGGGTTTGGGTCTTGCTACTGAGTTGGTATGGCAAGAGTAACTCGCAAGCCTGGTAGGGATTGGTCTTTCTGCTTTGAGCTCCCTCTGTGGGGCTTCAATATTGGTCAGAAATGGGGTCAAGTCCTTACTGGTGGCTTATGCTGGGGTGGGGTTACTGGCTTTGGGCCTTGATGTATTGTACAAAGTTCTCATGAGCCTAGAAAGCTGCTGGTTTGCAAGAAAGTGGGACCTTGATGCTGGATTGCTTGAGGTTTGGAGCCTTGCTGCAGGCCCCCTGCTGTGAGTATGGCTGTTAGTGCTTCTTCTGGAGATCTCCCTCCCATCTTAATGAGACAAAACTTTCATGCCTTATCGATAAACTGCTTCCCTACTCCTAGATGAATACTTAAGAGGTTTTCAAGTTGTTTGGGGAATTGGGAAGCATTTCAGAGGGTTTCTTCTTTAATCTGTCATCTCAGCAAAGAAAGTCATGTTTAACATTCAATAAAGCATCCCTATGATCTAGTCTCATGCTATTTATCAGTTATTTCACGGGCTTAAGTCTTTACTCCTGTTGTTTAATTCTCCTAAATATATAGCAAATATGTTACATTCATACTAATGTGCATGCCTTTGCACATTTTTTCCTACATTTGAAATATCTTCTCCTCTACTCTACAACTTCCTCGGTTTTGCCACTTAGTCAACCTCAAGATCAAATACAACCTTTCCAATGAAGGCTTCTGTAGCTATTCTAGTCATGTAGATTTTTTCCCTTCTCTTATAAATCCTGTAGGTCTTATTATCTGTTAATTATTTAATATTACATTAAATTCTAGAAAGGCTTATCTTATTCTTTATAATAAGATTTTGTTTTATATTATTTTCATACAAGTTCTCTTTCTTCAACACTTCAATTTCAATACCCTCCCCTTATAGAATTGAGAAAGTAAGAAAAATTAAACCTCTATTTTAAATATATCCAGACAAACAAAACATTATCCCTATGTTAACCATGACCCCCACCTCCATCCACCCTCGACACACAAAAAAGAAAAAAAAAGAAAACAATGTCTTAGTCTATACTGAGTCCATTGGCTCTCTCAAAAAGTAGAAAACATATTTCATCTTGACACTTTAGGAAATATAGTTTGTCATTATGATAACCAGTATCTCTAACTCTTTCAAGATTGCTTATTATTATATAATTTTTCTTCTGATTCTTTGCAATTCACTGTGCATCAATTCATGCAAACTGTTTCTTTGATTATTTCTTACAGATCGATAGCCCATTATATAATATATCAATACTTGTTCAGTCATCCTCCATTTAGTGGGAATATTGTCAGTTTCCCAAAAAAAAAGAGCTATAAATATATTTTTTCTATATATGGGTCCTTTCATCTTCTTTGGATCTCTGGGGTATTGACCTACTAGAGGTATCATTGGGTCAGGCTTCGACAAAGTTGTAAATTTTTTGGCCTAGTTTCAGACTGTTCTCCAGAATACGGTGTTCAATTCATAGATCCATCAATAGTAAAGTAATGTGACTATACTCAAAAGAGTTCCTAGACCATACATCATTTGATTTTTATGGTCCACTTTATTAATCTCTTGGGTGTGAAATAGAATATCTAGTTGGATGAATTTACATTTCTTCCTTCTCAAAATTAAAAATTATATATTTTGACCATTTATCCATTAAGTAGTGCCTCTTATTCTTATAAACTTGAATCACTTCCCTATGTTACTTAGAAAACAGCCCTTTATGAGAAAAGCTTGTTGCAAAGATAGTTTTTTTAATGCCACTTAAGTGATTGGAAAGATTAATTGTTGACTTGAACTAACAAATGGATACAAATTGGTGGGACTGATAAAGTGGTAGAAACTGAAAAGAAAACAAAAGAGGTTGAGAAAGGACAGTAGACACAAATGAGAAGGAGGCATTGTCAAATGTGCCTTTATCCACTATTCATTTGCAAGAAGATGTGTTTGAAGTCTTTTGCTTTCATATCAAACATGAGAAATGATGTTACTCAGATAATAGAAACAATTTGCAAGGACATGAATCTAAAGGATGCCTAGATATTACAGGTATTAGATTTCATATGAACTTTTGAGTCAGCACATATGAAGCTGATATTTTGTTCATCCTATTTTTTCTCTTTTTCTTATATAGAGAACATAAACATAGCTAAGAAAAGTTAATGTCTTTGGGACAACAGTATAGGATATATTGCATTTAGACTTAAAACTTTTGAATTTTACTAATGCTAATAGTATTCAAAATGTTCCCTGGTCTTTACAAAATAACAGAGAAAGTTTCAGTAGTAACAGTCCTTATCAAACACTTCATTAAAACCTATAATTGTAATTCATATTAACACTTCAAGCTGTAATGTGACACATGATATTTATTTTCATAAAAGGGAATTATGGTGAAATTGCAAACATTGCCTGAGGCACAAAGTGAACTTTTTATGCAGACAACAAAAAAAGCAACAGGAATGTCTATGAATTTTACCTTCTATTTTAAAATTTTTTTCTTATTTTTTTTACCTTAAAGCTGTCAACAGTATAAAAATTTGCATGTGCACTATTTTGTAATGTTTTAGATCATGATATAAATATAATTATGGAAATATATTTATATTGTGTGTATATATGCTCACATACATGCATAACGACATGCATATATACAAATGCCAGATTGAGACTCTATAATACACATATATCAGCATGTAAGGACATACATATAGATTATACATACATGTGTGCATATATATATATATACATTATTCATGAAGTTTCGTACCTTATAATAACATTCCCATTTCAGTATTGAGAGTAAATTTTTATTTAAAATCTTCTTTTACACTTTTATCATTTTCAAAATGTCAAACATGCTGGTTGGTATACAAATACTAAATCTTTTATTTCAGGACAAATCTACTGAATAGTTGTGGTTGTGTTTGTGAGTATGTATGAGGAATTTGGCTGATTTTCCTTTAAAAAAAATTTACCATTCTTTAAAAAAATTAAATTCTAATTTATCTTCCTCCCTCTTGTTCCTTTCCCATGAACTAAAAAAGCCAACCATGTGATATCAATAGGGGTGTGCATCTATGTGTGAGTGTATAACTACATATGCTTTTCTTAACTCTCCTAATGTTTTTTTAATATATCAAAAAGAAGAAATTCAGAGGAGCAAAATATTTATTTCATATGTGTCAAACTCAAGACTCAAAAAGTTCATAAAGAAGTCTATGTGTGAAATCATGTAAAACATTTCCATGCTAGACATATTTATTTTAAAAAGCAACAAAAATAAAGAAAGTGATCAAACTATACTTATAATTGAATTCAGGATTCATTAGTTTTCTCTCTGGAGCTTGATAACCTTTTTCATCGTGAGTCATTTGGAATGGACTAGTATCGTTGTCTTGAACAGAGAAGCTAAGACTTTTTTTAATAGATCATCTTTGATCCTTACAGTATAGCTGATACCACATACAATGATCTCCTTATTTTGCCCACTTAATTTTCTACTATTTATATATATATCTTCTCATGTTTTCCTGAAATCATCCTCCTCATAATTTCTTATAGCACAATAGTACTGTATCACAGGCACCTGTTCATGGAAGACTAGAACCTCTGGTGTGAAGGCTGATGATTCCTTTTCAGGGTTGCTTTCCACCTTTGGTGTCCATTTGATCCACCTAACTCTTACCATTGTCTCCAGGAGGCTGTAGCATGCACAACAGCCACACATCAGTAAACCATTTCTTCAGCAAATGTCTAAACCAGGTTGAGGGTAACCAAAGGGTCTCAAACCTGTTGGTGAGTTGGTGGGGGCAGGGTGCAGTGTGCCCCAAGCATGTGAAGACTTCGCCTAGTGGAATAGATGTATAAAAACAACGTGTTCCAATGGCCATGAAGACAACTGAAGAAGGACCTGTGGAGCTTGGTTAGACATTAAAGATGCTGAAGTCATACATTGCATCTTGACTCTGCCGTGCCACTGTACTGTGATGATTCTGCAGGAGAGAGTGAGGCTACTGACTTCACCAAACCCTACCTAATTCAAATCCAATTTACACATGATTCAAAAGACATTACCCATCACCCATACCATTTTACCATTTTTACTTATCTTCAAAGTCCTGTGGCAACAAGCAAGTGATGAATCACCAGGTATAAATACACTGGCAGCTGTAGTCACAACCTTACATGCTGGCAGCCAAGGCCATAGGGTCGTTTTCTCACTGGAAGCAACAGTGGTATTCAGCATCCTCCTGAGCAGGCTTTTAAGGCCCATAATGCTTACTTCCTGGAATGATGAAAGGTCTAGAAAAGGTGCCCTAAAAATGCTGCTTAACTAACCCTGACCTGATTATTGTAGCTGACAAGGATCCCACCATGTGGTCAAAACACACTGAAAAAAAAAATAGAAAAAATAAATTTCTACAGAGATAATTCCATTCACCATTGGTACATGGATTGTGTACACATAGATAATATAAAATCCAGTAGACTTGAAAGATGAACAGCTCTTGTTGTGAGAGAACTCAGCAGGTATTATATTCAAATTGCAACCCTGAGTCAAACTACTCTGGCAAATGATGTCCAGCTTACTGAAGTAGGAGCTGGATACATATTTTTCTAGAGTGGCAACAGTGAAGGAGAACACTGTGAAGCTAGTGTAGGTTTTGCTATCAAAACTAACTTAGTCAACAAGATTGTATGCCTACCAAAGGGATTAAATGACAGACTTTTAAGAACATGATTGCTACTTGTAGGCAAACATTGTTACCATCATCAGTGCCCATGCTCCCACCATGACAAACCCTGATGAAATGAGAGAAAAATTTCATGAAGACCTGGAGACCTTATCATCAATGTGCCAAAATAGGACAAGCTTATAATTCTGGGACACTTTAATGCTAGAGTAGGTTCAGACTACCAGACATGGCAGGGAGTTCTTAGGAGGAATGGAGTTATAAACAGCAACAGTAACAATCGCTTACTACTGAAGACAGCATATCATGACTTTATCACCAGAAGTGTCTTCCATTTACCCAAATGCAATAAAACTTCATGGATGCACCCTAGATGCAAACACTGGCATATAATAGGCATATTGTTGTAAGAAGAGACAGATAGGATGTGAGTAATGGAGGCAATGTGTATGTAGAGTGCTGGAACAATCATAGACTTACCCTCTCCAAACTAAATATTCTCACTCAACAAAAAACAGTGGGCCCAAAGACAAAATGATTACCAGAAGAGTCAATGTCAACAGATTAGAGTTCTTCTCTGAGGAAACAGTTTGTTGCTAACTAGGAGAGAAAGTTGAGTCAATGCACAGTTGACAACAGTGGAACTGAAAAGGAGGGGGAAGCTTTCAGAGACTTGGTATGTAGCACTGCATTTCCCATCTCGGTCAGAACACTTGTAAACATCAAGACTGATTTGAAAAAAAAATGATGAGGAAATTCAGAAACTTCTAGATGAAAAAAGAGAATCCTGTAAGGGTTTACCATCAGGATAGTTTAACCATCTCTAAGAAGGGATCATTCAATTCCATCAAAAGTAAAGTACAAGGCAAACTTAGAGAGATACAGGATTCTTGGCTGAGTAGGAAAGCAAATAAAATTCAACTTTACACTGATAGTAACAATCCAAAGATATTTTATGATTCCCTGAAAGCTATTTATGGGCCAAAGACCTATGGTGTATCTCAACTTGTCAGTATTAACGGAGCCATATTGGTTAGTGATAAGGATGTGATCCTAGAGAGATGGACTGAACACTTGCATAGTGTTCTCAACAGAACGTCATCAGTTATTACCAAAGGTAAAGATCATCTAACAACCTCAGGTTGAAGTCAATACCTACCTAGCTGAAGTTTCAACTGAAGAAGACATTTTGAATTTCATTAGGCTCCTTTCATTTGGGAAAGCATTTGGTATTGATTCTATTCCAACTAAGAGTTACAAGATGTGTTTACATTGGTCATACAAAAACTGGCTGAAGTTTTCTGGGTTATATGGCAAGAAGAAGTTATCCCTAAGGAGTTCAAGGATGCCTCCATTGTCCATATCTATAAAGGTAAAGGAAATAGATTGCCCTGTGAAAATCATGGAGTGTTGGGGAAGGAGTCTAGCTCTCTTAGTAATCAGTGGGAAGATTCTTGCCAGAGTCCTCCTTAGTAAATAAATCCTTCACCTGGATGATGCTCATCTACCTGAGAGCCAGTGTGGTTTCCAAAAGGGTTGAAAAAGAGTTGATATGGTGTTTGCTGCCTGAAAACTCAAGGAAAATGTGAAGAACAGAACAGTGTTCTGTACACAACATTTGTAGATCTGACCAAGACATTTGAAATAGCTAGGCATTAGGTCTTATGGAAAATTATATATTCAGTGCCATACCAATCAAACCACCAAAAATTATTTTATAGAGCTAGAAAAAAATAACCAAATTCATCTGGAAAAGCAATAGGTCCAGAATATCATGGGAATTAATGAAAAGGAATGCAAGGGGAAATTGCCTAGCCATGAAATATTTTAAATTACATATAAAGCAGCAATCATCAAAACTACATGGTACTGGCCAAGAAATAGAGTAGAGAATCACTGGAATAGGTTAGGTATGCAAGATATGATAGCCAATGATTATAGTAATCTACAATTTGATGAACCAAAAGACTCCAGCTTCTGGAATAAGAACTAACTATTTAATGAAAGCTGGAAAATAATATAGCAGAACCTAGTAATATACCCACATCTTAGACTCTATACTAAGATCAAGCCATAATGGGCGCATGATTTAGATATAGCAGCTGGTAATATAAGCAAACTAGGAGAACAAGGCATAGTTTATCCATCAGATCTGTGGAGAAGGGATGAATTTATGAGAAAACAAGAGAGAGAAAACAGTATCAAATGCAACATGGATAATTCTGATTACGGTAATTTGAAAATTTTTTGCACAAACAAAACTAATGCAACCAAGAATCGAAGGGAAATAGAAAGCTAAGAAATAATTTTTACAGACAGTGTCTATGATTAAGGCCTTATTTCTGAAATATGAAGAAAACTGAGCCAAAGTTATTAAAATACAAGTCATAACCCAATTGATAAATGATCAAAGGGTATAAACAGGCAGTTTTCAGAGGAAGAAAATATAACTATCTATAGTCATATGTAGAAATGCTCTAAATCACTATTGATTAGAGAGATACAAAGCAAAACAACATTGAGGTACAACATCACACCTATCAGATTGTCTAACATGGCAAAACAGGAAAATGATAAATATTGGAGAGGATGTGGGAATTTTGGAACACTAATTCATTGTTGGTGGAGCTGTGAACCAATCAAACCATTCTGGAGAGCAATTTGAAACAATGTCCAAAAGATTATAAAAATGTGCATATCCTTTGACCCAGGAATACCTCTTTTAGGGCTGTATCCCAAAGATATCTTGCAAATGGGGAAAAGGACCCACATGTAGAAAACATTTTCTAGCACCTCTTTTTCTAGTGGCAAAGAACATAAAACTGAATGGATACCCATCAAATGGCGAATTATTGAACAAGTTGTTTTGTATAAATGTAATGGATTACTATGATGCTATAAGAAAAATGAACAGGTGGATTTCAGAAAAAAAAAAAAACTTATATGAACTTATATAAACTCAATTATATGGCGAGTGACCAGAATCAGGAGAACATTGTACACAGTAACAGCCACATTGCATGACTAACTTTAATAAATTTGGTTCATCTTAGCAATGTGAGGATCTTAGATGTTCCAAAAGACTCATGATGGAAAATGCTATACACAACCATAGAAAGAAATATGGAATCTGAATGTAGATTAAAGCATACTATTTCTTTTCTTTTTTCTTTTGTTTTGTTTCTTCTTTCTTGTGCTTAGTTCTAATATTTCTTTACAACGTGACTAATGTGAAAAATTTTATAAATGCCAAAATCTGGCTGCTTATAGAAATTCATCAGTATCATATATCAATTTTATCACAGCATGTTTGGCCAAGTTCTGGGTAAGGGCGATGACCTCGTGCTTTCCTAGTCACCAATGGTGTCAAACTAGTTTGTGTGTTTGCTTCGATGTTCTTTAGTATATTTTCAGTCATTTTGTCAAATGCTTTCAGTGAGGATGAACAGAGCATCTATCAGCTACCATGGTAATGGTAAATTCTTCAATTTAAAAAGGCTACAAGCCAAGAACAAAGTGATGAGTATATTCAGGCATGATTTTTTATACATGGTTGATTGTGCACTCAATGCACAGTCTCTGAACCTGCAATGCAACAAAGTATGAATGGATTATCTGATGCTTGTGTTAATTTTGGCCTGACAATTACCACCAAGAAAATACAGGCATTCCATCTGTCAGTATTATACCACCCATATCTGGAAGCATTGATTATAGCAAATGGAGAAGTTTTGAATGTTGTCTATTAGTTTGCTTAACTTGACATTATATTTTCTAGGGGGTGTACACATTGATAGTGAGGTTGATACATGCGTTCACAGAGCTAACTCACTGTTTGGGAGGCTTCAAAGGAAATAGTTTGACAGAAAAAGTTATTAGACTGACTACAGAACTAAAGGTCCACAGATCATTGTGCTGACCTCATTGTTGTATGCATGTGAAACCTGGACAATGTGCCAGTGCCATGCCAGGAAATAAAATCATTTCCATTTGCTTTGTTTTAAAGAGATCCTGAAGATCATCTGGCAGGATAAGATACCAGAAGCGAAATCTTTTCACAAACTAAATTTCCAAGTATTCAAACTCTACTGAAGAGAGTACAACTATAAAGGGCTTGCCATGTTGTTTTAATGCCAAACATATGGTTGCTATATTATGAAGAACTGACAGAAGGCAAATGCTCATCCGGTGGTCAGAATAAGTGACACAAGGACACTCTCACAGTCACTTAAGAACATTAGAATTGATTGTGTGACATTAGATACAATGGCCCAGGACTACCCAGCATGGTGTGCTCTTATTAGAGGAGAGGCTAAAGCTCAAGAGCTAAAGTGTAAAGCTCAAGAAAGAGAAATGCGCCATCCAGAGATATAACTAGAAAGAACTGAGCCTGAATCCTGATGGAAGCAAACTAAATGATCTTGTTCTTTTCATTGTTTGGTTTTATTTCTTCCTTACCATCTTTCATCCCACCTAGTACAATACGCCTTTGTAATTGGAATAATGTCTAATATGAATGCATTTGCAGATCCTATACTAGACTATATGCTGTCGTGTGGGGAGGGGGGAGGGAAGTAAAGGAAATTTGAAAATCAAGGAACTATGGAATTGAATCTTGTTAACTGAAACTGAACAGATAAATTAATTTAAAAAAAAGAAATGATGAGCTAAAAGATCTTAGAAAAACATGGATAGACTTGGCATGATATAGTGGAGAGAAAGGAACAGAACCATTAGAACCTTGCATAAAGTGACAGCACTGTTGTTTTAAGAAAAACTTTTAGCAACTAAAACATTTTGACTATTATAAATATATATTTTAACTATGATTTCCACATCCCCTCCAACATGTTTCACTTTCCCTTCAATCATTTTATCCAATTTGATATATACCAGATCATATTTCAAGGTTATTTTAATTTACATTTCTTTAATCAAGAGTGATTTGGAACATTTTTATATGACTATAAATTGTTTTGGTTTCTTTATTGGAGAATTACCCGTTCATATCCTGTGACTATTTATCAATGTCAGAACACACAAAGGACATGTGAAGGAAGATGTTATCTGAATCCAGAAAAAGAATTGATAAATAGAAGTATGGATAGAATTTATAGGGCAGAGGGGGGGAAGAAGATAAAAATATGATAATTTTATTATATATTTAACAGGAATAGCTAGATATACATAGTAGATATTCAATTTCATGTGTAATCATCTTTTAAAAATATTTTATATTATGGAAATGTTTATTTTATTCCATACGTTAAAAATAAAATAATTTTTTAAAAATTGCCTGCCACAACCCCCACATATTTCCCTTTTAGTATAAAAGTTTTTTCTTGCATACCTCTTTAAAGTTAGATTTTTTTTTTATTCTACCTTTCCCTTCCCCCTTCTCCCACTATATCCCTATTTTACACCCTTTTATTTTTTTCAGATTTTCCCAACTTAAGAGACTCACACTCATGCTCTCCACCTATGTAGACTTTTTTCCCAATTGCCTTAATAATAATAAAGACCTCATATTTAATAATTATATTTTATTATAGCAATGTAAAGAGTTTTACTGTATTGAGTTTCTTATGATTTCTCTTTCATGTTTACCTTTTTATACTTCTTTTGCATCTTGTATTAAAACTGACATTTTTTCTTTAGCTCTGGCATTTTCATCATTATTGATTAAAGTCCTCTATTTAATTAATTTTCCCTTTTTTGGATTATATTTTTTCTAGGTAGGTTATTCTTGGTGGCAATCCTAGTTCCTTTTCTTTTTGGTATATCATATTCTAAGGTGCTCCCATAACATGTAAACTTTTACATCTTGTGTGATGAACTCATCGTGCATATTTTGCTCATATAATCAAAATGTTTGTGTTGCTCCTACAGAAACAAATATTTTGAAAAGGACTTGGGACACTCAAATAGTAAAACATAAAAAATATATGACGGGGGCGGCTAGGTGGCGCAGTGAATAGAGCGCCGGCCCTGGAATCAGAAGGACCTGAGTTCAGAGCCGGCCTCCGACCCTTAATCCACACAAACAAAAACCTAGCCGTGTAACCTTGGGCAAGTTACTTAACCCCAATTGCCTTAAAGGGGCGGCCAGGTGGCGCAGTAAGTAAGAGCGCTGGCCTCGGAGTTGGGATGACCCAAGATCAGATCGGCCTCAGAAAATGAGCACCCACGCATAAATAATGACTGGCCGTGTAACCTTGAGCAAGTTACTTAACCCCAATTGCTTAAAAAATATATATATATATATATGATGGACACCCTATATATTCCCATGGTAGCTATTCAATGTCAAGAGAGAAAAAAACTGCCAGAATGTTAGGTGAATCCCCAAAGGGGGATTTGGGAGTGTAGGGAAAATATGGACAAGTCACACAAAGTGAAGAGATATGGATAGCTGTGATCTACTTTAATGGAGGCAGAACTCCAACCAATAAAAATCATTGTTTCATCAATGTCAGTCAACCAAGATTTATTATCACCTATTTATTATCTGCCAGGCACTATGCTAGGAACCAGACATATAAATTTAAAAATAAGACAGTATTTATCCTCAAAGGATTATGGGAGCAATCACAAGGTATGAACAAGGTTATTAAAATTAAAACTCTCCAAGGCCTTCCATCATAAAGTGCTAAGTTAGCTGCTATTTTATTTGTCAAAATTTGTCATCAATACATTATCCATGAACTTAATTAAAAAAAGTGTTGAAGCTAACCAAACAACTAAATTGCTTTGACTATACATGTCATTGAGACAACCTTTGATATACACCAAAAGACATGGGTATATCTTTTATATAAAATAGATCAAAGAAAGTAACTTTTTATTTGACAAATATTGTTTTAACATAATATCTAAGAGAAAAAAATCAAATGACAAAACATGACAGTGACAGCCATAAAATTCATTTTTAAAATAAAATCTCCCCCAAATCTTTAAATAAACATGTGAAAAAACAAGGAATATTTAACCATGATGGTGTTTTGAAGTGATTCCAAGAGGAAACTCTAGAGAATACTCTATGTCCTCTGTCAGTCTGTGTGGCAGATAAAAGAGTTTTTGAGAAGCTGCAGGTTACTGATCATTCAACTCCTATAAGTAGGAGCATTGTAGAGGTGACCTTTTCAGTCTCTTACAATTTGCATCATTCTCCAGTAATTTGGAGAAGCAGCAGCATTAGTATCAGCCTCAGGAGAGGATAGTTGTTCTGCCTGACCTCCCAGCTGGGCACAGAGCAACTGTGGCGATGCATGAGCCAAAGGTAAGAACTGGGGATATAGAAAAGGGACAAAAGCAAAATCACTCCCTTCTAAATCTGACCTGAACAATTTAGTTTTCATAATGGAAGAACAACAAAAAGAATTGAATGTTCTTCAAATATGTTTACATACAACCTTGCATAAGCACTTAGAAAATTTATTTACATGAGATTTAGCCAGAATCAGGTAGCTGCAGAAAATTAAAGCAGTGGCTCCTTTTTCTCCTTATCCTGAACCACCTGTGATAATAACATTGGCCAGCTTTTATTCCTGAGCGAGGAAAAGGGATGCCAAGAATATGTCTTATAATCAGAACCCAACTCATTTCCAAGGAGAAATCCTTCCTGGCCAAGTTCACCACTGCTTTATGAATATCCGTTGCTACATTGTTGTTGTACTATGTATAAGGTTGTACATTGAACTTCAAGTATGAGATTTTCTTTATTCATTTTACAAATAATGTTGTTAAGTCAGACAAATCATGTAATGAGCAGATGTCTGCCATTTTGTTTTATGATCTATAGCTATAATCCTACTTCAATAGTGATTTGTGGCATGGGAAAGTAGCTGGCTTCTTAAAGGCTATGTCAGTGGAGGCAGATTATATGAAGCTGAAAAAGTTTCCTCTATCATACAATTAAACAAACAGTTATTCCCTAAATATGTGCAATAAAATTGCTAGGCAGTGGTAACATTAAAAAAAAATGAAATTGCCCTATCTTCCAGGATTAGGCTACTTAGGTGGAATATTGGATGTAGGTCTGAGCTATGGAGCAGGAAGACCTATGTTCAAATCCTATCTCTGATATTGATTATCTTCATGAACTTGGGAAAGTCATTTACCATCTCTCTGCCTCAGCTTTCACAGTTATAAAATGTGGATAATAGAATTTAAATATAAAAACTCCCGGAATTATGAAGATAATGTAGGTAAAAAAAAACTTCACAAAACAAATATTATTAAACATTAATTATAATGATCATAATTTTAAGGGGGAAACAATGTAAATGAATTTATAAATGTGTGAACAAATAGATAAATTACATACATACATACATGCATATATATGGTTGTTTTTGTTATTGTTCAATCATTTTTAAGTCATGTTACCCTCTTCATGTCCATAATTGGGGTTTTATTGGCAGATATACTATAGTGGTTTGCCATTTTCTTCTCTAGCATGTTTTACAGATGAAAAACTAAGGCCCACAGGGTTAAGGCCCAAAGCTATTCAGTGTCTAAGGTCTGCTTTGAATACAGGAAAATGAGTCTTCCTGACTCTAGGCCTGACTCTCTATCTTGTACTACCTGATGCACACATACACACACACACACACACACACACACACACACACACAGACACACACGTGCACATACTCAAGCATACCCCAATATAGACATCTACCTATCTACATACAAACATATTTCATCCCAGTAGAATGTAAATTCCATAAGGGACATGACTTACATTTATGTTCTTGTAAGCCCAATGTCTAGCACAGTTCTTTTCTACATAGTGAAAAGGAAGAAATATGTCTGTCTTTCAAAGTCAAAAATAGTATAGTGGATAATGGCCTTGGAGTCAGTAAAGCTCACATCTGAATTAATGTTTGCCATCTGTGTGAAACCTAGGTAAATCAAATAATCTACATCAGATCTAATTTCCTAATCTGTAAAACCATGATAATAATAACTCCTGCTACACAGGACTATTGTGAGGTTCAAATGAGATACAAGAAAAGTGTTCTAGAAACCCTTCCAATTATCTACAAAATCATAGAAGGAATATGATCTCCATCAGTAGGTAGAGTACTCACAGTGAAATCATCAGTCCTTTAAGTTCTGACAAGTTGTTTCCAGAAATTGCAGCCTAATATTTGAAAAAAAACTTATCTTAGAAAAAAGTGAACAAATGTTGCTTTCAAATGTCACTTATGGTACTGCCTCCAAAATGAGTTTTTCCCATTTATGTTTTGCCCACTTTTCAAAAAGTGATTTTTCACGTTTATGTATCAGTTGCTGTGATAGGTACTAAAATAGAAAGAAAAAAATGTAGCAATCATTATTCTCAAGATGCTAAAACATTCCAATGGGCATGAGAGTAGGGTTCAGGGCATTAAAAAAAAGTATAAATGCCTGTAGTACATATGGTACATGTCTCTCCATGCCCAAGAATTTTAACACTTTTGCAGCAGTGATTGATTCCTTTTTTACTTTGTATGACCAGTATTGTACATAATAACTTGCAAATAATAGATGCTTCATAATTTATTGAATGAAGTAGAATTGAATTAGGAAAACAAATTACAATAGTAATGCAGCATATGGAAATGACAGCCTTTGGACAAAGTATTGTAGAGATTCATAATGTAGATAAACACTGAAAGCATTCAGTATATAAATGAATTCACTCTTCCAATTTGGTGACTGAATTACAAGTTAGAGAATTTAAGAATTATGAAATAATAAGTCTGTTGTCTTGAATTGACAAAATGACATCATAGAATTAATAATTTATTTGAAACTATTTTCTTTCTTGCAATAACTATAATGACAATTATAACTAAAATAATGATTATGATGATGGTGGTGGTTTTGAATAGAAAGGGGAGGAAGGGAATAAGCACTTTTATAGCACCTGCTATGTGCCAGATGCTGTCCTAAGCACTTTATAAATACTTTCTAATTTTTTGGTCTTTTCAGTTATGTCTGACTCTTTATGACAACACTAAGGTTTTAAAAATTAAATTATTAAATTTATAAAATTTAAATTCAAATAAAATTATTAATAAATTTAAAGCTTTCCAATTGTTCTCTTAGATCCTCACAATAACTCTGTGAGTTAGGTGCTATTACTACCCATTTTACAGATGAAAAAACTGAAAATTAAGTAACTTTTTTCTCGGGTTCTGTACTAATATTATTAGAAGTGGGTGAGACTTCAGTGGGAGAAGAAGGAGGAGGATTAAATGGGGCTAACTCTAAGGGACACTTGGGGCAGATGGTGGGGTTTCATCAGTGGTGAGGCAGGAAAGGAGAGATAAAAATGGGAGGGAGGAGGAGCCAGATGATGTCTGGAATCAAAGGAGACAGAAAACTAGTAGAAGAGGACTCAGGAAGTTACTTCCTAGGAAGTGTGAGTGGCCATCAGGACATGTTTCAGTTACCCGTAGGTGATAAACGTCACTATATTCCCAGAGCCCAAGTAAAGAAAGGAAGGCATGAACCCTTTGTAGAAGAATTAAAGTCCCTCATTCCAAAGCAGGGTGAGGGTGCAGTAGCCAGTGCTGGTATACTGGCCTGCAGCAGAGTTTATGCATCTCAGCTTGATCAAATCCATGGGGGAGGTAATGATGATAGTTCAGAAGCTAGCCCTAAAGGTTCATGTGAAGTGGCATGTAATGCCATCAGTCAAGAGGTGGACCTTCAGGAGGGCATCTTTGATGACCTCATAGGTCACAAGCTCCTTGCAGTTGGCAGTAGCATTTTGGATAACATTGGGTGAAATTCCTTTCCATGGGCACCGAAGGCTCTCCTCTTCGAAGATAGTCTTCCAGGCTTCCACTGTGCCCTGATGTTTCTAGCTGACACTTGCATGATTCTGGACCTGGAAATGTACTTTCACCACAGCTATGGGCTGGGGCCATGCCCACTGCCAGTGCCCCAGAAGTACAGCCATGCCTGAATGCTCACATCCCTTGGTGTAGAACTGCTTGACAGAATCATAGAGGCCAACTTGAATAGAGGCAAACTTATCTGGTGTTACTACTCAGACATCAGACAATTTTACAGGCTGCTGGGTCTCTCAGTCTCCTCCATGATCAGAAGGTATCCACAACAACCCTGGGAAATGTTAAAGGCATAGATAGCCCTCTGTCTCTCTCCTTGAATCAATAGCCAGACTTTTGTGGTGTCCAGGGAAAGGTGATGAGGTTAGTGATTCAGGCAATGGTGCCAGTCCCAAGGAATTTTACAATGGTTGTTTGGGACACATCTGTAGGCTTAAATCTAACCATGATGTAATACTGGCTTTCTGCTACTTCCCAGGTGGCAGAGGAGAAATGGAAAGACAAACTCTATTAAGCAAGACGAGATGGAGGAACTCTGTCAGATTCCTGACTTGGAGAGTTTTACTTATGATAATATGATGATGATAAATAATATTTTGTGTCAGTTTAAAATTTGCAAAGTTCTTTACAAATATTTTCTCATTTTATCCTCATAGCAACATTTTGAGGAATGTTCTGTTATTATACTCATTTTAGAGATAAATCAACAGAGACAGCATTTACATAACTTACCCAGATTCACATAGTTAATCATTTTCTAAGAATTTGAACTCATATCTATATGACTTCAGATCTGGAACTCTATTCACTACACCAAATAGCTATAAGTATATGGATCCCACTCAAAATAATGGAGCCAGAGTAATCTCACAATCTGTGCCCTTGTGCTTCAATACTTTAATGTCCTAATGTTTATGTTTGTTTCCATTAGAATATATGTAAAACTATCCATATCTTCTCATCCTATTGTGACTCTCATCCATGTATTTAAATAAATCCTCCAAAGATGATCTATCCAATACCTTAATAGCCAATCATTGGTTCCCTCAATATATCATGAATATCATACTAGAACTTGGTCTGTATTTCTGCTATGCCCTTCTTTTGCTATTTTCCTGAATTAGTTACTTGTATAATTATTACATATTCTTGATGATATTATTTATGACTCATGTGCATGATCATTGGTAATATCCAGCATTTTGTTTGCACCTACCATGTATTTTTCCATTACCTTGAGGGACTTTTTTCCTTTTTTGATTCTCCTTTTGAACTCTACAAAATTGAAGTTTCCTGACTCTAAAATTGCAATTAGTGAGTGACACAGAGGTAGTAGAGAGATATCAGAGAACAATTGCAATTACTATGCCAACATCACCATTTTGTGCATCTCTTATAGCTGTTTTATGCAAATCTCTGTATTAGGACTAACATATGGCATATCATCACCTAGTTACTCAAATACACTAGACTCACATTACCTAAGTCATGACATTGCCAGAATGCTTTACATGGTCTGCAAAATAATTTTACCATAGCCTGTTTTCACAATGTGATGCTATACCATAGTCCCCAATCATAGTCCCTTATGCTACATTTAATAATTGTCATTATAATGATAATATAGCATAATGATAATTATTATAATTAAATTCATTAGCAGCATGCTTTCAAAGTAAGCAGCAGAAGAATATTTGTTGGACTTGGTGACCAAAAATTTACTTGGAAAGATAGTCATTCAAGGATAAATATATTAGATCTCTTGTCAAGGAGTTTACATGCTAGAAGTATTCATGCTTACAACTTTCAATAGAAAACTTTCTACATTTCATATTTTGCCCCTGATACTATCATTTTATTAGTGAAAATTCCTATGATGACATATGTGCCTTTTTTTAGTACTGTAAGAGTATGAGGCAAATGCATTATGAGAGGATTAGATAAGTGCTAAATAATAATTGGGAAAGATAAAAAATTCAATATAAGCCTAAAAGAGACTGGAAATGGACCCCTTCTTTTCCCACATTCACCACACAAGAGCCAGTACATATTAATAGACTCAGCCTTAAACAGTAAGAAGAAATTACATCTTTCATAATCATTACATTCTTGGCTAAGTAATGAACAGTAGGAGTTGAAGAGATTTGTTGTGTTAAATGTGACTTAGAATTTTTTGGATCAGATTAAGATTGGTTGTAATCAATTAAAACCTACAAGTTCAAGGCAGGACATTACAAAATTCCCTTCAGCATGCTTTTTCCCTCATTAAACTTGATTCAGTCAAGGAGAAAGAAGAGAAGGAGATTTCAGAGACAAGTTAAGAACTTTAACTATCTCGATTGATTCCCACCAAAAAAGAAATCCGTATCTTAAAATGTCATGAAAATGTGGCAAAGAAAGGAAGGAATTAAGTTGTTCCAGTTCTGTCCCACTTAGAATAGTTCTGTACCTGTGACATCTTGGTCTATACTCTTATCCCTTACATACTGTGAAAAAAAAAAAACAGTCTCCTGGAGATAGTTTTGAAACTACCTTTTGATTCAGTCAAGTTGGTGACTGAAACAGGAAAATATCATGAAGGAGTCATGGTCACTCCCCCTCCCCCAATTCATGAAGGATATTTTGGTTTTTAACCATAGAAAATGTATCTAAAGAACCTGAATATTTAAGATACTCTTTTAAAGTCTTAAGGTAAGAAAATATTTTTGAATGGACATGAAATAAAGTTAATCTGATGATACTTCCCTACTTTTACTAAGAATGTACAATACTTCAAAATAATAGGTGTTTGTGATGCAAAATTAAATCAAATTGAATAGTAGGCTTATTGATGTATTAAAACTATGTAGTGAGGAAAAATATATCAGCTTCCAGTGATAGCATTCTGCTAAAAACTGACATTTTATGCACAGCTTGACACACAATCTTCCTCTACAATTTTTGAGACCACATATTTAAGCAGACTTTGATTTGCACCAGGGGCCTGAAAACTATTACCCACTGCTAAATTTGGTCAGCTAAGCCTGGTTGGTCAGCTAACCCAAGACATAAAGTGTAAGTATGGAGATGGATTTGACTTGTAAGGCACAGTTTGTTGGCTCACAATTTAGATCAAATTGCTTATCTTGAAATTCTATTATAAGTATAATTATGGTTAACAAATTTCAAGTTGTTCATGTTACCAATTACTTGCATAGATATTATTTCTTTTCGAATTGGTAAATGGAAACATTACAGGAAAAGGAGAACATAAATATCCATGGTTCTTGTATCATTTCCTATAATAATTTCTGATAGCTTCTCTTTATTATGTAAACACAAATAATTCAAATGAAGTGTTAAATCTGAGAACAAAAAGAACCATTCCAAAAGACTAAAGTAATACCTTTGTTCTAATTCAAAAAGATATTGCAATCATTGCTATAGTCAAAGGATAATTTGACAAGTTAGTTTATATACTTAGCTGTTTACCAGGTGGCAATTGCATGCTCAAAATTGCAAAGGAAAAAAAAACAACACATAAAAATCAGATAAAAAAATTATCGAGAATTTTGAGGTGCTAACCAAATGTAGTTCCACAATAGTTACAATGGAAAAAGCAGAGGGCAACCCAAGGTCCAATAACAGTGAGACTAAGTAGCTGGGTGATCTTGACTATGTATTTTCACTTTAATTCAGAATTCATTTATCATGAACCTATTGAGGTGCAAGGAATCTTATTATATGCTTAGAATACAATCATGAGAAAAAAACTCAATCTCTAACCTTCATTAGTCTTATATTATGATTGGAAGAGGGTGAGGGAGGGATTTAACATACACACACATGCATATACATATACATATACACATATGTATACATACATACATATATACATAGATATGAGTGAGTATATGTGTATGTGTATCTCTCTATTGCAAATTTGAATGTAATATGGGGAAAGTGTGTCAGGCAAAGTGCTATATGCCTGTTTTCTAAGGGCATTCAATTTTTTTGTCCAAATGAATTAGCTGGACTACTTGATCACTGAGGACCATTCCAGTTTAATCATCCTTTGATGTTGAATTAAATTGAAAATAATATAAGATTATGTAAGAGAAATGCATAATAAAGTGAACAAATGAAAGCAAGGGAGCTTTTTGGAAGACTTGGTGGAAGAGAATAGCCTTGAACATCAATGTTAGGAAAACTTTATGTCCTTCAGGATTCTCAGAGTCTAAAATATGGGCTCTTAAGACCAAAACAGATGTATATGATTCATGCAATGTACAAGTCAGTGGTAAAATAATTACAAATGGAAGCAAAAAAATCCCTTGAGACTTGAAAATTTAAAAATATTATCTGCTTATTCAGTGAAGGCAAATCACAAAGGTACCCTTGCATATAACAAAACCAATCTGTTCTTAAATGCCTTTATCTATGAAGAGAAACCACTCTTCCTTTAGAAATTGATTAGCAACGTTGGAGTCATTCTTGATTTTTCTATTTTCCTTTCTATCCATAATAAGTCTTTTCATTCTTATATCCACACCATTTCTTTCATCTGTCCCCTCCTCCCCTTGCATACTGCCATTACTCTAGTTCACACTTTCATCATTTACCTAGATTACTGCAATACACCCTTGATTTCTCTGCTTCCTCTCACTCCAATTCATTCCAATAAAACTATAATCTGACCAATAAAGAAATCCTGTGCATGGATTCCTGTGTGAGCAAGATGTATCAATGCCATGGTTATTTCTACTCCAACATAAGTTTTTATGAAATTGTGAACACAAACTGCCATTCAGCAATTTAAATACACTGCTTAGAGACTTTTCTGAATTAAAAAAAAATGTAGTACATCTCCCAGAGAAAATTGCAGCTTTTTGCTTGCTATTGATGTTTGGCCACTGTTAAAGTTGTTTCTGAGTTGAGTAATTAGAGTGTACCTTAAGCTGACATGAATAAACAGTCAGCCAGGGGACTAAGAAAGCATTCTGTGAACCTAGAAAGCAAATTGTAATGTACCTTAGGCAATAAAATGTGCACCTGCCCACAAATTTATATTTTCAAAGAAGGTAGAATTGAATGGTAATTGGCTATAATTAAAATGTTAGAGTATATTTTTAAAATCTATTGATTTTCATCCAAATTTTGCAGTGATGGATTTGTTTCATTTAGTGTTTTTCTAGTAAGTCAACTATATCTGTGATGAGTAATTATTAAACTTCTATTCCAATTCATCCATAACAAGTAAATAATTATGTCAACAAATACATAGTGACTGTGGTACTCTGCTGGCACTAGGCCTAGTTTTTCTATTTTCATTTCTTAGTTCACATCAATGTTCAACCATTCCTTCTGCATATGCTCTTGAATTCCTCTCTGCCAATGATTTCAACTTCTTCTCTAGGCTAGAGTTTATTGTGGCTATTTTTGTGCCAGAGGAAGAATGGAGAATTGCTTTTTTCATGTTTCCAGATGTCCTTCAACTGTGGGTGATATTTACAAAATGACTTCTTTTCAGACTCCTCAATGCTAAAGTAGAATTTAGGCTTCTCTGCAAGTGGAAACAGTTAAGAAAAAAAAAATAAAGATTGTTTCCTTTCATAAATCTTATATCATTGTTCTGTATAATCAAACATTCTTCTGTTTGCAATGTATAACATTATGGAAGTTGCTTTTATTTTTAATTCCTCTGAAGAATTTGTAAAAAAGGCTTGATTTTTGAGAGGCATTCTAGTACATTTCAAATAACTCATATTTATGTACAATTCAGTGTTTTACAAGGTTTACATAACAACAGCCCTTTGAGATAGGTAATAAAAATATTTTTATTCCCATGAGACCAAGAGATGTTAATTGTGCAAGGAAAAAGAGCCAAAATTTTCCAGAAGAAGAATGGCAGTTCTCACTGACTCCAAATCTAGCAATCTTTCCATTACTCAATGCTGCTATGATCAAAAGGTCTATACTGAAGTTCTGACTCAGTAACTTACAATTTATGTAAAAGCTGTGATGTTACTGACATCTCTCATGTGATATCAGATGTCTCTGAGCTTCATTTTTTTTTGTCTTAAAATGTAAGTGGTGATATTTCTGTTCTCCATCTTATAAGATTATTGGGAACAAAGGACTTCATAATCTTAAAAAGAGATATATGTGCCAATTATATTCATCCCTTAATTTATGTTTTATAATACAACAATATGTCTTTAATATGACCAACTAAACTTTTGATATTCTTGAGTTCCTTGGATTTTGCTGACTTTTTCTTGATCTTTCCTTCATCTAAAACAATTTAGTTATATATCATTTACTTCAATCCTATTCATTCTATGATGGCTATGCTTTTCAACATTAATATTTAACTCAGGGCAATCCTTAGTGTTTCTCTATGAAAAAAATAGAACAAGCCACATTCTTGCTTTTTATTTTCCTAGTCCCATTCAAACTCAAAGATCAGAACTGAAGATTGATTGTGTATGACCATATGGCAGATTGTAATGGTAAAGGAATTTGAAGATCTTCCCTGCCTCTTAATAGACCTAGGGAATTTTAATATCTTCCCTGCCTCTTAATAGGCCTAGGAAATTTGAAGCTCTTCCCTGCCCCTTAATGGACCTCACTTGGAGCCCAACAAGAAAAGCTTCCTTAGGGGAGATTTAATTTTCAGGAAGGCCCATATATTCTGTTAATATATAATTAGGCAGTGGTCATGGAGGTGGTGATATCCTCTTACCATGAAGAAGATTATTTATACTCTGAAGTGAGGTTTTGCTTTGGGGCTAACTTATTGGAAAAGTTGTGTTTTGGCCAGATGAGACTCTGGGTAGCCATTGAGCCTCCCAGCTTTGAAAACCCAGATACTGGTACCTCTCTCTCTAATAACTAACACTGTATGTATGTAATAGTCAGAGAGCTAGAAGCCCTGTCTGTTGGTTTGTTGAATTGTGTTATTTTCTTTATCTGTATTTTTTATCTACTTGTAATTTCTGTTTGTATTTTCTCTGAAGACCTGGGTGTTGACTTTTTCTCCTGAACTTAGTAAATAATATATATATGTTTGACTAAAGTAAAATTGTTAACTCTTTTTGAGTTGCTTTCCATTAGAAAAGCAGATCAAAGAACCTGTACTAGCAGCCAGTTTGGGGATGCTAGGGTGCTTGCTGTTACAGAGACAGACTTGAATATATATATATATATATATATATATATATATATATATATATATATATATATATATATATATATATATATATATATATATATATATATATATATATATATATATATATATATATATATATATAAGTATAAAAGAGGTACAGTGCAAAAATTTTCATTCCTTTTAAATGATCTTCAGGCAATGTTGTACCTTAATAAAAGCAAGACAGAAGATCCCCAAGATTAAATTTAAAAAGTGGATTTTATTACCACGGAACATCGCGGGACTGTCGGGGTACATGGTCACCCAAATCAGACAGCACCTTTGCACAGTCAGTGTGCTGGTTTTATAGAGGTTCCATAGCCAGGTTACATAAGCTGAAATTACAGTGATGTAAGCTGAAACTCCAATGATTGGTCAGTGTATACTTGAAACTACAATTAGTGATTGGTCAGTATACATTTGAATTTCATTGAAACCCTAGGCTGGGACTCCCACCCACAGATTAATCAAGGGAAAGCAAGGGGTGGGGCTTCTGCCTGTTTACAGATCAAGCAAGGTGGAGTTCTCTGTTTTACAAATCAATGAAGGAAAGGTTGGGCTGCCTGTTTTACAACAAGGAAAGGGTGAGTGGATTTTTGTCTGACATTCAGGAAGGGCAAAGTGACAAATTAAAGGGGGAAGGGCAGAGTGGAGCTGGGTCCAACAGCAGCACTTTATGACATACAGAAAGTACATGGAAAGAAATCTGAGAGGGAAAGGCATTAGAGTTGAGGTGATTAGGAAATTCTTCTTTGTGTATCATTTTCAATATTTCATATATCCTTCATTAATTAGATAATGGATATCATTCTTTATCATCAGTACTATAATTAGTCATAACATTAATTAGAATTTTTAAGTATTTCAAAATTGTCCATCTTTATAATATTGTTATTATTGTATGAATAGGGAAAGCATCTATTTTTTCACTTACAAAATGTGTCAACATTATATTTGATTTTTGGCAACAGCTCTTTTCCTCCCTTCCTGCTTTTTTTCCTTCCTTCTTTACTTTCTTCCTTACTTCCTCCTAGCTGCACTCCCTTCATCCCTCCCTCCATCCCTTCCTTTCATCCCTCCTTCTTTCCTTCCTTCTTTTCCAATTAAATACCCATTAAACATCAATTATGTGTGAACTGTAAATATAATTAATATTTTGTTTTATTTTAAAAACAGCCCTTCCCTTCTCCCCACAAGGAGCTTATAATCTACAGTGGGAGACAACATATGAAAAGAGGGAAGAAAGTGGGAGTGGGAGGGATATTATGGAGTAGCCTACAAGGGTGAAACTTTTTTTAATTCCCATGGAATTAAAATTAGGCAGTGCATCAGATGCAAAGTGGAGTAAACTGAAAGTCCAAATGCTATTCTCTATAAGGGAACACAAAGGAAGAAATTTGATATGCTATTCACCAGTCCTCCAATCAGAGGAAAGAGGACACTGAGGGAGTTGACAATCAAGGCTTGAATAACAAGCATGGTAGTGAGAAGTGATAAACTTTTCCTGGGAGGGTCAACTTGTTTAGTGAAGTTGAAATCAAGCAGATTTTCCCTCCTTCCTCCATCTTTTATTGTCCTTTTTTTTTGAAATAGCTGTAAATATCCTAATTTGCAATATCTCTCCTATACACAGAAATGATTGCTTATATTTCACTATTAAAAAAAAAGAAAGTGTAACATTACTGGTAACAGTTAGTATCATTTGGATTCATTTATCAAAATTCTTCTAGACTAAAGGAAATGTAACTAGACAAAAGCAAATATATTAAATAGCAATTTATAGTTTGTTGTATCTAAATATTTTCTTATAATATTAATTATTCCATGCATATAAACTAGTGGTGTATCACTGAAGTGGAACAAAAAAGTTGCTTTTGTGTAAACGACTCTTTTGAGAAATGAAAGCATGTTCTCAAATATTTTATCATGTGTCTATATGCACTTAAACAATGAATTAGATTACTAACTTACTCAAAATTCTATTTGGCATTAGACAATATTTCAAAAATGATAACACATATTTTATTTTTAATCAATAAAAACAACCAGAATTGAGTTCTTTTTATTTTAAAATTTCATTTAGTTTTTAGTACAGAGAAAAAATTGTCAAAAAGATCAAGTAACTAAGTGCAGCACTGTATGATTAAAAACACCCTGAATTTGGAATTAAGAAGCCTTAGATTTGAATTTTAGCAGTGCTATGTCTTCTTTCTGTGACATTGGGCAAATCATTTAACCTTACTGAGTCTCTGTCTTTTCATCTATAAAATGAAAAAAATGAACTACCTTATCTTTGAGACCCACTTCAGCTCTAGAACTTATGCTAAATTATCTTTATTTTAATATGTGCTTTGGTATTTCTCACTTAAAACGTTATGGTCAGACAGTGAGTAATACTATCAATGCCACACATTGCATGATAATCTATTTTTGTTGGTCAAGATGGAAAGAGTTCAGAATAATAACAAGAGAGTTAATTTTCTTTCATTTTATTAAGGATAAGAAGTAAGTGAGAAGGACATTTGGTAAAGGAGAGAGCAGGGGCTCTTTTTATATCTGGCTTAAAATTCAGGACATTTCAATATAAAGAATTTTGAAGTCTGCCAAAATCCTTCTTTCTCCTAGAAGGAGATGAAAATTCAAAACTCCCATAGCGATCTGTAGGTAACATCTGCTTAAATTACATATTCATCAAATGTCGCTCTGATTTGGTATCTCTCAATTTGAACCATATTTAAACCTCTGATTCATATTATTTCTCAGCAAATCGCTATTTTATTGTTTGGTACCATGATAGGCACCATATAGAAAATATATTCTTAAGCCTGAAATTTTTAACTTCCCCAAAACAATTGTTTCTGTTGAGTATAATTTTGAATGGGTTCATAGGAAAAGAAAAGAGAGTTATAAACAGATGGTTTTCAAAAATTTGCATCCCTGAAAATAATAAACTGAGTACATTTTACAATTGAAAAACATTATTTTCCTTAAGATTCAAATTTTTTAAAGTAAGAAAAATAGTTGCTTTTTACTTAGGGAGTCATTTTAGCAACTTTTAAATGACTCTTTAGGCAGGTTAAAACATATTTGGGGAAAACATTGAAAGTGCATATAAAGATTTCTGATAATCACACTTTAAAAATAAGAAACTTTCAGTTGACCTGTCCTAGAAAGGTTATACAACTGAATTCTAAGAACAATAAACTGAGTCATGTGATGTGATTTTTCATTAATGCCTTATATCTTTTGGCAAGATTATTAGCTCATTTATATTTTGCTTCTAAGTCTCTTCATCTGAAAAATTATGAGTGAATAGAGAGAGGGGACTCTCTCAAGCTCTAAAATTTGATGAGTCATTATGTACTAAGAACATCAGATTTTGAATCTAAGGAATGATTTCCTAAAACTTGCTGGTGTATCTTATGTAAATGACTTAAGCACTTTGTGCCTCAGTTTCCTTTTCTATAAACAGTGTTGAACATGGTGATTTCTAAACTCCCCCGCAGGTATAAATCCATAATCCAATCTACTTTAGCTCATTATTTTACATACTCAGGAACTGTAGTAACTTATTTATGGTATTCTATAAATTATTCTTTTTCAGATCTGTCTGCTAGAGAGCAGTCATGTTTAACTTAGCTTAAAAAATAATTTAGATTTAACCCTACAAAGAGTTCACAAATTGCTTAAGATGATAAAGTCTCATGTCTCCTATCCTAAAATATACAGAGTAAAATTTTATGCAAAAGTTAGAAAACAAAAGAAAATAAGAAACAGCAAGAAAACTTGCCCTAGACCCCTATGAAGTATCAATATATACCAAATCTCTCATTTTTATCTCCAAGTCATATATAATATACATGCATACCCGGTTTTTGGAAAAAAGGTAAATGGAAGGAGAGACCAACAATGGTATTGTATTTTATATACAAAATACGGCATTTTGATATATTTTTGGCTTAACTTCTTCATCCATGTCCATTTAACCAAATATTTTATATAAAACAGCCTCTGACATTTTTTTTTGTCATTTATCCACTGATTAGAGTATCCATTCTAGTCATAAGATATGAAATACTTTTTGTTAGCATCACCTTTCTAGAACTAGCCCAAATTTCAATAATGTTTCATTTAGTTTTGGGCCTTCGACTAAGTGTTGTAGAAGATATAATAGGTTTTTCACTTTCATATATACAGTGTAGGAGGTCTGTGGGACAAAGTGGTTAGAATATTTATTTTGAACTTCTTATTAATATATCTGAGTATTTGAGAGTTATACAAATTCAAATGTATAGGTGATATTTAAATTAATTTTGTTGCTTTTTTTTAATCAAAGTATTTTTCTCGTAAACGGTTTTGTTGAGGATCTTTTGAACCCAGTGTAGTTATTGACATTAACCCAATATTTAGTGGATTCTATTTCCTACTACTTGGATTTTTTTTTTTCACATTGGCTAAAACAGGAAGCAGCCTGACGTTTCTCCCCTCCACCCAATGGAAGTGTATGTGGTATGTACCTGAAATGTATGGGGGTTTGGTTTTTTTTTCTTCTCCTAGCTTTTCTTGTTCCCTTTCTTACTGGATTTTAATGACCACAGAATGATGAGTTTGTTAAGTGATCCCTAGGCAGCCTCAAGCTTTCATTAATTTGAAGACCTTTCTTTAACTAAGTCATTTTTAAATTCGCAGAACATATTCCCTGAGCATTAACCATTACCACTACAATTGTAAACAATTATCATTCATGTCCTTTTCTACACAATTTATGGAGGAATAGAATACATACTGAGCAATTCTCCCAAAACTTAGCACTTACTATTATAATGGAGAGAGGCATAGTATATAACAGTGTGATATTAAAATTGAAGGAGACAATTAAATTCATTACCTGGCAATGTTCCACATAAGATATCATTTCTAAAATGAGCATCTGGAATTAGTAGACTTAAATGGTAAGTCATCTGATCATATTCCAGTAATTGGGGTTAAATAAAATTCTGGGTTTTGTTTACTATACTACAACATTTCAAGCATTCTCCAAGCATGAACTAACAAGGCATACAATAAATTGATGAAGTACTTGTTGACATGATTTAATTTTATGGCACTTTAATCTGGTAACTATTTTAGCATTTGTAAACAAATATACAGAATGTTTAACTATTGTTTATTGTTTCATGTTAAGTTGACTACATTTTAATACAATTTACTCTAAAACTTTTTTTTGTGAAAATAAAACTAATGCTATGTAGACATAGCTAGTACACCACAGCTAAATGATCAAGCATGTGATTTACAATTTGGAGATACCCTTCCTTGGGGCATCACATTAGAAGCTACATTTTTTCTACTCTGTCATGTTTTTAATCAGTATTATTAGTATTATCAGTATAATTAGTATTATCATGAACAAACAAGAAATTAAAGTTTACACTGAATCTAACCATCAATTGTGTCTGTTAAAAACTGTTTTGAAACTTAATCATAAAAGTATCCTATATGTTACTTTATAATGTGTTGTTCATAAATATAGCCTCAATACAGGGCATCCATAGATCATTTTCATGAAGATTTTTATAAGGTTGAGAAAGTGGGAATCTGGATCGATAGTCATTAATATTCTCCAAATTCCTTTGTAAAAGTAAAAAGATAGTCTGTGATTTCAGACATTCAAAAAGATCAAGGAAATCATAACTCAAGTTCTTATACTAATATAGTGTGAATTTTTCTACTACTTTGATGTATCTTTGAAAAATAATCCCTAATATTTTTTAATAACAAACAGAACAGATTTCTCTGGTGTACTTGGTTTAGCTGTATCATTTTTGCTAATGGTGTCCTTAAGTTCTAGTTTGTTGTATCTGGAGCTGAGGGGATGTGATACAATTACTTTATTCACAAACAATAAAAATTCATCATTAAAGAAAGAATGGAAATTATATACTTTTTTTAAAAAATGTATTGTCCTTCTGGCATTATTATCTGAGAATATTCAAGATTATAGGAAAAAATTTTGTCCTATATCAAGGTTTACAAAGACTTGCATTCATTTCTCCAGCTTGGGAGAGGCACCTAGGAGAGTAAACAGAGACCTGAAAAAAAGTATTATGTTAAACCTGGTATCAAACCCTGCTTCAGGCATTTAACAACTTTTTGAACTTGGGAAGCCATTAAAGGAATTTTATTTTCAGTTTCCTCTTTTGGAAAATAGGAATGATAATAATTGTAATAGCTCATAAGGTAAATTGGGGAAAAACAAATGAGATATTGTATGTAAAGTCCTTTGGAAATGTTATATAACTTCAATTATTACTCCTCAGAGCTGCTGTTTGTTTGCAAGATAAAATGTTTACTCTCCAAGGTGGTTTGTCTTTCTTAGCCTTTTTGTTGTGCTGATTGCTTAACATGCATTTGAATTTAACCAAAAAAAAAAAAAATAGTGACAAGGAAGTCCATTATTTTGTATTTGTTCCTGTTTTCTTTTCCTTTTCCTTCCTTTCCTTCTTTCCTTCATTCTTTCTTTCTTTCTTTTCTTTATTCCTCCCTCTTTTTCTACCAAACTTCCTCCTTCCCTCCATTCATCCTTTTTTTTCTTTCTTTCTTTCTAAATATATTCATTGCATATTATAACATATAATGTTTTATTGGAACATATATTCCCCATAGAATTTTGTTATCTCTTCATCTTCTATAGCAGTTTGGTGAAGAGGATAGTTTTACTTTAATGGTTCCCTTTTTTACTAACCTTTCATGAACAATGCAAGGCAAGATGACCAGATATTCCATAGAATATTACTTTAATTACCCAAGGCAGCTGGTGGCACATTGGGTAGAAATCTGGTTCCAGAATCCATGATATTTGAGTTCAATACTGCTTCAAAGATTTGCTGTAATACACAGGACAATTCATTTAACCTGTAAAACAGGGATGATAATTATACCTATTTCACAATATTGTTTTAAGGATTAAATGAGATAGTAATTGTAAAAAGTTCTTAGCACAAACCTGGAACATTGTTTTGACTTTTCGTTCAGTCTATCCAATACTTTGTGACCCCTTTTGGATGTTTTTTTTTGGCAAAGATACTGGAATGGCTTGCCATTTTCTTCTCCAGCTCAATTTACAGATGAGTAAATTGAGGAAGAAGTTATGTGTGCTGCCCAGGGTCACACAGCTAGTAAATGTGTGAGGCCAGATTATACTTCAGGAATATTCATATTCCTGATTCAAATCCAGTACTCCATCTACCATGACACCTAGCTCTCTTGGAACATTGTGGACATTACATAAATGTGTATTCCATTCCATTTGGGCACACAATGAAAGTAAATAATTAATTTTCTTTTTTCAATCATAAAATATCAATATTTATGTTACTTTAAATAACTTTTTAATATTCTTCAAACAACATGTATATTTATATGAATCCATCCCTTCTACTACCTCTGCAAAAGAAAATGCAAAACAACAATTGAAATTCTTCAATACACAGCTATATAGTTCAGCAAACTAATTCTGACATTAGCAATGTACAAAACTGTATGTAATCATGTCTCTGGTAGTTGGTGAGTAACATATTTTTACTTTATTTTTTTGTACTTGTACTTTATGATTTTGTGCATTATAACCTTAAAGCCTTTCAAAGTTGTCTTTCTACATCAAGTTTTTATTGTATAAGATGCTCTATTAGCTCTGTTCACTTCTTTCTGTCAGTTCATAAAAGTCTTCCTAGTTTCTTCTGATATTGTTCATTTTCTTATTCATTATTGCATGATGATATTACATTACACTGTTATAGAAAAAAAAATAGCTTAGCCATTCATCAACAGGAAAGCATTTCCAATTTTTAGCTACCACAAAACTACTGTCTAACCTGAGGCATGGACCCTTGACACCAAAATCCTTCTTGCCAGAATGGGAAGAAATCAGATTCTCAAGACCAATAAAAATAAATAAATAACTTTTACTGAGCAAGGCTAATAGGCACATGGAACATAGATACTTAGGTAGCAACTGCTTGAAGAGGAAGTCTTAGGGTTTATTGATGTATTATATGTATTATACAAAATATAATGTATTTTATATAATACATAATACATACAATACATACTACATGTATATTTTTCTAAATTTAATGTAGATTTAAGCAAAGTTGAAGTAGTGCAGTAAATCCACATGGAAGAAATGAGGGCAGATTGAGGAGGAAATGCCTCAGAACCACCAGAACAGTGAACCATGGTGTTCAGAAAAGCCAAAGTGCATCTCTAACACCCCAGGCTGCTTTAAACCAGTCTTGTGGTTGTTGCCTCAGCAGACTGTTCCAGATTTACTCTAGAGTAGCTCACAAAGGATCATTTGTATATCAAACAAGAGCAAGAGACATGTTGGCTCATTGTTGATGAGTTCTGATCCCATGGTCTCCTTATCTCTTCCTAGATAAGAAGGGAGCTCTAGCATATCTGAATAATTAATATAAGTATACACATCCTCATCTCCCCAATTGCTATAAATATTTTTGTACATGTAAATCTCTTTTTTCAATTGCTTTTGTGTATAGTCTTCATCATGGCATAAGTGAATAAAAATTGTGAAAAGTCTGGTAAATTTATAGGCATAGTTTCAAATTACTTTTCTCAGTGTTTGAATTTACAATTCCTCTGACAGGGCTCTCACGACTATTTTAAAATTGCTTATATTACTGAAACACTATACTTGGATCAAATTACAATCAGGCAAAAATCATGGATATCATATTTCAGGAAAACATACATGAAAATTGCCCACAGGTCTTAAAATGAGAGGGGAAAGTAAAAATAGAAAGAACTGAGTTTTACTGATTATGTCCTGAAGGAGAACTACATATTTATTAAAATTTGCATTTCTCTAGTGATATGGGGGAAGATCATTATTGTTATTTTCTTTCACTTCTTATTTTAAAATTTTGCATGCATATCCTTTGACCTTGCATCTATTAGGGAATGAGTCTTTGTCTTACACATTTGAATAAGTTCCTGATTCAACTTGAAAACGAGACTTCATCAGAGAACTTATTGGGAGTAACAGTGGAAGAGTTCATGACCTAATGAGTGCTAGAGAATGTCATACAAGATAAATTGAACAAGTTTGATTTTATATAATTTAAATGCTTATACATAAATGAATTTAATGAAGAAAAAAATCAAGATAAAAAAATTTATTCCAAGACATTTGTACTTTTCTATGTTTCTTTTAGTGCCTGCAATTATTTTTTAACTTATCTACTTGATTCTATCTTTTTATCTGCAATGATTAGAAATCCTCAGTTCAATAAAAATATTTTAATCTGTATTTTTAAACATCCATTAAAGATGTATTTTTTAAGTTGAACAGCTTTTTTTCAAATATGTTATCTCACCTAAAGACTGTGAACTCTTTTGACAATCTAGAAAGGCTGTCCACTTGACTGATATCACAGTTGCACAGGTAAAATGTGAACCTAAATTCCTTGACCTCAAAGTAGTGCTCTTTCTGCTATACCCTGACTGCTTCTGTTGATATATTGCTATCTAGATTTTAATCATACTAAATAGCAAACATTGGAATATATAATGCCTTTATATCCTGGGACAAATATTTTGAAAATATTGTCTCAAAATTAATCGCGAGAAATTTGATTTGAGTTAATGAATAGTTGAAGAAGTATGTAAACTATTACTTTGATTATCAGTGATCTCAGTAATGTGGCACTTCCTCCAGTTATGCATATTTAAAGTCATATATGCATGCTAGCCTACACAATTCTTGTCCAAGCCTTCCCATAAATGTACCATAAAGGCTACTCCCTTCTTTTTAAGAATATTAATTTATATCTCTTGATATAATGAATGTATGTATAATTGCATGAATGAAGTTTAAATATTTCCTTGCTTGGGGTGGCTAGGTGGCACAGTGAGTAGAGTGCCAGCCCTGGAGTCAGAAGGACCTGAGTTTGGATCCAGCCTCAGACACTTAACACACACGAAAACAAGGAAAACTTAGCCGTGTGACCTTGGGCAAGTTACTTAACCCCAATTGCCCTCCAAAAAGCAAAAAAAAAAAAAGAATGAATATTTCCTTGCTTTAAATATTTTCCTTCCTTTAAATATTCCCTTGCTCTTGCTGAGTGTTTAGGTCATATTATATATATATATATATATATATTTCCTAGTCACACATTTCTCTGTTGGCAACTTTTACGTTATTTTTATTAAGCAAATCCATATTTTGAATGTTGTATCCTGCTGCTCTTCTGGCTTATCAAAGTATATTCTCTTCACTCTTACTAGATCTGACATTTTTATCATTTATTTAGTGGGGTTGGTAAAACAACAAAACAGTTCCACTATCTCTAGATCACCACCCTTAAAATGTAAGCCCAATATTTAAGAGAAGACAGAGATCTCTAGCCCTTTATTATTAGAAAATTGTCATTAATTTATCAGGTGAGGTAATAGAGCTTTGGAATTTAAAATGAGTGTGTCTTTAAGAGGTGATATATAGATCAAATAACTTTTAATTGGAGTGTAGAGTTAGATGGAGGTAGAGGCAAAAATAGAATCACAACAATAACTCTTTGGGGACTGAAGTGTGTTGGGGGTGTTAATAAGGTGAGATAGAGCTCTTTGCTGCCTCAGTGGAGGCTCTGAGTAGCAAATAAAAAACAAAAACAAACCAAAACTGGTGAGGGTGGACTTCCCAATCAAATGGGAGATAATAGATATAAAGACTAACAGTCCAATAAGGGATGGTAGTCACAAGAGACCAATTTCACTTACTATTCAACTTCTTGGGAGTTTCTTATACTAATGCAATCATAGGTCCTGTCCAAAATATGAATTGGTTGCAGGCCATAAAGGAGGTTAAGAAGGATTTTGAAAACCAAATAATAGAAGTGGAGGAAAGATTGGGAAGAGAATTGAAAATGATGCAAGAAAATCACGAAAAGAGAGACAACAACCTGACTGAAGAAAATAACACTTTAAAAAACAGACTAACTCAAATGGCAAAAGAGGCTCAAAAAGCCAATGAGGAGAAGAATGCCTTAAAAAGCCAAATTTGTCATTTGGAAAAAGAATCTCAGGGGCGGTTAGGAGGTGCAGTGAATAAGAGCACCAGCCCTGGAGTCAGGAGGATCTGGATCAGTTCAGGCCTCAGATACTTAACACCCACAAAAAAATAACAGGTCTTATAACCTTGAGCAAGTTACTTAACCCCAATTGCTTTAAAAAAAAAAAGAATCTCAAAAGCTCACTGAAGAGAGTAATTCCTTCAGAATTATATTGGAGCAAATAGATGGTAGTTACTTTATGAGAAACCAAGATACTATTTTTTTTTTAAAGCAATTGGGGTTAAGTAACTTGCTCAAGGTTACATGGCTAGTCATTGTTTATGCGTGGGTGCTCATTTTCTGAGGCTGAATCTGATCTCGGGTCATCCCAACTCTGAGGCCGGCGCTCTTACTCACCGTGCCACCTAGCCGCCCCTTTAGGGCAATTGGGGTTAAGTAACTTGCCCAAGGTTACACGGCTAGGTTTTTGTTTGTGTGGATTAAGTGTCTGAGGCTGGATCCGAACTCAGGTCCTTCTGACTCCAGGGCCAGCGCTCTATTCACTGCGCCACCTAGTCGCCCCAGAAACCAAGATACTATTAAACAGATCCAAACAAACAAAAACAAAACAACAAACAAATAAAAAAAATCATTCAATGCTATGTCTATGGAATAACAATAATATATTTATAGTTTTGAATTTAGAATAAGGAGATCCTAAAGGCTCAACATTCTTTAAGAGAAATGTCCAAGATGGACTATATCAACTCAGAAATTTTAGGTCACTGTAGCAAATACTCATTTAGCTCACTTGAACATTGTAGCTATATTTTTGTCAGCAGAGATAGAGCAACCAGTGTATTCTGCAGCATAGAAGAATTGATTCCAATGATTTACTCCACTTTTGGCACAACTATTGATAATGGCCTCATTTTCATATCCACCAATGGTGTTACATGTCAGGTCCTGGACCCTCTAAGTTGCTGGTTGGTCCTTGGTGACCTTCACAGAGGACAAAGAGCCATACCATTCTGCCTACTCAAATAGTTGTTTCCTTCCTCTCACTCTATACCATATGTACAATTTTGAAGAATCTAAAGCTTTCTAAGAAGGTAATTAGCCTTTGTCACTCACAATATAGCCACCTCTCTACTTTCCTCCAGTTTCTCCTTTACACAATCTAAACTCCTTACTTAAGGGATTTAAATTTTTAAAAATATACTCCTTTGTTCCACTAATGAAGCCTATGAACATCTTCTCAGAATAAAATTTTAAATAAATAAAATGAAATACATAGAAGGGAAGTCAGTTATTTTGAAAATAAGTTTTAATTATCTTGAAAAAATTATCACTAGGATCCATTGACTATATTCATCATAGAAGTAAGTGCTAAATTTTACTTACTTTTTATCAAAGGTAAAAATATAATTTTTTCCCTATCCACATTCATAGCCCTGAAAACTATCCATCCTTCCCAGGTCAAGAACTCCACCTCTAAAAATTATGTTCCCCACACTATCATAGCTTTATATCAATTTGATACTCAGTCAAATTCTTCTCTCCTGACTACCCACATGTCCCATAACTATGTTGCAATCCACGTATTTTACCATTCAACCCCCACAGCAAACTTTAACTAAATTTCCCTATAAATGTAATATTTGTGGTTTGTTGGTTGTGACCACCACAACTAACAATCCAGAAGCTCAAACATAAATTTCCAAGGAAAACTTTGTCCTTGCATTTGCATCTGCAGGCCCTGTTAAACTCTGGGGATCCATCAAAAACAATTCTCAAGACCCAAATTTAACTCTTTGCATTCAGATTTTTCTGCCTCAGATCACAAGACTTTGAATAGAGAGAATGACAGTATGACTATACAGTAAATTTGTGTAGAAATATGAATAAATGAACAATTCATAGCCAGAAGCACTATGGAAATATGAAAAGCAAGGAAAACTATAAGGGAGAGAGATAATGCAGTGAAGGTCCAGCAGATATGACGTCCATGGGAAAAATACAGGGGAAAAGGAAAGTGAAAGATGAGCGGTATTTTATGAGAAATATGAGAGCAGCAGGAGGTTTCCCTCACTATGTAATCATGAATTTTGGGCAGAACTATCTGTGGCAAAAGTACTTAAATGTTTTAGGGAAAAGTAGCATGACTCTCTGTCCTAGCAATTCATTATTGTCATGATTGTTTTCATTCAACATGCAACTCCTTTGGGCTCAAATATATTATAGGAAGTATAAGGTAGATGTTAATGATCATCACTTGCCTTTTTTATTGGTTCTTTATTTGGTTATATTTTACTTTTTCCATCTATTATTGAACTAAGGAAATTACAGGGATTGTCTGTGTATTTAGTAGCCCTCAGAGGTGAAAGCACAAGGGAACTCTATTACTCACAGGGTCAAGGAATTTACTTTCCTGCTATTCCTTATGAATGAATATTATGTCTGCCTAGAGGCCTATGATGCTGATCCAGCCTACAGGTCATATGCTCAGTACATTCATAGAAGTTGGAATAGTTCTACATATGGATTCCTAAGTCTGAATTGACCTATGGGTCAAAAAAGAAAAAAAAGAAAGAAAAAGAGGCTATGAACCAGTCATCCATAGCCATAGTTCTATGAGAAGGGGAAATGATGAAATGGATTATAAACTCCACTGACCAATATGCAGAGAATGGTTTGCTTTCTTAGGAAATCATTTTTTTTTCCGTCAAATTCAATTCAATAAACATTTATTACATGCTTATTCTATACAAGTCACTGAGTTAAAAACTAGAGATACAAAGATGAACTAAGGCATCGTGTCTAATTTAGACTTAAATATACTAAAATGATAATATATACACAAAAATATAATACGACAGAATATAATTTGTAGGGTGACATACCCTATTTAGTATGTATGTCATACTCTCCCTAAGCCAAATTCAATGAGAATAAGATTGACCCATTCCCCTTTGCCTTCCTGTTCTTCCCCTCCATTGTAACCATTTTGCCTTGAAGCTTCTATGTGAGATAGTTTAACCCATTCTGTCTCTCTCCATCTCCTCTCATTATATTCCTCTCTCAACTCTTAAGTTCACCTTTCAAGTATCATCCCTTCCTATTTAATTGGTCTTGTGCCCTCTATCTATCTATACTTGTAACTATATATACACACACTCACATGTATTCATATGTCCACATACCATCCTACATAGACACACACACACACACACACACACACACACACACACACACTCTTAAACTAGTCTCATACTGAGAAAAGTTTCATCAGTAACAATTATTTTTTTTCTATGTAGGGATGTAAATAGTTCAACTTTGATAAGTTCCTTATGATTTCTTTTCCCTGTTTACCTTCTTATGCTTCTCTTGCTTCTATTCAACTCTGTTTTTTTCATCAAGAATACTTGAAATTTCTCTACTCCACTGAAGGACCATATTTTCCTCTGAAACATAATACTCAGTTTTGCTGGGTAGGTGATTCTTGGTTTTAATCCCAGCTCCTTTGCCCTGTGGAATATCATATTCCAAGCCCTTCGATCCCTCAGTGTAAAAGCTGCCAGATCATGTGTTATCCTGATTGTTTTTCCACAATATTAAAATTGCTTCTTCCTGGCTGCTTGTAATATTTTCTCCTTGATATGGGAACTCCAGAACCTGGCTATAGTATTCCTAGAAGTTTTCTTTTTGGGATCTTTTTCAGAAGGTTATTGGTGGATTCTTTGAACCTCTATTTTACCCTTTGGTTCTAAAACATCAGGGCAATTTTCCTTGAGAATTTCTTGAAGGATGATTTCTAGGTTCATTTTTTTATCATGGCTTTCAGGTAGTCCAATATTTTTTAAACTATCTCTCCTGTATCTATTTTCCAGTTCAGTTGTTTCTCCAATGAGATATTTCACATTGCCTTCTATTTTTTTCATTTGTTTGGATCTGTTTAATAGTATCTTGATTTCTCATAAAATCACTAGCTTCCATTTGCTGCTATCTAATTCTGAAGGAATGATTCTCTTCAGTGACCTTTTGAGATTATTTTTCCATCTCGCAAATTTGGTTTTCTAAGTCATTCTTCTCCTCATTGCCTTTTTGAGCCTCTTTTGCCATCTGAGTTAGTCTATTTTTAAGATTTTATTTTCTTCAGTCTGCTTGTTGACTCTCATGTCATAATTTCATTGCATAGTTCTCATTCTCTTCCCAATTTTTCCTTCTCTTCTCTTATTTGGTTTTCCAAAATCCTTCTTAAGGTCCTCTATAGCCTGTAAGTGGCTCATATTTTTTCTTGGAAGCTTTTGGTGCAGGAGTCCTGACTTCCCTGTCTTCCTCCTTCCATGCTTTGATCCTTTTTGTCCCCAAAATAGGAGTGTAAATTTGGGTTGCTCTACTTGCTTTGCTTCCCTCATTTGCTCATGTTGATTCTCAATTACTTGACTTTTAAGCTTTTTGCCACAGTAGGACTCTGCTACCAGACAAGGAAGCTTTATCTCAAATGCTGTGGTGTTCTCAGGTTCTGGAGTTGTTAGTTGGGTGCCCTCCCTGAAGCCTCAACATGCTCTGGCAAGCTGTTCACACACCCCAAGATCTCAACCCTACACCACAATCCAGATCCAAGCAGGTTAATGCAAGAGCAATTACCCCTCAGACTGGTCGCTTGATACCCCTACAGTCTGCAGGCCAGGAGTTGAAGCTGCTATGTGGTGGCAGCTGCATGGCCAAGGCACCTCAGTGTCTTCTCCCTCTAGGGAATAAGGCTGGACTGCACCCCAAAATACCAAATCCAAAAGGCCACACTGCACTGACTTCTCACTTTGTTCTTAGCATCTATGTGTTGATAATTCTGGAAACCACCACAGCTGCTGGTGATCTAAAGTCCCTCCAGCTGGTGGCTGGCCAGGCCACCCTTAGGCTAAAACCTCTGACTCTCATGGGCCTGTGCTCAGGTCCCAGAATGCTGTGCTGTCCAACTTCCTGCCAGCCATCCAGGCTGTCTTCAGTGGGAGGTTAGCTTTTATATGTCATGTGGGTTCTATAGCTCCAAAGTTTTTTTCAGAATCACCTTTTACATGAATTGGAGGAGGTGGAAGTGGGAGCCCAGTGGAAGTCCTGTTTCTACTCCGCCATCTTGACTCCATCCCAAGAACTAAGTTTCAAAAGAAGAAAGATTAAGTAGATTTTGAAGTACATAAGAAATTTCATCAACTTGGAGATCTATAATTTGCATAAAATGAATATGCTTTCCTCAAGGACACTACATCTGATCTTATGGTATTCCATCAGTATATATAGATATTTCTCCTATGATAGTATTCCAAGTTGTATAGAGGATAGAATGGCACCCAGAGGCAGTCAAAGGAATAACTTTGTATGCTGTTACAATAGAGTTTAGGAGTGGAATCTCTGAGACTTGAGATCCTACTAATCCATAGCAGGACTATTCCCATGATAGTCATATTTGCCCCTCTGTCAATAGGATTTGCTCTAATTACAAGTTCTTAAAATCAACTAAATTATCTTCAAATAATGCTGTACAAGTAAAGATCTAAGAGATAGAAAAGAAAAGGTAATTAAGTCAATTTCAGGCATACGCAGTAGTGTGTAAACAATAGCACACAGATGACAGGGGTAGATGTAAATGAAGAATATTACTATTTATCTGATTTGTCCTGACTATAGCATATTCGTGTGAATGGAGGAAGTGCTGCATAAAAGGAGTTACTTGAGTTAAATTATAGACTTTAATGATAATCATTAATACAATCTGGTATGGAGTAAGAAAAGTGGATCAGTTGAATTGATTAGGGACATAATATACATGAATGAAGGATCATAATATTCTAGTGTTTGACAACCCCAAAGTTCCAAACTTTTGGAGCAAGGACTCACTATTTCACAAAAATTGCTAGGAAAATTAGAAAGCAGTTCAACAGAAACTAGATATAGATGAGTATGTCACACTGTATACTGAGAAAAGATCAAAATGTATATGTATATAGACAAAAAAGGGTGATATCATTAGCAAATTCGGGAAGCATGGAAAATTTTACCTGTCATATCTATGAATTTAGTAAGAATTTATGACCAAATGAGATAGAGAGAGCATTATGAGATGCAAAGTGGGTAGTTATAGCATTAAATTTAAAAGGTTTGATACAGATAAAACCAATATAGCCAAAATTAAAAGAAAAGCAGGAAACTGGGGGAGGGGGTTTACAGTAAGTTTTTCTGATAACAGTTTAATTTCTCAAATATATAGGGAAGTAACTCAAATTATAAGAATATGAATCATTCCCCTGTTGATAAGTGGTTAAAGTATTTGAAAAAGCAATTTTATGAACAAGAAATCAAAGCTCTCTATAATAATATCAAAAAATTATCTGTCACAATTATTAGAACAATGCAAATTAAAACAATTCTGAAGTAATACCTCACATCTATAAGATTGCTTAAAATAACAGAAAGATAAAATGGTAAATGTTGGAGAGGATGTGGGAAAAATGGATATTTGTATACCATTGGTAGAATTTTGAAGTGATCCAAACTTTCTGGAGACCAATGTGGAACTATGTCCAAAATGTGCATACCCTCAAACTCAGCAATACTCTAAGTAAGTTTGTATTCTAAAAATATTTTTAAAAAAGGAATAAGGTTCTATATATACATATGTACTTTAGCAGCTCTTTTTGTGGTAGCAAAGTATTAGAAATTAAGGGGATGCCCATCATTTGGGAAATGGCTGAAAAAGTGTTTTATGATTGTGATGGAATATTAGTTTGCCATAAGGGATAATGACCTTGGTGGTTTCAAAATAGACTTAAATGAAAAGATAGAAAGTGAAGTGGGAAGAACCAGGAAAACTTTATACATTGTAATAGTAATGCTTATATTATGATTAACTGTGAATCATTTAGCTATTCCCAGCAATACAATGATCCAAGACAAATACAAAGAACTTATGATAAAAAATGCTATCCAAATCCAGTGAAAGAATTGATGGAGGTTGGATGCAGATTAAATAATATTTTCGGGGGGGTGTCTGTTTTTTTTCATTTTTACATGGCTAATATGGAAATGCTTTGCATAACTGTACATGTACAATGTGTATCAAATTGGTTACTTTTCCAAGGATAGGGGAAGAAGAGAATTTGAAACTAATTTTTAAATTGAATTTTTTTTACATGCAATCTAGAGAAAATAAAATTTTAAAATATTAGAAAATAAAGGCCTTGAATGGCAGGTTAACAGTTTACATTTTATCAGTCAACAAATGGTCAACCATTTGAATTTTTTGAGTGGAAAACTAATCAGAATAACACAACAGTATAACAGTTCTAAAATGGTTAGCTAACAATATGAAAATGAGTCAGAATGAAAAGAAAATAGAATCAGAAAGGCAAGTTAGAGTATTATAGTAATAGTTCATGCAGTTCATACTAGTTAATTTAAACTAGGATGACTGCTAGTAAGATCTTGGTAAAAGGGAATAATTTCAGATGCTTGAGAAGTGATCAGTACTTCCCATTCATTAATCAACATTTGCTAGCAAATTATCCTAAATATATATCTATGCCATAAAACAAAAACAAAACAAAACATTATGTTACTAAAAAGTGAAAGCTGGGGCGGCTAGGTGGCGCAGTGAATAGAGCGCTGGCCCTGGAATCAGAAGGACCTGAGTTCGGAGCCGGCCTCCGACACCTAATCCGCACAAACAAAAACCTAGCCGTGTAACCTTGGGCAAGTTACTTAACCCCAATTGCCCTAAAGGGGCAGCTAGGTGGCGCAGTGAGTAAGAGCGCCGGCCTCGGAGTTTGGATGACCCGAGATCAGATCCGGCCTCTGAAAATGAGCACCCACTCATAAATCAAATGACTAGCCGTGTAACCTTGAGCAAGTTACTTAGCCCCAATTGCTTTAAAAAAAAAAAAAAGTGAAAGCTGATCCCAAAACTTAATATGTTTTCAAGTGAGTTTTATTGAAAAAATATATCATAACTAATCAGGTCCTAAAAGTATAGTCCTGGAATATAAGTATTTCTAATAGTCCTTCTGGTTCTATGATGACTGTACCTCTTATCAGAGTTCATGATTTGGAGGGCAGAAATTAGTGAATTTTACAATCTGAGTCTCTAAAGTAATAGTGCTCTTCAGCTGGGTATTTTGTTTGATGCTAAGTTGTTCTTCCTTATATTGGAAAAAGTCCTGTTTCAGATGTCACCAATTAGGTGAAGACTATTTATAAGATAAAAGGTTTAGGAAGACTGCTTTGCTGGGGTATTATGGCTGAGCTCATGGACTGTATGTCTGAATCCATAAGAAAGAACTGGGAATAATTTGGTTTTACATTAAAACAGCAATAGAAGTGGTGAGGGGCCAAGTGAGGTTTTGTTTTGTTTGTTTTGTTTTTTTTGCAAAAGTTACAAAGGGAGAAAATATTGATTCTCAAGAACAAAAAAATAAATTTCAAATTGTCATAATCTACATTGTTTATTATTTTTTCTTATTAGGGATGGGGAACAATTTAATTTGAAAGTAAAGTCCTAGAAGAGGGACCTCTTTTTTCCAATGTAGATTTCACATTCTCTGTAATTTACAAGCTTAGAGTATTTTCTAGCGTACATCTAGAATGAATAAGGGACATAATATGAACTTTAAAGCTACAGAGTAAAACCGTTACTTTAATGAAAACTTATATTTATGGGCAAGCACAAAAAGGTTTATAAAACAAAATATTTAATGTAAATATTTTGCCCCTATTACTTAGGAAGAGACTCTCCTGAAATTGTATTCCAATGTACATACCCTTTGACCCAGCAATACCAATTCTAGGGCTGTATCCCAAAGAGATCATACAAGTGGGAGGAGGACCCATATGTACAAAAATATTTATAGCAGCTCTTTTACCTTTATTTTTGCTTTTTTGGGGGGCAGTTGGGTTAAGTGACTTGCCCAAAGTCACATGTCTAATAAATGTGTCAAGTGTCTGAGGCAAGATTTGAACTCAGATCCTCTGAATAGCAGCTGTTTTTGAAGTGGCAAAGAACTGGAAATCAAATGGATGCCCATCAATTGGGGAATGGCTAAATAAATTGTGGTATATGAATGTAATGGAATACTATTTTGCTATAAGAAATGAGGAACAGAAAGACTTCATAACAACCTGGAGAGACTTATAAAAACTGATGCCGTGTGTGGAGAGCAGAACCAGGACAACTTTGTACACAATTACAGAAACATCATATGTGCGACAACTAACTTTGGTAGACTAAGCTCCTCTCAGTTATTCAAGATCATAAGATAACTCCAAAGAATCATGAAGGAAAGGGATATACACATCCGGAGAAAGAACTACAGAGTCTAAATGCAGATTGAAGCAAACTACTTACTTTTTCTCTTTTGAGTTTTGTTTTTCCCTTCTTTCTGATTGTTCACTCCATTGGTTATAATCCTTCTTTACAATTTGACTAATGTTTAAAGTGAAGGTTTTTTAGAACCTGCATTTGATCTCATGCCATCATGGGGGAAGGCGAGAGGAGAGGAAGGGGAAGAAAATTTCGAACTCAAGGGATTGTAGAACTGAATGTTGTAAACTAAAAGAAAATAAATTTTAAAAAATGTGTTTCACTAATTATTTCAGTATACAATACATAATATAGTATATGATAAATAATAAATAGATCCAGTTCCACACAGGTACATCATTTATTCCCATTTCTACAGGCATAAATCCATACCTTAGTACCTCAGATTATAAAGTGAGTCACAATTATCACTGGCTAAGGAAAAGGCCACCCAAATAGTATATACATCTGTACAAGATGGAAATATGTGGGCTGGTTTCAAGTGCATTTAAAATGGATTTGGCATTGTTTGAATGACAGGACCCCAGAGTACTCATTAATGAGCTAAAGTACATTTGGCAGCACACTGGACTCTTGGGCCAGAGGTTTTTTTTCTTGGCCTTATACTTTTCAACATTTATTAGTAAATTGAATAAAGCCAAAGATGGTGGATTTATCATATTTGCAAAAAACATATCAGAAGGACAATTAGTAAATACTAAGGGTACATAAAGATCTGAACAGTTTAGAATGATGAACTGAATCTAATATGTTATAATGTTATTATATTCTGCAATATATAGTGATGGCTAATTATTATCATTGTAGTTGTTGTTGCTGTTCAGTCATTTTACACCCCTCTGATTCCTCATGATGACCGCTTTTGGGGTTTTATTGGCAAAGATGCTGAAGTGGTTTGTTATTTCCTTTTCCAGCTTATTCTACAGATGAAGAAACTGAGGGAAACAGGGTTGAGTGACTTGTTTAGGGTCACACAGCTAATAAGTATCTGAGGCCAGATTGGAATTCAGGGAGATGAAGCTTCCTGCCTCTAGGCCAGGGACTCTATCCTCTTTGCCTTCTAGCTGCCAAATGTTTATAAACATCTTACATTTTGTAAAGCGCTTATATTTTATTTGATTGAATACTCACAACAATCTTATGAGGTAGGCCCTTAGAGTGGCAAGACATTTAGCTCCTTGACTGACCCAATGCACCACTAATCACAGTGTTGTTTACAAACATTTTATCCATCCCCAAACCTCCCATGGCATTCCCCTCTCTCACCCTCTCAGCTAAAAATCTTGCCTCATATTTCACTAAAATTTTTAAGGAAGTTTTTTTTTTTAATATTTCCCCAGTTACATGTAAAAAAAACAATTGTTAACATTTGTTTCTAAAACTTTGAGTTCCAATTTTCTGCATTCCTTGCTCCCCACCGTCCCTTACTGAGAAGGCAAGCAAATTGATATAGATTATACATGTAGAGTCATGCAAAGCATTCCCATAATATTTATGTTCTTTCAGAACACACACACACACACACACACAACCCTTCAAGAAAAATAAATAAAATTAAAAAATAGCACACTTCAATTTGTATTCAGACACTTTCTTGGGGAATTGATAGCATTTTTCATTATAAGAACTTCTGAGTTTTCTTATATAATAACATTGCTGAGAATTGCTAAGTCATTCACAAGTGATCATCTTACAATGTTGGTGTTACTTTGTACACAATATATTTCATTCTGCATCAGCTCATGTAAATGTTTCCAGGAATTTTTCTGAGAGCATCTTGAGAGCATCTTATAGCACAAGAGTTTTCCATCATAAACCCATACCACAATTTATTCAGCCTTTCCCTAATTGATGGGCATCCCCTCAATTTCCAATTCTTTGTCACCAGAAAATAGCTACTACAAAAATATTTATTGTACATTTTGGTCCTTTTCCTTTTTTGCTTTTATTGTTTTGGGGATCCAGACCTCATGGTGGTATTGCTTGGTCAAAGGATATGCATGGTTTTATAGCCCTTTGTTCATAGTTCCCAAGTGCTCTACAGAATGGTTGAATCAATTCACAACTTCACCAACAGTGTATTGTTTTTTTTTTAAACAAATGCTTTATTAACTTCTGTTTTACATCATTCATTTCTGCCAGATTTTGAGTTACAATCATTTTCCCCCCATTATTCCCTTACCCAACCTCCCAGAATAGCAGTCCCACAAGATATCGCTTCCTCCAATCTGCTCTCTCCCATACCTTCTCCCATACCCCCTTCGATTTTTCCATTAGAGGAAGGTGAATCTTTGTGTCCCAATGCCTGCACATCTTATCTCCCAATTACAAGCAAAAGAGTATTAATAATAGTATTTATATATATTTGAAACATTTAATGTTAAGACCTCGAATTTCAGATCCATTTCTTTCCTCCCTTGTCACCCATTCCCTCTGGGGAGATAAGTAATTCAGTATATGTTGTACATGTCTAGCTATGCAAAACATTATCATAGTAGATATATTGTACAAGGCTGCTTATAATTCCCTCCCACTCATCCCACCCCCCACCTGGTCCATTCCCTACATGATCCTGTCCCTCTTCTATAGTGGGTACTTCCAACCTCCCCTCCCCCCAAGGATGCCCTCCCATCCATCATCCCTCCTCTCATCCCCCTTCCCCCTATCCTGCTGCAGGTTGAGATATCCCATTTAGTATGTATGTCATTTTCTCCCTGAACCAAATTCAATGAGAATGTGGTTTTGCCTTTTTAGCCTTCCTTATTCTCCCCCTCCTTTGCACCCACTTCCACTTGCCGGATCCCAGACTGCTGCGCTGGTCCTTCCTGCAGGGCTGCTGGGCTGTCCTCAGCGGGAGGTTAGCTTCTCTGTGTCGTTCTGTGGGTGCTGGGGCTCCAGAAGTTGTTCAGAGTCCTTTTTTACATAGTTTGTGGGGAATCTGGGGGCAGAGAGGCTTGGACGAGCTGTTTCTACTCTGCCATCTTGGCTCCGCCCCCCCAACAGTGTATTGTTGTCTCATTTTTCCTCGATCGCATCTAGCATTTGTAATTTTTCTTTTCTGTCTTAGTAGCCAGTCTATTAGGTATGAGGCAGTATCTCAGAATTGTTTAATTTTCCTTTATTCAATCTATCATTAAAGGTTTTTTTTTTTCCATGTGGCTATAGATAGATATAATTACTTCATTTGAGAACTGTTTATATATTTTGATTATTTATAAACTGAGGAATGACTCATTTTTAAAACTCAGTTCTATATATGTTTGAGAAATGAGGCCTTGATCAAAGAAACTTGCTCCATTTTTTTTAGAGTTACTATTGCTAACTCTATTTCCCTCCTTCTTACTTTTCCCCAGTTTAGTCTACTGTCTCTCCTTTCACCTCTCCCTCTTCAAACAAGTTTTACTTCTAACTATGCCCTCCCCCATCTGCCCTCCCTTCCATCACTACCTCCCTTATTCTTTCTCCTTTCCCCTCCTACTTTCCTCTAGGGTAAGATAAATTTCTATACACAATTTCTATACCCAATTGTATATACTATTACTTCTTTGAGTCAATTATGATGAAAATAAGTTTTATTAACTCCTCTTCACTTCTTCTCTTCCCCCCTTCCCCTCTAATGTAAAACTTTATTCTCTCCTCCTTTATGTGAAATAATTTAACACACTCAACCTCTCCTTTTCCTTTTCTCTCAGCACATTCCTCTCTCACTTCTTAATTTTATTTTTTGATACTATCCCTTCAAATTCAATTCATATCTGTGCCCTCCATCTATGCACACCCTATCAAATCATCCTAATAATGAGAAATTTCTTATGAGTTACAGGTATCATCCTCCCATTTGGAAATGTAGAGTTTAATCTTATTAAGTCACTTATGATTTCCCTTTCTTGTAAAACATTTTATGATTCTTTGGAGTCTTGTATTTGAAAGTCAAAATTTCTATTCAGCTTTATTTTTTTAATCAAGAATGCCTGAAATCGGGGGCAGCTAGGTGAAGCAGTGAATAGAGCACCAGCCCTAGAGTAAAGAGGTCCTGAGTTCAAATCTAGCCTCAGACACTTAACACAAAACTAGCCATGTGACCTCGGTCAAGTCACTTAACCCCAATTGCCCTCCAAAAAGCAAAAACAAAACAAGAATGCTTGAAAGTCCTCTATTTCATTGAATGCCTCTCCTTCCCCCACCCTTCCCTGAAGGAATTTACTCAGCTTTTCTGGTTAGATGGCTCTTGATTTGAAGTCTAATGTTTTTGTCCTCCAGAATATCATAATACAACTCCTCTGGCCCTTTAATATAGAAGCTGTTAAATTTTGTCTTATTTTGACTGGGGCTCCTTTGGTACTTGTATTGTTTTTTTATGGCTACTAGCAATATTTTCTCATTCACCTAGAAGATCTGGAATTAGGCTGTAATACTTATGAGAGTGTCATTTTGGGATCATGATTTTCAGTTATATATATAATCTCTCCGTGATTTATTTTCCAGGCACATTGTATTTACAATGAGATATTTCACATTGTCTTCTACTTTTTCATTCTTTTGGTTTTGTTTGATTATTTTGTTATGTTTCACAAGTCATTAGCTTCCATTGGCTAAATTCTAATTTTTAAAGAATTATTTTCTGGGGTGGCTAGGTGGCGCAGTGAGTAGAGCGCCAGCCCTGGAGTCAGAAGGACCTGAGTTCGGATCCAGCCTCAGACACAACCCACACAAACAAAAACCTAGCTGTGTAACCTTGGGCAAGTTACTTAACCCCAATTGCCCTAAAAGGGGCGGCTAGGTGGTACAGTGAGTAAGAGTGCCAGCCTCGGAGTTGGGATGACCCGAGATCGAATCTGGCCTCAGAAAATGAGCACCCACACACAAATAATGACTAGCCGTGTAACCTTGAGCAAGTTACTTAACCCCAATTGCTTTAAAAAAAAAAAAAGATTTATTTTCTTCAGTAAACTTTCATATTTCCTTTTCCATTTAGCCAATTACATTTTTAAGGAATCGTTTTTGTTGTTGTTGTTCTTGTTTGTTTGTTTCTCTGTTTCTTTTTTTCAATTCAGTGAATTTTGTGACTTTTCACCTTTGGTAAATTCTGCTTTTTAAGGTATTCTTTTCTTCATTGGCATTTTATACCTCTTTTACCATTTGTTCTAGTCAGATTTTTAAGATGATATTTTCCTCAGTATTTTTATGTCTTCTCTGACAAGCTGTTGACTTTTGTTTTATGATTTTCTTGCATCACTTTCATTTCTCTTCCCAATGTTTTCTCTAACTCTCTTACTTGATTTTCAAAATCCTTCTTGATCTCTTTCATGGCCTGAGCCCAATTCATATTTTTCTTGGAGGCTTTGGAAGTAGGAAATTTGATTTCATTATCTTCTCAGTGTGTGTTTGGATCCTCCTTGTCACCATAGTAACTTTCTATGGTCAGAAATTTCTTTTGTTGTTTGCTCACTTTCACAATCTGTTACCTGATTTTAACTCTTTGTAAAATTAAGCCTCTGATTCCAGTGTGTAGGGTACAGTATCCCAAGCTTTAGGGACTTTATACAGCTGTTTTTAGAGATATTTCCAATGACCTGTGTGTTTTCAGTTCTTCCAAGGTGGTATGAGTGAAAGAGAGATGTTAGGGGTGGCTAGGTGGCACAGTGAATAGAGAGCTGGCCCTGGAGTCTGAAGTACCTGAGTTTGGATCTGGCCTCAGACACTTAACACACACAAACAAAAAAAACCTAGCTGTGTGACCTTGGGCAAGTTACTTAACCCCAATTGCCCTCCAAAAAGCAAAAGAAAAAGAAAGAGAGATGTTTACTACCCTCCTGGCCTGTGCTCTGGTCTGTGAGTGATCACAAGCACTCTTTCTTGCCCTGGCACTCTGTGGAGGATCCCAGCTCCACTAAAGCTGCAAGCTCTGCTGTGCTAGTCTTCCTCCTTTCCCTGGGACTGTGACCTTAGACTGTGGCCCATATCTGAGTATCAGTAAAGTAGTCCTGACTCAGTACTATCAAAGAGACACCTGTAATCTTTTTCTGGCCAGATGTTTGACACCACCTTACTTTCTATGGGCTGAGAGTTCTGGGAGCAGTTATTGCAGCTAATGATTCCATGACTCCCAAGGTCTGGTTTGCTGTGACCAGACCTTTGCTGGCATGACCTTTGCTAGACTGTGTTACACTCTCACCTAGATGTGACATACCTTAACTGCTGACCTTCTAAGTTGTCTTCAGCTGGAAAAAAATTCACACCATCTTTTTGAAGATTCCGTCATTATATAGTTTGTTTAGAGTCATTACTTAAATGTATTTGGAGGGGTTTGGGAGAGAGATCAGGGGAGTTCCTGCCTTTACTCTGCAATTTGACTTCACCTCATTTCAAGATATTTTATTCTGACTCCTTTGACCTTCTTTTCCATCTCATGTTGTTCAGATGTCATACTTCTCTATCTCTTCTTAACCATTCCACAGAGGCTACCTTTCCCCATGTACAAGTATCCTTTATAAGTACAAATGATCCCACTTCCTCCAATCTTCTACAAATTGATCTATCATTTTCACTTTCCTTTCCACTTTCGATCTCTTCCTGTCTACTAGATGATGTGTATAAACAGGCCCATTTCTTGATCTTATAACTTGATCCCTTCATTCTCATTAATAATTGTGCTCTAGCTCTTCCCCCTTGATGGCTAAACTCCTTGAAAAAGCCACCATAATCAGTATCTCCACTTCTTTTTCTCTAAATCTATTTTTAGGCTCTGTAGAGAATGGTGAATATTGCCTTGCTTTTTACTTGTGAGTAATTCAATGTGTCATAGCAGATGACTAATAAATTTTATTAATTGATTTATTGTTGAATGTATACTTTTAATACTACACATGTCTTTGCATGACTGAGAATGAATGAAAAAAAATTCAGTGTATTATAGGCCCAAAATTTCATTTTCTAATTCTTCAGAGTCATATATTTTCAATCCCATAAGAGCATACACTGTTTTACTGAAAAAAAAAAAATAACAAATCACATTTCTGACTTAAGGGAGGAAATTTCATTGCATTGTTTAGAATTTTTAAATGAGATAAGCAAAGTAACCCAGCTATCCTCCTATACAGTAATTCTGTTCAAATTCAAAATAATTGATTTCCTAACTACAGAAAGAGACTAACTGTAAACATATCACAATCTTCTTCAGGTGAAGGTGTGCTCCTCATTTTAGAGAAATTTAAGAAATGACTATTTCCTGTGACTACAGGGACAAATCACTATACCTGAACAATCTTCATCATAAACTGGAAATAAAGCATAACTAAATTGAGCAAAAGAATTGGAGAGAGATATGTTGATACTCTTATTATATTGCACAATCTCCATTATCCCACTACCTCCTATTTTCCCCTTTAACTTCAACACTAAAGGGCTATTTGTCATTCCCTAAAAATATCAGGAGGGGAGAAAGTATACATCAGGTTGTGGATATCTTCATCAGAAACCAATGTGCTTATCCAAGTAGGTTTCTGATATTATGTGATAAAATAATAGTTTAATTTTTTTTCTTTCAAAGTTCCATTTCTTCTAAAATATCCTTTTAACAGAAAATTTGGAATGTGTTCAGCTTTAGGATACCATTGAATCAAGTCAAATAAATTAATATTTGTGTATAGTAATTTTTGGTTGATTTGGATGTGTTGGAGGGAAAGGAGGGATGCAGTTTCAGAATTTACATGTTCCATTTTCTTGATGAATCATAGAAGTGCCCCAAAGAGCAGACTCTTTAGGTGAAAAGTTCTGCTCATTGTGATATGGCAAAGAAGCCCAGGTAATCCATCGATAAATTCACTAATAGTGTTATAAACACAAAGAAAAATCCCTGTGCTACAAACAAAACCAATGCAACCAAGATTAGAAGGAAAGTAGAAAGCTGGGTAACAGTTTTTACAACCAGTCTTTCTGATAAAGGCCTCATTTCTAAACTAAGTAGAGAACTGAGTCAAATTTATAATGCAAGTCATTCACCAATTGATAAAGGGTCAAAGATTATGAATAGGCAGTTTTCAAATGAAGAAATTAAAACTATCTATAGTCACATGAAAATATACTCTCAATCATTATTGATTAAATTACAAAAAAAATTAAAAGAACTCTGAGGTACCACCACATACCTATCAGATTGGTTGACATGACAAAACAGGAAAATGATAAATTTTGGAGAAGTGGGAAAATTGGAACACTAATGCAGTGTTGGTGGAGTTGTGAACTGACTGTACCACTTTGGAGAACAATATAGAACTATGGCCAAAAGGGCTACAAAAGCGTGCATACCCTTTGAACTAGTGGTATCACTACCACGTCTATATCCAAAAGAGATCATACAAAAAGGGAAAAGTAACCACATGTACAAAAGTATTTATAGCAGTTCTTTTTTGTGATGGCAAGAAAAATGGAAATTAAGGGGATGACAATCAATTGGGGAATGGTTGAACAAGTTGTGGTATGTGAATGTAGTGGAATACTATTGTTCTTTAAGAAATGATGAACAGGCAGATTTCAGAAAAAACTTGGAAAGACTTCATAAACTGATGCTGAGTGAAGTGAGCAGAACCAGGAGACCATTCTAACCAGGAACAGCAACACTGTGCAATGACTAATTGATAAACTTAACTCCTCTCAGCAAAACAATGTTCTAAGATATTTCCAAAAGACTCAAGAAGGAATATGCTATCCAAATTCAGAGAAAGAACTATAGAGTCTGAATGCAGATAGAAGTATTCTATTTTTTTTCTTTTTCATCCACCCATTTTGTTCTGATTCTTCTTTCAGAACATGAATAATGTGGAATTTGATTAATATGATTTGCACACATATAGCCTATATCTGATTGCATTGTATCTTGGGTAGGGGTGTAGGAAGGAAAAAAATAAGCACTCAAAATCTTATAAAAGTAAATGCTGAAAACTATCTTTACATGTAATTGGACAAAATAAAATACCATAAAAAACAAGCAAACAACAACAACATATTAAAAAAAAAAAACCTGTGCTGAAGAAGTTATTCTACTAAAGCAAAGCAAACTATCATTTGATCTCAAGAATGATTTCAAGAGAATAAAGGAGGCAAATGGGTAAACAGAGGTAAAAAGAAGGAAAGATGTCAGTTCACTCATTTTATTTTTATTCATGCCTCCTTGCTTTGTTTTATCTGCCTCAGGACTTACACTTACACCTGACCAAAGAAGATGACTTCACATTAAATTTTAAAGGGTGAAATGTTCTGTTACTAAACATCTCAATATAACTGTTCCTTTTGCACTTGTCCTCTATAGATATTTTTTCTAATCATAATTCTATAAAGTTATTGCCAGTGAAATAACATGCATTTTTGTTTGTCTTAACCTTTATAGATATTCATATCTTTATATGAATATTTATAGATATAAATATTTTATATCTTTATAGATATAAATATTTATATCTATATAGATATTCATATCCCTTCCTTCTTTCCTTCCTTCCTTCTTCCCTCCCTTCTTCCTTCCTTTCTTCCTTTTTTTCCTTTTATGCCTCTTTCCCTCCCTCCCTCCTTTCTTCTACTACCCATCCTTCAGCTCTTATATCAAAAAGTATGTGGTTTTAAACATTAACCATTTAACCAGTCTCAGATTTTAACCATTAGTATAAATCTGAAAAAGTTAATTAATCTTTCTTAGACACAGTTTCCTAAACTGTGTCTAATATGTCCTAATATGCAAAAGGGCATAATAAATTCATCCGTCTCACAAGTTTGTTGTGAGGTTCAAATGAAATAAAATATGTAAAAACTTTTGTGTTAAACCTTAAAGATATACGTGGATATATATTTATAATATATGTACATATTATATGTATATTATACATAATATATATACATACATATACACATGTATATTTAAGAATTCGTCTTAAATTTAAAATTTCTTCATTTAAAGAATGAAAATTTTTCTATACCTAAAACTGATTCACCTTACAAATTTTGCTATTTTTGTTGAATGTGCTACTATTCGTATAGTCACTAATTTAAAACCACAATATCATACTTGCCTCCTCAGTAATAATATATGTATATGTGCATACATACATATATAGACATGCATGTTCATATATACATATATGCACACCTAAGTATGCCTATTTATATGAATATTTCCAAATCTTGATGTTTCTATCTATATAAAATTTCTCACATCTGATCACCTCTCTTAATTTACCCAGAAACCACTTTAGTTCTCACCTATTTCACCTCTCTCCTGAATTATTTCCTTACCTACCCTCATTGTATATTGTCCCTTCTCCCATTTTCTCTGATTTAGCCAAACTCGTCTCACACATGTCACTCTATCTCTGATTCTTTATACTGGCTATGCTCCTTGTCTCAGATGTGCTCTATTCTCACTCCTGTCCCATAAAATTCCTTGTTTCTCAACAAGGTATCTTCTATATTAATTATATTTGTCAGATTTCCCTACTACTGTAACTTTGTTGTCTCTCATGAAAACTTTTTTTGTAGATTGGTGATACCTATTCTGATGCTTTAAGTAAGATTGTGTAGTAAACTTCCAAGAATTTAAATTGTCCTAATGACCAATGCAATGGTATTTGATGTATATAAGAAATTTGTTTTAGTATCATGTGGTAAAATGGGGGAAAAGTACATTTCAAAGAAAAGAAATTGTAGGATCGAGTCTTGATAGTGGATGATGCTGGGGGACTCACTAAGGCTCCCTAACTCTATATCCTCAACTAAAAAATAAAGAATTTAGACCTGATGGTCTCTATAATGTCCCCCCAAACCACCCCCCAAGCTCTAAACATATGGTTTTACTGTTATATACAGGTTATGTGAACCTGAATAAGAATTTAATCTCTCAGTTCCTTGCTCACATACTATTTTGATAATTTAGAATATTAGTCCTGATCTGCCAGGGTGGAGGTAGTTTCTACACTAGGTGTTATATACAACAATAGAAATCACAGACACCTCCGCCCAAACAAAACAAAACACAAAATGTAGACGAGTTAATTACCAATTGTGGCTTAAGTGACATAAAGAATATCAAGAAAAACTGTTTTATTGGGAAAATTGTGTTGACCCCAACATGTATTAAGGTTAAGAAATAAAACATAACAATGGAACAAAACTGATATATCATGACAATTTAAAATACATTGAAGTAGAATTCTAGTACATTGGACAAATCCTTTAGGGTAGATTTATTAAACAAGAGCAAAAGTCATTGATGGTGAGGATTGGGGATAGATAATAATCCATAGTTCTACAGAGAGTTCTTCTACCAATAAGCCTGAGTGTTGTTAAGAGCATTTGTTTAGGATCAGTGGAGGAAGAAGAAATATATATTGTAGCCTGCACTTATTAGAGACTGCCTTGCTAGTTGAATGAAATGGATGATCTCTTATGTCATTATAAAACATCATAAAATCAAAATATTAAGCCAGGATGTGATAATGGAAGGGGATATTAAGTACCTGGAACTATAAAATAGAGAAGGCATCATTCTATAAAAAGCAAAATAGCTGAGAAATCCTTGTCTTTTATTATAATTAAATTCATCCTTAGGAAAGTAAAGGAAATCAAAAGGTAAATTGCTCCTCTGAATTACATGCTAGTCAACAAGGGGAGGAGGTATTTGACCAAATTATATCCTGGTCAATAAGGAATAATTATTTGACCAAAAAGAAATTAGTAAGAATGATGTATTGAAGTTCGTGACTGATAAAGAGGGGAGTATTAAGTGCCTTGTGCAATATAAGCAAAACCTTTAAAAGCAGATTTCAATGATTTCTGGAAAAGGATACATTAAGTCCCCATGGTCTGACATTTTAAAGGAGAAGTTGTCTCCAGAGGCATGTGAAGCACTCAAGGATGAATTCTGATGACAAAAACATAAATCATTTCACTCAGGAAGAAAAGAAACAGCTGTGAAAAAATATGGTTGTAAAGGGAACTAATGGCTTACTTAACATTTATAAGAAAAACAAAAAATCATACAGAAGCTATTACCACCTAGAGAAAGAAATGAAGCCAACAATGTGTTTTTTTTAAAACTCTGACTTAAATATATAAAAATATAACATCCAAGATATACTGGAATTGACACAAATATAAAGGAGGACTGAGTCCTCCATAGTATATAAATGATTAAAATGCATTAGAAATAATTATAGTGGGGGAGGAGCCAAGATGGCGGAGTACAAACAGCTCATCCAAGCCACTCTGCCCCCAGATGCCCCCCAAACTATGTAAAAGGGGACTCTGAACAACTTCTGGAGCCCCAGCACCCACAGAACGACACAGAGAAGCTAACCTCCCGCTGAGGACAACACAGCAGCCCTGCAGGAAGGACAGCATAGAGGTCTGGGAGCCGGCAGCACGCAGCACACAGAGCACAGGGAGCTGAGCCGAGCGGAGCCCAGGTCCAGGTGAGCAGAGGTTTTAGCCCCGGGGAGGCAGGGCCAGCAGCCAGCTGGAGAGACCCCAGAACACCATCAGCTGTGGCAACTCCAGAATTATCAACATATACATGCCTAGGACAAAGTAAGAGGTTAGTGTCCTATGGACTTTGGGACCAGCATTTGGGGAATGCATCAGCTTCCTCCCCTGGGGGCTAGAAGCTGCTGAGGAGACATACCATTTTGTAGTTTTCAGAGGCAGCTCCAGCTCCTGGCCTTCGAACTGTAGGGAGATCCAGCTATCAGTCTTGGGGGGTAATTGCTTTTGCTTTAACCTCCCTGGATCTGGATTGTGATCTAGGGTGGAAGTCATGGGTGGGTTTACAGCTTGCCAGAAACGGAAGTTGCCCCCACACGTTCAGGACGAAAATTCCTCTATCTGGCCTTAAAGCCATAGTGTGGCAACAAACCCAAAAGTCAAGCAATTAAGTGGCAACATGCCAAGGCAAAGGAAACAGAAAAATGCAACCCTAGACTCCTATTTTGGGGGGCATAGAGCGGGAAAAGGACTGTGAGGTCAGAAGTCCTGCTCCAAAAGCCCCAGGGGAAAACATGAGTGGGTTGCAGGCCATAGAGGACCTTAAGAAGATCTTTAAAAATCAAATAAGAGAAGTGGAGGAAAAATTAGAAAGAGAAATGAGAAGGATGCAGGAAAAGTATGAAATGAGGTCAACAGCCTGACTGAGGAAAATAACACCTTAAAAAATAGACTAGCTCAAATGGCAAAGGAGGCCCAAAAGGGCAATGAGGAGAAGAATGCCTTAAAAAGTCGAATTTGCCAGATGTAAAAAGAATCTCAAAAGTTCACTGAGTAGATTCATTCCTTCAGAGTTAGACTGGAGCAAATGGAAGCTAATGACTTTATGAGAAATCAAGATGCTGTTAAGCAAATCCAAACAAATGAAAGATTAGAAGGCAATGTGAAATATCTCATAGGAAAAACCACTGACCTGGAAAATAGATCCAGGAAAGACAATTTAAAAATTATTGGACTACCCAAAAGCCATGATCAAAGAAAGAACCTAGAAATCACCCTTCAAGAAATTCTCAAGGAAAATTGCCCTGATGTTTTAGATCCAGAGGGCAAAATAGAGGTTGAAAGAATCCACCGATCACCTCCTGAAAAAGATCCCAAAAAGAAAACACCCAGGAATATTATAGCCAGGTTCCAGAATTCCCAGATCAAGGAGAAAATACTACAAGCAGCCAGGAGGAAACAATTTGAATATTGTGGGAACACAATCAGAATAGCCCAGGACCTGGCAGCTTCTACACTGAGGGATCGAAGGGCATGGAATATGATATTCCAGAGAGCAAAAGAGCTGGGAATGAACCCAAGGGTCACCTACCCAGCAAAACTGAGTATTTTGTTTCAGGGAAAATATGGTCATTCAGTGGAATAGAGGACTTTCAAGCATTCTTGAGGAAAAAACCAGAATTGAATAGAAAATTTGACATCCAGACACAAGAAGCAAGAGATGCCTGAGAAGGTCATCAGGGAAAAGAAATCAAAAGGAACTTATCAAAGTTGAACTATTTACATTCCTATACGGAAAAGCAATAACTGTGACTGATGATATCTTTCTCACTATGAAAATAATGGAAGAAGGGGGTGTGGTCATATGAATACATATGTGAATGTGTGTGTATATGGTTACAGTTATATATATGGATAGAGGGCATAGGTTGAATTTGTTGGGAAGGGAGAATACTCAAGGGATGAAATTATGAGGTGAGAGAGGAAAGTGTCAAGAGGAGATGGGGAGAGACAGGGTAGGGTAAACTATCTCATGTAGAAGAAGCAAGGGGAAGTGGTTGCAAGGGAGGGGAGAATAGGAAGGCAAAAAAGGCAAAACCACATTCTCATTGAATTTGGTTCAGGGAGAGAATGACATACATACTAAATGGGATATCTCAACCTGCAGCAGAATAGGGGGAAGGGGGATGAGAGGAGGGATGATGGATGGGAGGGCATCCCTGGGGTGAGGGGAGGTTGGAAGTACCCACTATAGAAGAGGGACAGGATCATGTAGGGAATGGACCAGGTGGGGGGTGGGATGTGTGGGAGGGAATTATAAGCAGCCCTGTACAACATATCTACTATGATAATGTTTTGCATAGCTAGACATGTACAACATATACTGAATTACTTATCTCCCCAGAGAGAATGGGTGACAAGGGAGGAAGGAAATGGATCTGAAATTCGAGGTCTTAACATTAAATGTTTCAAATATATATATATATATATAAAGAAATAATTGTAGTGACATGTAAGTTTTAAATTAATACTAATAAAATGAATAGGGGCGGCTAGGTGGCGCAGTGAATAGAGCGCCGGCCCTGGAATCAGAAGGACCTGAGTTCGGAGCCGGCCTCCGACACCTAATCCGCACAAACAAAAACCTAGCCGTGTAACCTTGGGCAAGTTACTTAACCCCAATTGCCCTAAAGGGGCGGCTAGGTAGCGCAGTGAGTAAGAGCGCCGGCCTCGGAGTTTGGATGACCCGAGATCAGATCCGGCCTCAGAAAATGAGCACCCACGCATAAATCAAATGACTAGCCGTGTAACCTTGAGCAAGTTACTTAACCCCAATTGCTTTAAAAAAAAATAAAATAAAATAAAATAAAATAAAATAAAATGAATATAAATTGTAACCAATTTAAAATTTTAGATCAACTAATCAATGAGTAAAAATTATTTTAAAATGAAGAGAAAAAGAAAGCTTTAAGAAAATTGATGCACATATATACTGTTATTGGTTAATTGGTCCAAACTTTCTGTAAACATTTTAGAAATATTGGTGAAACTAACTGAAACACACACATGCATGCACATATACAATCACACGTACCCACAGGCATACATATTCATATATAATCAATATTAGAAACGTGTATACTTGTGTGCACACATATATTTACATATATGTATATGTGTGTGTGTATTCATACATACATAAATGCACATAAACACACATATATACATACATACTTTTCTAGTGCTGACTGTATATACCAAAGAAGCCATTGACAAAAGGAAAAATGCTATATATAACAAAATATTGACAGCATTACTTCATTTTGATAGAAAAAAGTATAAAACTAGTGTACGTCAATTGGCAAATGGTTGAATAAGCTATCGTATGTAAAGATAAAAGACATTGTGCTATAAGAAGCAATGAATGTTAGAAATTAAGAGAAAATTATAAAACTTGTAGAAGTGATGAAGAATTTTGACAAGAACCAAGAATATGTTACATACAGTAACTAAAATTTGCTCAAGGACTAAAACTACAAAAAAGGGGGGGAAAGGTAATTGAACTCTGAAAATATCTTGTTCCTGACGTATTAATAATGAAACTCACTTCTATCACCTCATTTGTTGGTTGATAGTATAGCTGTGGAATAGGATACAGATTGTCAGTCTCAAACAAACTGTCCTTTGGCCTTGATTAAATGCTAGTCGTTGGTTTAGGAAAGGGTTTAAGAGAGTTGTGAAAAGGTGGAGGGGTTAATAAGGAGAACTAAATGTGTTCTTCCAATTATACTGTCTTGTCTACTTTTGGCAACATAGAAAGGAATATCAATGAATAGCCAGAAGGGACAGTAGAAATTGTATGAGTCTCTTTCCTTACTCCCCCATTTTACATATATCATGTTAATTCTATTATTTTTAACTGTCAAGAGTGGATTTGGGTTCACATATGTTTAAAGTAATATCCTAAGGTCTGTTATTATTTTTTAAAAAGCAGATAGACATATTCTATGTATCTAAATCACTGAGTGATAAATTTTCATATATCGAAAGTAATTCTGAAATCATCTCATCTATCTGTGCTTTCTGCCATCATCCTAGATGCCTCATTCTTTTCAGGGACTTGATTCAAACTGCGGTAATGCTGTTTACTACCTACATACACATAGGGAATTGGATCAATTTCTCTTCCCTTGAGATCATTCCATGACATTATCAGTTGAAAGACCTGGAGAAATCTAGCCCAGAGAACAGATTAAAAAGGGACATTATAGACATATTGAAGTATTTGAAAGACTGTTACATGGAAGAAGGCATAGATTTTTTTTTCTCCTTAGTTCACAAAGCAAGAACTAGACTAGGAACATTATCAAAGGGTTTTAATCAAATGTTAAGAGACTTAAAGGGAAAGTTTTTAATTTTAATTTTATTTAACTTCTATGCCTCATATTCCCTTGAAATAATTTCATCTATACATGTTTTGTTTTGCCAAGTAAGCCATTTGTTCTTTTAGATAATATATTTTAATTGCATATCTCACAGAATCTACATTGGTGTTTTCCACAAACAAAACCAAAAACAAACAAACAATCAAACAAAAAAAGAAAATAACAAAAAACTTGTGAAAATGAATTCAACTAGGCATTAAAGCACATACCAAGGCTTCAGGAACAAACTGAATATATTTTCTTAATACAATGAACACTTTGTAGTATAGCACTGAATAGTTTTGTGGGAAATTTTGCATGATAAAGTTTCAGTTGCATTATATATATATATGGAGTCAGAAGGACCTGAGTTCCAATCCGGCCTCAGACACTTAACACACACAAACAAAAAAAAAACAAACCTAGCTGTGTAACCTTGGGCAAGTTACTTAACCCCAATAGCCCTCCAAAAAAAAATAATAACAAAAAATAAAATAATTTTTTAAAAATATATAAATACTATGATTAATACTATTTTGCATATAATTGGGAGATAAGATGTGCAGGGATTCAGGCATGAGGATTCACCCTGCCCTACTGGAAAAGTCGAAGGGGGTATGGGAGAAGAGATGGGAGAGAGCAAATTGGATGAGAGGATATCCTTTGGGACTGCTATTCTGGGGTGGTGGGTAGGGGAAAATGGGGAAAAAATTGTACCTCAAAATCTGATGGAAATGAATGATGTAAACCAGAAGTTAATAAAGCATTTGGAAAAACAAAAAGGAGAGAAAACCTTTTTAATAAAAAGGCATAGTAAATCAAAACAAATTCCTCCATTGGCCATGACCAAAAATGTATGTCTCATTTCTCACCTCTCTGTCAGGTGGTGGGTAGCATGCTTCATCATGAATCCTCTGGTCTGGTCATTGCTTTTATCAGAGTTCTCATGTCTTTCAAAGTGACTTATTTTTACAGTTTTATAATTATATAAATTTTTCTCCTGCTTCTGCTCTCTTTATTCTATATCAGTTCATGCAAGTCTTCCTAGGTTTCAATAAAATCAGCCCACTCCTCAAAAAAATAGAGTATGTAAAAGATGAAATATTATATGTTAAAATTATTTAAGAGAATACAGGAAACAGAGTGTGAAAGCATTACAGAATGTTTTGGTAAAAATGAAAGAAAAGAGAAACAGAAGTGATATTATTAATGGAGTATTTTACATGCCACTTAGAAATAAACAGGAAATAAATGATGAGTGTGGCAAACAGACCTCAAGCTTTGCACAGAAGTATTAAATAGTACTGATAGACCATGTTGATTTTTTTTTTTGCTGGGAGCCAAAGAGGCCTGAGCCAGTATACTTATATCTGATTCTGCACAAAGGTATCTTTGGGTGGCCAGCTCTAAACGTGATATCTTTTGAGGATTGCGCTTCAGCTTTGAAGTCTGCTCTCAGTTGTATCCATTTATTACTGAGGCTGCATTAAGAGGTAACTGAGGCCTAGATCTAAAGCTTTGCCCCAAAACTTTAGTTGTTCAAAACCTAAATATTTGAATTCTTAGGTGGTCAGTTCCTATGCAGATGTACTTGATGATGCAGCTTTGGATTCAGGCCTTGAAGCCAGCTCCCAAGAGCATCCTTTGTGATGTGACTGCATATGAAATGAGGTAACTGACTTTTCCTAAGACTTTCTGGCACCTAGAGAACAAAAGGCCTTACTGCCATTCTATTTCCAGGATATGACAGACTAAGATAATGATATGAATACTTGAGATCCCTTCCTTCCCTTCCTTTGTGTCATTGCTCTATAAAAACCTTGTCCTGGGAATCAATAAATGGAGTTCATGCTTCTTCCTTGAACTACCCACATGGCCTGGTCATTTCTTATTCACATCTCCAGATCATGCTAAGTGCTGGACACTGAAGATCTCACGGCACTTTTTGAAGGGCAATTGGGATTAAGTGACTTGCCCAGGGTCACATGGCTAGTTTTTGTGTCAAGTGTGTGAGATCGGATTTAAACTCAGGTCCTCCTGAATCCAGGGCCAGTGCTCTATTCACTATGCCACTTACCCACCCCTAGACCATGTCAATTATCCAAGTATTTTCTGGAGCTCTTTTTGAATGGCAAAAATAGAACTGCTAATAACTTTTTGATTTGCCTTAATGACCATTTCATCCTTTGAAAGAAGAAGGAAAATGAGAAGGAGGAGATGAGGAAGAAGAGTAGGAAGAGCTGGAGGAAATTATAATTTGAAGCTGATTCTAACTAATAGGGATGAGTATGTTTCTGGGGTGAACCATGATGGAATTAAGTTACCAGTCTATCTTAAAGTTTGTGAGAGAAAAAGGAGAGGAAATTCAAGCACAGTCTAACATGAATCCTGGATTTGGGAAACACATGTTTCAAAGAATAGAGAACAAATATAGGTACTACTCTAGAGAAGAAAATGTTTCAGAGAAAATAAGCTTGTGACAATAATGGAGCTGTTCAATAATTAAACTGAAGACACAAAATGGGCATAGTTCTAAAGAGAAGAAAAAATGGGATTTGAATTAAGACATAGGGATATACAAGAAAATCACTGATTGATTTAGATTTGCAATAAAATTTTACTGAACATTGAAACAAGGACATATAACAGCTCAGGACAGTAAAAGAGTGCTTTATTTTTGTTAGATTGAGAGGGAAAGGGTGATAAAAGAAATTTCAGAGCTTTTGCTTGGAGTAAATGGGATGTTGATAAATAACACAAGATAGAAGAGAACTGTTCAATTGTTGTCTAGTTTCTGATTTATGTGCAACAGAGAAAAATCTTTTTTAATAGAAATAATGTGATTAAATTACTAACAGGAAGCTTATGCTCAAGAAAAATATGAAAATAGTAAGAAAGCATCTGCTTGATCTTTATCAATTAAAATAACTAGGCCCAGAGGAACTACATCCTTGGGACCTGAAAGAACAGACAGATATAATTACTCATTCATAGTTAATTATATTTGAACCATCATTTAAAAGGGGAGAAGTTTGACAAAGGGAAAAAGAAGAGAAAAGGAAAGAAAGAGAAAGAGAACAGAGCTGGCAAAATATAGATCAGAGTCCTTGACTTCAGTTCCTGGGAGGAAAAATTCGAAAATGGATCATTAAACAGATGGTTAACAAATATCTGGAGAGGTAAGTGGTGACAACAAAGCATGAATATTCCTTTGTTAATCACAGGGCATACCAGAACAAACTCATTTCCATTTTTTTTTGACAGGATTACTAAAATGGCAGATGAATGGAAAATTATAGTTATATTACATCTTAAATTTTTTTTTTTTTAGCAAATGTTGATAGAGAATACATTATTAGTCTAATGGATAGGATGAAAAGGTATGGATTAGATGACAGTTCAATCGTATGGATTCTGATATCCTAGGAAAAAATGGAGGAGATTAGTGGTCTGAAAGCTCAGTTCATTTTAACCATGGGATTCAGTAAAAGAAAAATGCTAATAAAATCCTGGGCTGCATTAAGGGAAGAACAGCTTCTATGAATAGGTAGGTCATAGGGAGTCCAACTATACTCCATCTGCCATAGTCAGATCTTATTTCTCATGCTGTCTTCAATTTTGCCTGTCATAGCACAAAAGAATTATTGATAAGATGGAGAATATACAAATGATGATGACCATGTTGGTGAAGATGTATGAGTTGTTGTATATAAATATTTGATGACAAAACTGGAGAAAACTTATAAAGATAGGCATGATAGCTGTTTTCTGATACATAGAACACTACCATATGAAGAAGATATTAGACTTGTTCCATTTAGCCCAAGAAAGCAAAACATGGAGCAATGGGTAGAAGTAGCAAAGAAACAAATTTAGACCTGATATGGAAAAAATCCTCACCACCTCAAAAAATAACCTTCCTAAAGTCTGAGTACAACAGGATATTATAAGCATATAGGATGCTTACAATAAATATAAAATATGTTATATTTATAAAAATATAAGCATAATAGGATGACTAGAGAGGTGAAGAATTCCCCTCTTTGGACATCTTTAAGGAGAGGTCAGACCAAATAAGTAAATAATACATATAAGGATACCTTTTCTCTTTGAGTTAGAGAAGGTGGTATCTAAAAAAGAACTCTTGCAATTCTCAAATTTTGTAATACCAGAAATCATTAGTGTTTTCTTTCTTCTCAACTTATTAAGTATTGATTTATATTTTTATAAAATATGTGCTTCTAATAGAATATGAGTTCCTTAAAGTTGAGTATTTCATTTTTTCTTGCTAAAACCAACAGCTAGCACAGTCATAGATAGATAGATAGATAGATAGATAGATAGATAGATAGATAGATAGATATTTGACAAAGAAGCATGTGGAAAAGATGTCTGATATTGCTAGTAGAAAACTGGGCTCAGGAAAAACCAAAATCAGGTCCTTCCTTTGACATATTCTGGTTATGTGACCCTGGGCAAGTCTCATAAAAGTTTAGTGCAATAGGGCAGCCATCTAAGTTGGAATAACAGACTTACATTGGTCATTATCTCTTCAGAATTCATAATGATAATACAATCATAGATACAATACATAATTTTTTAAAATAAGCCATATTGTAGAAAAAACATATTTGAGAAATAGATAATTAACTCAGTTTGGTATATGCTAAGTTAGAGGTACCTATGAATCATTTATACACATCATAAATTCAAAGGATGACCAGGATAGTACTGAAAGGACTCTACAGGTCATTTAGTTCAACAGCCTAGTTTTACTAATAAGGTAGAGATGTCATAAGTAGAAGAAGTTCATAAATTATTCAGAAGCAAAACAGAATCTGGTAAGTTCCTTGAGTGGTTAGCAAAGTACTATAGGGTTTCAGAAACTGAAGAGATAGCATCTAGTTGGGAGATCAGAGATTTACAGGAGGAGCAAATATTTAAGATTAACTTTTTTTCTGTATTATATAATATTATTTATTTATTTTATTTTATTTTTTATTAATTTGTTTATTTTTAGTTTAAAAGATTCAATTCCATAATTTCTTGAATTTCAAATTTCCCTTCCCTCCCTCCCCCCATAAGATTAACTTTTAAAAAATAGGTAGGATTTATGTAGGCTAGATAGAAGAGTAATTGGAAAGGAGTAGGATAAATACATAATGAACTTATCAAGTTATTATTTAGATTTGTCTAATCATATACATTATTATTAAATATTCATTTTAAATGTGATTATGAAATAATGGAACACATGGGGGGCCATGAATGGAAGTAAATGAAGTACATATGAAATAAATACAAATACTGCCACTACCAGATTTCACATTCACATAGATGACACCACCATCATTAGTTTACTTGTCCTACATGAATATAGTATTTGTGACTCAGCAAACTTTGGTATAGGAAGTACATTCAAAGCCTTGTTTGGATAAGTTTTCAGTTAGAATAGTTTACAAAGAAGTAGTAGTTGATGATCCTAGAGATAAGGATTCTCTAGAAAAGATGATTTCCTAAATACTTAAGTGTGAGGAAAATACTATTACTAGTATGCACCATGTTCCCCATAAATGACTATATAATTAGACATACACATGTTAGAGATGGTGGTACACTGGAAACAAATGGGAGATGGAAGGCAAATCAGCATGAGCAAATACAAGGGAAGATAGGTTAGTTTTATATGAATGGTATTTTCAAGAAGCTTTTCTTTTACCTCAAAATGATACTCTATATGTACTGTACACAAAGTTTTTAAGTGAATAATCCAATGGACACCAGAGGTATTTAATTAGATGCTCTAATCCTTTAAAAAATCAAAAAACTCTTAAAAACATGGTATAAAACTAAGAACCATTAGTGATCTCTTAAAATTTTATGAGTAATTATGGGACTTACTAACACATTTAAAATTGACTCATAAAATCTTAAATTTTCTATCTTCCTTATCATTATTTCTTCTTTTGTAGGAGATATCCAATAATGAGGACATAGTTAACAATTCACTACAACTTTATTGACACCTAAAAAGACACTCATACATCAGCTCTTGCTGCCTGACCTAATGAAAAAAAAATCCACCTTTAAATATTTATTCTTTTCAGTGTCAGTGTTTCCAGTAGTTATAATGCTAGCTTGCATAGTAGAGTGATGGATCTGAAATCAGGAAGATCTGAATTTAAATCTAACCTCAGACTCTTGACCCTAGGCGAATCATTAAATTATGTCTCCCTCCATTTCTTCATCTATAAAATGGGAAATGATAGTATTACTGGAAACTTCCACTGAAGGATCTTGGGCACTCAAGATCTAGTACAAGGACACCTAAATGTGAATAGAAACATCAGTATGGGTGAAAGATAAAAAAATAGAAAAAAAAAAGATCTCAAGACTAATTGTTTATAAGGCACAATTTTGTTTAAGGTGTGCTTTTCATTTTAGAGATAGGGAAATAGTAACATAATCCTTTATATAAAAAGTTTTATAATAAATCTCTATACTTTTAAAATTGTCTATCAAATAACAACCTTATCTACCATTTTCCAGGACATATTATTAATGAACTTGTTTTTTCCCTTTTTTAATGTGGAACTCATTAACTAGAGCATTAACTAATTAAAAGAAATCTTCCTTTTCCTAGTCTATTCCTGTGTTTGTGCCTTTCTAGAAGTATGTCATTGCAACATGGCTGTTCTTCTTTAAAGTTTCATTTTCCATCATTGACTTCATTGTTGACACTAAATGGTCAATAATATCATGATGAAGAGATAGTCTGAATTTGATGCTGGGTAGAAATGACATTTAAAAGTCAACTGTATTGATTTCCTGAAATATTTACTTATTACATGTAATTCAAAGAAAGGCATGCTTCCATGAAAAATGAAATCTGAATACTGTGATTTTTGCAGATAGTCTCCATGAGGTTGGACTGTATTTATGCTGAGTCTTTTTTTTGGCTTTAAAGCTATTTGTTAAATCTAAATTTTCTATAATACATCAACTTGGATCTAATTATATTTAGAGGGTCTCATTAGAATTATAATGCTTATGGAAAGCACCCCTTTGCTTATGGAATTTTTCTCTTATGGAGAAAAACAAATGATAGAGGTAAACTAGGCACTGTAATTATGGCAGTTCACTTTGGTCTTCAAGAAATGTCCTCTGTAGTTATACTAAATTGATTAGATTCAGGAGACTTCAACATTTAGACAGTCAAAAGGGTAAAATGAAAACTGGATGGAAATAGACCACAAATTAAGGTGTATGTGGTTTGTTGTTATGTGTAATTGAGGACATATGTTCAGAGCAATATGCTATAACAAGAATTAGTGGTCCCTGAAAGGACAGATTTGATACATTGAAAAGAAAAAAAAATAATAGAACAAGTATATATCTGTGTCTCTTTGTTTAGCTATAGCTTTCCATGATAAAGTATATAGGAAAATAAATACTTAGAGTTCTCAATCTGCTTTGGGATTGCATCTTGACTCTTCAGCAGTTTGAAACATTTATGTCCTATGAGCAAATATAAAATCTGATGCTTCTTCATTGTACCTCTTGTTATTTCTAGGAAACAATTGTTGACATATTTAAAGTGATTTGTCTATCCTTACTTATGCTCATTAGTAAGTTAATAAACTAGAAAGCAATAGGTGGGGAAATATATAAGATTCCAGAGGAAAATAAAAATGAACCTAGTAAATATCTCAATTTCAGCATTCTTATTATTTGCTGAAGCAAAATGCATGAAGCATTCTATCTTCATGATTACAGTGCGCCTAACTATTTTATTAGTCTTAAAAATGACACAATTCAATCCTGCAGCAGACATAAAAGATATCTACCATGGGGATCATGGCTCTCTTACGGTCAAATCATTCCCCTGAACAAGTGAGGTATTTACTAGTTGAAGGATCCATCTTTGAATCATGTCCATTTCTCCATGATGCTTATATTTCTAAAAATCCTGTTGAAATCAGAAGTAAATTTCTTCAAACCTCTTTTCCTATCTCTTTACCTCCTCTTCATCAATAAAAATTAATAAAGCCAAATCATTCTGATTTTTTCTTCTTGCTTCATCTCCCATATATATATATATGTGTATATATATATATATATATATATGTGTATATATATATATATATATATATATATATCAGAATAAGCTATTTCAACAGGTTTAGGGAAAAGAGTTTTGAAAGATTGTCAAGAATAGTAGTTTACTCATAGTTTCACCAGTGATTAACTATATAATTAAGGTGGAACACTTAGTATTTATTCTGTAGATCTGGAAAAAAAAAAACCTTCTGTGAGGAAGAATCACAAGGCTTATATAAGATTCCTAGTGGGAATAATCTAATAGCAAATATGTGTCTGGCCAGGCAAATGACTTAACCCCTCCACCCCTTTTTGGAATCTTCTTTCTTGTGGAGAGATTTTTTCAGCCAAATTGGTTAGTTACACCCTATTAAGAGAACCACAACCTTTTTTAGAACTATAGCTCCCTACTGTGAAACATATTTTCCTGAAGCATGGGGAAGAATTTGTGAGACTTCCCTGACATATGGAGCAGCATCCCTTGCTACCAGCTTACTCCCCCTTTGGGTTGGATTTTTATCAACTGAGAGGGTTTAAAGGAGTTAAATGACTAGGACATTATCACAAAGCTGTTTACAAGACAGAGCCCTGAGCAAAATTGGCCTTAAGCCTCATGACTAGGACTGCATTACATTATTCACCAGGTTGTACTAAGGCCCTGTCAACATGATAGTAGCTCAAGTAGTTGATGAGGGAAATTTAGTAAAAAAAAAAAAATGTTACATGGGTGCATTGTGATGTACTGCATCAAATACTGATTTTATTCACCTCGCCCACCACATACACACACTTTTGTTTAGTGAATTAGTTGGACTGACTTAATTTACATACAACTTGAGAATTTTTTTTAATTTATTTTTTAATCTCTGAAAAAATATGTGAAATTTAATAAGATTAAATTCTGTATCCCTCTACTTTACTTTACTCCCAACCCCTGCAACACACACACTCCGAATCTAAGAAAATATTGAATACTATCTTTAGATATTTCTCGTTTTAGGGGGCTGTGGTAGGGTTAGGAGTGCTGCACTTTGTACTTATTAAAATTTTTCATATACTTCTAGAAATATTATACAAGGATAAATAAGAAAATATGTATGATAGTTTTGCTGTTTCTTTGATAAATGAGGTTAACAGAGCCAGTGATTTATTAATATTACTATGCTCCTAAATTTACTTTATACATTTTCAGAATGATTATTTTTGTAACTGTCTTGAAATTGCCAATATTTCATGAGATATATATGTATACATATAAATTTGGATCAATATTCATAGAAATTATGTTGAACAATATATATAGTTTTTTGCATTTCAATGATTTTCCCCTAACTCATTTAGCATGATAATTAACAATATATTTTAATAAGAAAAACAAATATGCTTTTGATATATTATCTTATTTACTCTTGTAACACAGACATGTCTGGACATCTCCAGTTAGGAGGCATATCATCTTTGACAGGCTTTTCAGAGTATGCCTAGCTTGACTAACATGGAGGCCTCTTCAGTACCGGCTGCTTGCATCTTCAGGAATGGTGAGACTCAGCCTTTTACTCTCTTTTCTCCTCTCTCTCTTTTAGCACTCTTATCTACTATATCAAAAGGGTAAAAAAAATCATATTTCGCATACAACATGGGTGCCATTAACTGAACTGGTAATGGAGGCAAGATTTTACTTCCCCTGCTTAAGCATTTTTACCCTGGCTCTAAGAAATTTCCATTTTTGTTCTCGGTTGTTTGTCCTCAATTTTTGGTGCTAGCAGTAAATACTATGGGACTAGGAATTTGAGCAGCAACTGCCTAAGATGCAGAATTGAAGGCAGGATAGTGCAGTCAGGTAGGCAGCTTAGCATAGAAGAAGCCTTGAGTATCTTGAATACTTAGAACTTGAATTCACTGAGGGTTTGAATTTGGAAATGGGACTATACTTTGTGGGCACCATGCTAAACTACTGACCAAGTCCTTTTCTGCTCCCCAGAGACCTAAGTGTTTCAAATGAGGAGAGAATTAAGACTCACCTGTTGGGGAATTAATTTGCAATTTTCCATTTTGAAGTAAATATTTCTCTGTTAAAAACTAATCTGATTCTTAGTGACTAAATTGAAATAGGTGAAGGGAATCATCTCTTATACTGCAGAGGGGAGAAAATCTGTGAGTTATGAAGCCAATGGCAGAAAGACTAAATACACACCAAACCCCTACAAAGGTATCAAAGAATTCTAGAAGAATAAAATGTTACCTATGAAGTGCTCAGGCAGTGGGAGCCAGATTAGTCAGCTATACTTTTTTTTTTCTTTTAAACCATCTGACCCACTCTCTTCACAACCTGGGAGGAAATTAAGAAAAAAGATCCTCTCAGTTCATTCTTTTATGCATAATGAAGCCCAGGAGAAAAAATGAAGTTGGACTTTTTTCTTTTCACTGAAGAGTTGGGATAATTTAACTTTGGAATCTTGCATATGCTGCCAGATATGGTTGATACCTAACATAGTTGAAATGTTGATTTTATTTGACCTCTTAAAATATTGAATGATTGATTCATTTAATCATTTATTCATCTATTTTTAAATGTTATCTCCAAATTAGGGGAGGGGAGAGGATCAATTTAAACATGAATATATTTTAGCAAAAAATAACATAAAACCTTTTAAAAAAACATTTATGCTCTCTCTCTCTCTCTCTCTCTCTCTCTCTCTCTCTCTCTCTCTCTCTCTCACACACACACACACACACACACACACAGAAGCACACAAAAATTGAAGGTAACCAGAGTAACCAGAGGAGGACTTCAATTGAGCTTCTTTCTACATCATATTTTCCCCACAACAGAATGTACTGAAATGGCAAACATTTTCCTTGAACTATTTATTTTCAAAATTGACTGTATAGTTATTAAAGAAGCCCATACAAGATGACTTCATGCAATTGTGTTTATTAAATTGTAGATAACTATTTTTTGTGAAACCAAAAGAATGTCTCAGTACTGTTGTATGTCACAAAGTCTGGCGCCAGTTTTCAAGATGTTTAACTTTAAAGATGCACCGTGGGTAAACACTAGAAGTTGAGAAACTTGGCAGAAAAGACCAACTGTCTCCAGATGCAACAGATCATTTTCTAAAAAGTATCCAGTGACATGCAGAATATTCACTCTGTAGGTCTTTCTTTTGGACCTCAACATTATACAAATTCTGTTTTGTTATATACTAGAAATGGAGCATTAGCAAGATCTTTTTTTGATGGGTAAGGAGAAAGTAATGAATTACAACAAACTGGTTTTCTTCATATAACTCTGGTAGAATAACAGCTTCCATTATTTTTAAAGATTCAAGATTAAGTTATCTTTTTTAAATATTCATTTTGTCAAAATTAAATTAATATTTTGCTAATAATTAAAGAAGCTCATAATGTCTTTACTATACCTCAAAGTGTTGACACATAATCACTATCTTAACCATGATTTGATAAAATAATCCAGTAATGGTATAAGATGGCTCTAATAGTAATAAATTAGTTCTCTCACATGGTTATTTCATATGGATTATCATTTTTATAAATTAATAATTCATACAAATAATATAAAACATGTATTATACTTTTGGATAGTCAGCAGACTATGGAGAATGGAACTATATTAGTTCACTTCACATGAAGGAATAATGAGCATGTCAGTTTTTCCGGGGTATTTTACTACTCTTTGGGAAGAAAGCAAAACTTGAAAGAAATTGTAGTCTTCAGGAGGAGTCAATCCATATCCTTTATAAAGATAGAAAACCCCCAAGAATCCTGTTCTGTTTATGGTGTAAGACACACAGTGACACTTTAATAAATGACTTTTGTTTGATCTATTATTGGGCATTTTTTAATGTAACAATTGGGGTCCCTATTACTAATTTTTCTGCTAACAATTGCCAGGAAAGCTCCATGAACAGATTTTAATTAAAATCAGCTTTCTTCCAGAAGGTGTGGGGTGTTGAGTTTTTAAGGTGTGTGTGTGTGTGTGTGTGTGTGTGTGTGTGTGTGTGTGTGTGTGTGTGTGTGTGTGTTGGGACTGGCAGGGCGGGGGGGAATTACATTAACAATTGTAGTTGCAGTGACTATTCTCTTCTGCTGCCAATAGAAATTTAATGTCCAACCAGAACAGTACTTTCTCTTTGGTGCCTCACAGTGGTGCCTCTTTAAAGTATGTTTAATAAATAGTAATTTCTAAGTTCACCCTTTGCTCACCTGCTTCCTCACACTGTCCTTAATTTTGGGAAGGTTTATGTTCTCTGCTCCCTCAGTCTCTGGGTTTTTTAAACTTCCTAGTCAGAGAAACATTTTACAGTGGGATTGAACACAAACACTTAGGATATACAACAAAGATATGCTTTTAGGGTCTGATTGTAAATACCTTGGTATTTGCATTAGCAAATACCTTTAACCTTCCTGGCTAAATATCAGTAGTTCTTATTACTACCTTCTGGTTGAAATATTACTTTTTTTTTTTGACCTGTATAAAGTGTTTTATCAATGACCATCAGAATACTTTTGTTCTTTGCTCTCTGATTATCTACAGGATCAGATCTTTCCTGTTATCTTATCTATATTTCCTTTTCTCCCAGGATAGTGACCCATGTGGTGTCTATTATCACTTTTTCCTGCATGTTCTTAAGGATTTTTATTTTTCTGCTTCTCCCTATTAGTAGTGGTTCCCATTGTTGCTTGACCATCTCCTTCAGAGCATTAACTAGAAATAAAACTCGGGTCAACAGCTTAGAAGACCTATAGAGAACATTCCAACAATCCAAAAAAGGATATGTGAATAGATTTTAAATAATGGTATTATTGGATAAATGAATGGATAGATTGATAGTTCTAAATCTATCTATCTATCTATCTATCTATCTATCTATCTATCTATCTATCCATCTAAAAGTGGCATCAAAAGCCTATCTGAATAGCCTTTCCAAAGATCACAGACATATTAGTAAGTTAAGTTAAAATTATACTTTTCAACTCTATCAAAGAGAGATACAATGAAGTCACATCAATATTATACATACAGCACAAAGTAGTATAGCATCCAGATTCTTAGAGAAGAATTTAAGCGAATTATAGGAAGAAATAGAGAGGAAAAAATTCTAGTTGGGGACATCAATTGCCCCCACTCAGAACTAGATAAACCTAGTTACAAATATTTTAAAAAGTAAGAAGTTAAGGAGGCAGATATGATTATAGAAAAGATAGATACAATATACCTCTAGAGAAAACTGAATGGAGATAACAAAACATTTTCTCAGCGATACATGGACATTACTCAAAAATTGACCATGTATTAGGGCATAAAACCCTCACAATCATATGCAGAAAAGGAAGAAATATTAATCATCCTTTTCAGATCATGATGCAACAAAAATGATGCTTAATAAAGGATCATGGAAAGATGAGCTTAAAACATTGTGTTTGTCAAACAACAAATCACAGAAATAATCACCACAAAAGAGAATGATACTAATAAGACAACATACTTAATCTTTTGGGATGTATTCTGAGGACTGTTAAGATGAAATTTTATATCTCTTAATACTTACATAAGATAGAGAAAAAGAACATCAATGAATTGAGCATGCAACTAAAAAAGCTAGAAGAAGAAATTAAAAACCACCAATTAGATACCAAACTAGAAACTTTGAAAACCAAAGAAGAGATTAATAAAACTGAAAGTAAGAAAACTATTGAACTAATAAAAAAACAAAGAGATATATTTATGAAAACAATAAAATAAATAAAGCTATTACCTATTTGATTTAATTTTTAATTAAAAAATTTTAAAAAGATTGAGGGGGCAGAGCCAAGTTGGCAGCAAAGAAGCAGGAAATTCTATGAGCTCCCCGCAACAACCACCTCAAATACCTATAAAATATGACTCTAAACAAATTTTAGAGCTACAGAAGCCACAAAGTGACAGAAAGAAACAAATTTCCCACTAAAGGTAGACAGGCAGGACTACAGGAAGGGTCCACACACTACACTGGGAGCAGAGTGCAATCCTGTGTAAGATGTGAAGTTTGCACACATGGCAACCCCAAACAGCAGCTGCCAGAGCAGACTTCAGAAGAGTGAATCACCAGCACTCATAGCAGTTTCCAGACTCCTCAAACCATAAACACCAAAAAAGAAGTAAAAGGCTAGTCAGGAGCTCTGTTGGAAAGGAAGAGCACAGTATGGCACCTGTTCCCATGGGGGAGAGGTGGTGAAGTCTTGGTGGATGTTGCCGCTGCCCAGTGTGGCTGCCTCCAGAGCTTCTGGCCTGCAGATCATAGGGGGACCAAGTGGCCATTCAGAGAATAATCACTCTTGCTTTAGCCTGTTTGCATCTGGATTGCTCACTTGGATGGAGGTCCTAAGGTGTGTTGCCAGTGGGACAGAGCTTGTGACAGCTGAAGAGAGGGTGTCCTCCTAATAGCTCCAGGAGCTGAAAAAAACACAGCAATTTGGGACAAAGCACTACTCTCTGGAAGCAGAGTTCTATCATGGCAAAGAGCTCAAAAGTCAAGTAATTGACTGGCAACTTGACCAAGCAGAAGAAGCAAAGCAAGCAGAAAAACCATACCTTTGATTCATTTATTAGGGACAAAAAGGATGAAAGCATGAAACAGGAGGAAGACAATGAAGTCAGAACTCCTGCACCAAAAGCTTCCAAGAAAAATATGAACTGGTTACAGGCCATGGAAGAGCTTAAGAAGGATTGTGAAAATCAAGTAAGAGAAAAAGAGGAAAAATTGGGAAGAGAAATGAGAATCATTCAAGACAATCATGAAAAGTGAGGCAAGAGTCTGCTAAAGGAGACTCCCAAAAATAATGAATAAAATAACACTTTAAAAATAGACTAATTCAAATGGCAAAAGAGGCCCAAAAGGCCAATGAGGAAAAGAATACCATAAAATGCTGAATTTTCCAGATGGAAAAGGAATTTCAAAAAGCTGACTGAAGAGAATAATTCCTTCAGAATTGGACTGGAGCAAATGGAAGATAATAACTTTATGAGAAATCAAGACACTATATAACAGATCAAAACAAATGAAAAAAGAAATAGAAGGAAATGTGAAATATATTAGTGGAAAAACCACTGAACTAGAAAATATATCCAGGAGAGATAATTTAAAAATTATTGGACTACCTGAAAGCCATGATAAAAAAAAAAACAACCTAGAAATCATCCTTCAAGAAAATCTCAAGGAAAATTGCCCTGATATTCTAGAACCAAAGGGAAAAATAGAAATTAAAAGAATTCACCAAATGCCTTTTGAAAAAGATCCCAAAAAGAAAACCCCTAGGAATATCATAGCCAAATTCCAGATTTACCAGGTCAAGGAGAAAATATTACAAGCAGGCAGGAAAGAACAATTTTATAACTGTGGAAAAATAATGGGGATAACAGAAGACCTAGCAGCTGGTATATTAAGGGATTAAAGGGCTTAGAATACGATATTCTGAAGGTCAGAGGAGATAAGATTAAAACCAAGAATCACCTACCCAGCAAAACTAAATATAATGTTTCACAGAGAAATATGATCATTCAATGAAATAGAGGACTTCCAAGCATTCTTGATGAAAAGACCTCAGCTGAACAGAAAATATGACTTTCAAATACAATAAGCAAGAGAAGCATGAGAAGGTAAAAAGGAAAAAGAAATCACAAATAACTTACTGAAGTTGAACTATTTACATTCCTACATGGAAAAACAATACTTGTAACTCATGAAACTTTTCTCAGTGTGAGGATAGTTGAAGGGAATATATATGTATGCATGAATGTGTGTGTCTGTGTATACATATATGTATATATATATACATATATATACACACATACACATACATACATATATATGTTTATATAGGAGGGTATATGTGACTATAAATACTTATGAAAGTGTGTATATATATATATATATATACATGTATACATGGAAGGAACAGGATCAGATGAATAGGTGGGGATGATATCTAAAAAATAAAATTAAGAGGTGAGAGAGGAATATAATGAGAGGAGATAGGGAGAGAAAGAATAAGGTAAATTATCTCAAGTAAAAGAGGCAAGAGAAAACTGTTACAATGGTGGGGAAGAACAGGAAGCCAAAAGGGAATGGATTGACTTTACTGTCATCGAATTTGGCTTAAGGAGGTAATAAAATACACACTAAATTTGATATCTTACCTACAGGAAAATAGGGGAGAAAGGGATAAGAAAGGGCATGACAGAAGAGAGAGAAGATTGGGGGTGGTAGTTAGAAGCATACACTTTTTTTTTTTTTGGAGGGCAATTGGGGTTAAGTAACTTGCCCAAGGTCACACGGCTAGGTTTTTGTTTTTGTGTGTGTTGTGTCTGAGACCACATCCGAACTCAGGTCCTTCTGACTCCAGGGCCGGCACCCTATTCACTGCACCACCTAGCAGCCCCCGAAGCATACACTATTTTAAAGGGATGGGGTCAAAGTAGAAAATAGAATAATTGCGGCATAGGATAGGATAGAGGGTAATATAGTCAGTCTTTCACAATGTATCTACTATGGAAATGTTTTGTGCAACTACACATATGCAACCTATATTGAATTGCTTATCTTCCCAGTATGTGTGGGTGATGAGAGAAGAAGGGAAAGAATCTGGAAATCAAAGTTGTAAAATCAAATGTTAAAAAAACTTATTATTATTATTATTACATGCAACTGGGAAATAATATATACAGGCACTGCAGTATAGAAATCCATCTTGCCCTACTAGAAAGGGGGAAGGGGTATTCAGTAGGTTTGCTATTTTAGAGTGGTGGGTAGCAGAAAGACAGGGAGAAAATTTGAAACTCAAAATCTTGTGGAAATGAATGTTGAAAACTAAAACTTAACAATAGATAAATATATGCAAAAATTTAAAAAGAAAGAAGAAAACCAAATTACCAGTGTCAAAAATGAATAGGGTGAATTCACCATCAATGAAGAGGAAATTAAAGTCACAATTAGGACCTACTTTATCCAATTGTATGTCAATATATCTGACAAACCAAATGGGTAAAAATATATATATTACCCAAATTAACAGGAGAGGAAGCAAAATACTTGTATGACCTCATTTTATTTTATTTTTTTTTAAATTAATTTATTAGTTTAGTTTCAGTTAACAAGATTCAATTCCATAGTTCCTTGATTTTCAAATTTCCTTTACTTCCCTCCCCCCTCCCCTCATGACGTCATATAGTACAGTATAGGGTCTGCAAATGCATTCATATTAAACATTATTCCAATTACAAAGGCATATTGTACTAGGTGGGATGAAAGATGGTAAGGAAGAAGTAAAACCAAACAATGAGAAGAACAAGATCATTTAGTTTGCTTCCATCAGGATTCAGGCTCAGTTCTTTCTAGTTATATCTCTGGATGGCGCATTTCTCACTTTCTTGAGTCATTCGGGATTAACTTATATCACTGCATTGCTGAAAAGAGTCCAGTCTGTCATAGTTGGTCGTCACAGATACGGTATGTCTGTGATTGTATACAAATTTCTTCTGATTCTACTCTTCTCGCTCAGCATCAGTTTGTATAAGTCTCTCCAGGTAATTATGAAATCCGTCACCTCCTCGTTTCTTATAGCACAATAAAATTCCATTACATTCATATACCACAACTTGTTTAGCCATTCCCCAATTGATGGGCACCCCTTTAGTTTCCAATTCTTTGCAACCACAAAAAGGGCTGCTAAAAATATTTTTGTACATATGGTTCTTCCTCCCACTACTATGATCTCTTTGGGATATAACCCTAGGAGTGGTATGGCTGGGTCAAAGGGTATGAAATTATTTATAATCCTTTGGGCATAATTCCAGATTGCTCTCCAGAATGGTTGGATAAGTTCACAACTCCACCAGCAATGTATTAGCGTTCCAATTTGCCCACATCCTCTCCAGCATTTGTCACTTTCTTGTTTTGTCATCTTAGCCAATCTGACTGGAGAGATGTGGTATCTCAGAGTTGTTTTGATTTGCATTTCTCTAATTAATAGTGATTTAGAGCATTTCTTCATATGCTTATAGATATCTTTAATTTCTTTCTCTGAAAACTTCCTATTCATATCCTTTGACCATTTCTCAATTGGGGAATGACTTGTATTCATATAGATTTGGCTCAATTCTCTATAAATTTTAGAAATGAGTCCTTTATCAGAGACACAGGTTGTAAAAATTCTTTCCCAATTTCCCACCTCCCTCTTGATCTTGGTTACATTGGCTTTGTTTGTGCAGAAGCTTTTCAATTTAATGTAATCAAAGTTATCCATTTTGCATTTCATAATGCTCTCTAATTCTTGTTTGGTCCTAAAATCTTCCCCTCTCCACAGATCTGTCAGGTAAACTATTCCTTGCTTTCCCAAATTGCTTACAGTATCATCCTTTACACCTAGATCATGCACCCATTTAGACTTGATTTTGGTATATGGTGTTAGATAGTGATCTATGCCCAGTTTCTGCCATACTGTATTCCAGTTTTCCCAGCAGTTTTTGTCAAATAGTGCATTCTTATCCCAAAAACTGGGGTCTTTGGGTTTATCGAACAATAGATTGCTATATTCATTAACTGCTGGGTCTCCTGCACCTAATCTATTCCATTGATCCACTACTCTACACCTCTGCCAGTACCAAGCAGTTTTGATGACTGCTGCTGTATAATACAGATTAAGATCTGGCATAGCTAGTCCACCTTCCCTAGCATTTCTTTTCATTAATTCCCTTGATATTCTAGACCGTTTGTTTTTCCAAATAAATTTTGTTATTATTTTGTCTAACTCTACAAAGTAGTTTTTTGGTAAATTGATTGGAATGGCACTAAATATATAATTTAGTTTGGGTAAAATTGTCATTTTTATTATATTAGCTCGACCCAGCCACGAGCAATTGATATTTTTCCAACTATTTAGATCTGTTTTTATTTGTGTGAGAAGTGTTTTGTAGTTTTGATCATATAGATTCTGGGTTTGTTTTGGCAAGTAGATTCCCAAATATTTTATAATGTCTACAGTGACTTTAAATGGGATTTCTCTTTCTATCTCTTGCTGTTGAGTTTTATTAGAGATGTACAAGAATGCTGAGGATTTATGTGGGTTTATTTTATATCCTGCAACTTTGCCAAATTTATTTATTGTCTCAAGTAATTTTTTACTTGATTCTCTAGGATTCTCTAAGTATATCATCATATCATCTGCAAAGAGTGACAGCTTGGTCACTTCTTTGCCTAATTTGATTCCTTTGATTTCTTTTTCTTCTCTAATTGCTACTGCTAACGTTTCAAGTACCAGATTGAATAAGAGGGGTGATAGTGGACACCCTTGTTTCACTCCTGATCTTATTGGAAAGGCTTCTAGTTTATCCCCATTGCATATAATACTTGCTGATGGTTTTAGATAGATGCTAGCAACTATTTTAAGGAAGGCTCCATTTATTCCTATACTTTCTAGTGTTTTTAATAGGAATGGATGTTGTACTTTGTCAAAAGCCTTTTCTGCATCTATTGAGATGATCATGTGGTTTTTGCTAGTTTTGTTGTTGATATGCTCAATTATATTGATGGTTTTCCTAATATTAAACCATCCTTGCATTCCTGGAATGAATCCTACCTGATCAGGGTGTATTATTTTTGTGATAAGTTGTTGGAGTCTTTTGGCTAATATTTTATTTAGAATTTTTGCGTCTAAATTCATGAGGGAGATTGGTCTATAATTTTCTTTCTCTGTTTTATCTCTTCCTGATTTAGGAATCAGTACCATATTTGTGTCATAGAAAGAGTTTGGTAGGACTCCTTCTTCACTAATTTTCCCAAATAGTTTGTAGAGTATTGGAATCAATTGTTCTTTAAATGTTTGATAGAATTCACTAGTGAACCCATCTGGCCCTGGAGATTTTTTCCTAGGGAGTTCATTGATGGCTTGTTTGATTTCTTTTTCTGAGATGGGGTTATTTAGGTAATTCACTTCCTCTTCAGTTAATCTGGGCAATTTGTGATTTTGTAAATATTCATCCATTTCACTAAGATTGTCATATTTATGTGCATACAATTGGGAAAAATAATTCCTCATTATTTTTTTGATTTCCTCTTCATTGGAGGTAGATTCACCCTTTTTATTTTTGATACTCATAATTTGGTTTTCTTCTTTCTTTTTTTTTATCATATTGACTAAGGGTCTATCAATTTTGTTGATTTTTTCATAAAACCAGCTCTTGGTTTTATTTATTAATTCAATGGTTTTCTTAATTTCAATTTTATTAATCTCACCTTTGGTTTTCAGTATTTCTAATTTAGTACTAAATTGGGGATTTTCAATTTGTTCTTTTTCTAGCTTTTTCAATTGCATGTCCAATTCACTGACCTCCCTTCTCTCTGCTTTAATTAAGTATGCACTCAGGGATATAAAACTTCCCCTGAGAACTGCCTTTAGTGCATCCCACAAATTTTGGTATGTTGTTTCATTATTATCATTCTCTTGAATGAAATTATTGATTGTTTCTATAATTTCTTCTTTGACCCACCAATTTTTTAGGATTAAATTGTTTAGTTTCCAATTAGTTTTTAGTCTATCTTTCCATGGCCCTTTATTGCATATAATTTTTATTGCATCATGATCTGAGAATGATGCGCTTACTATTTCTGCCTTTCTGCACTGGATTGTGAGGTTTTTATGCCCTAGTACATGGTCTATTTTTGAGTATGTACCATGCACTGCTGAGAAGAAAGTAAATTCCTTTTTATCCCCATTCAGTTTTCTCCAGAGATCCATCATATCTAGTCTCTCTAAGATTCTATTCACCTCCTTAACTTCTTTCTTGTTTATTTTGAGGTTAGATTTATCGAGTTCAGAGAGGGGGAGATTAAGGTCCCCCACTAGTATAGTTTTGCTATCTATTTCTTCCTCTAATTCCTTTAACTTCTCCTCTAGGAATTTGGATGCTATACCACTTGGTGCATATATATTAAGTAGTGATATTGCTTCATTCTCAATGGTGCCTTTTAGTAGGATATAGTTTCCTTCCTTATCTCTTTTAATTAGATCTATTTTTGCTTTTGCTTTATCTGAGATAAGTATTGCTACCCCTGCTTTTTTACTTTAGCTGAGGCATAATAAATTTTACTCCAACCTTTTACCTTTACCCTGTGGGTATCCCTTTGTTTCAAATGTGTTTCTTGTAGACAGCATATTGTAGGATTATGGTTTTTAATCCATTCTGCTATCCGCCTCTGTTTTATGGGAGAGTTCATCCCATTCACATTCACAGTAATGATGACTATCTGTCTCTTCCCCTCCATCCTATTCCCTCCCCTGTTTATGTTTTTGTTTCTTCCTTCTCCCTTCCCCTCCTTGAAGTTTTCCCTTTTGACCGCCCCCTCCCTCAGTGTTCCCACCCAGTGACCCCCCTTCTTAACCTACCCTCTCCCCTTACTACTATTTCCCTCCCTTATAATCCCTCCCTTTAGTCTCCTCCTTTTCACCCCCCCCTTACCCTCCCACTATCTATAGGACACAACAAATTTTTATACTTATCAGAGTAAATTACTCCCCGTTTGATTCCAAACTAATGAGAGTAAATTTCAAACAATGCTCCTCTCCCTCCCTCCAATTCCTCTATTTAATGAATTTATGTGTCTATTCACGTTAGATTCTTAAACTTCACTGATTAATTTGATCCTTCTTTGAACCAGAACCAGTGAGAATAGTGTTTAAATGATGTTCCTCTCCCTCTTACTTTCCCTTCTTCTATAGTGTGTTTTGATGCCTCTTCAGATGGCATATTTTACCTTTTCCTAGCTCATCCTTTCCTTTTTCCCATTACAGTACCATTGATCCCCTTAATAGTCTTTTTTTTTTTTAGACTCCATGTTAGTGCATTCATACCCACACCCTCTAAGTATAACCCTTTTGCAGGTCATGATAATCATAGAGATTTCAAATATTGACAGTTATCAGCTCCACATATAGGGATGTGAACATTTTGCTCTTGTTGCATCCCAAGTAATGAGCTTGTGTTTGTGGGTGTGGGTATGTGCACTTCTGCATGTGTGAGTCTATGTTACCCTTGTTTACCTTTTTATGTTCTTCTGGAGTCTTGTAATTGGAGATCAAATTTTCCATTGAGCTCTGGCTTTTTCATTAGGAAAGTCTGGAAGTCCCTTACTTCATTAAACGTCCATCTCCTTGCCTGAAAGATTATGCTCAGTTTTGCCGGGTAGTTAATCCTTGGTTGTAGTCCTAGCTCTCTTGCCCTACGAAATATCAAATTCCAGTCCCTCCGCTCTTTTAATGTAGAAGCTGCTAGGTCCTGTGTGATCCTAACTGTAGTTCCTCGATATTTGAATTGTTTCTTTTTGGCTGCTTGTAGAATTTTTTCTTTAATCTTATAATTCTGGAATTTGGCTACTATATTTCTTGGAGTTTTCAGTTTGGGATCTCTTTCAGGAGGAGTCCGGTGAATTCTATCAATAGCTATTTTATCTTCTGATTCCAGGACCTCAGGACAGTTTTCTTTGACAATCTCTTGGAGGATGTTGTCTAGACTGCTTTTCTCATCATGGCTTTCTGGTAGACCAATAATTCTTAGGTTGTCTCTCCTGGATCTGTTCTCTAGGTCAGTTATTTTTCCAGTGAGATATTTTACATTTTCTTGCAATTTTTCGATCATCTTGTTTTTTTCGATTGACTCCTGCTGCATCATAGAGTTCTGAGTTTCAGTTTGGTTGTATCTAATTTTTAGTGAATTATGGTCTTCAATAAGTTTTTGAAGTTCCTTTTTTAGGGAGGTATTTTCTTTTTCCAAGTTGGTCATTGCCTCCCTGATTTGGTCTTTAAAATTTTTCTTAAGCTCCTCCAGGAATGCTATTTGGGCTTGAGACCAGATCATGTTTCCTTCTGTGGTCTCTGGTGTGGGCAGAGAGTCTATATTGTCCTGTGTGTTTTGTTGTTCTTGCCCTGCATAGTATGCTCGAATAGACTTTCTTGCCTTCCCCTTCTCCTTTTCAGCTTCCTTCCTTCCCATTGTGACTTCCTGTTTCTTAGTGTCTCAGGCTATGAGTTTGGGGCCTGATCCTTGACTTTGAATACCTCTGGGTGGCTAGTTTATGGCTAAGTCAGGGAAGTCAGTGAGGAATGTAGATGTGTAGGTGGGGTTGAGTCTGACCACTTCAGATTTCTGCCTCTATACCCCTGGGCTATAAGTAGGCTTTTGTTGGTGAGGTGAGGTGGGGCTAGTTGGGTCCCCTCCCTCTCTTCTCTTCAGATTCCTGGCTGTCTCAGTTACACCCTTTCTTGGAGATTCTCAAGCCTGAGGCTATTTCCATTAACTTGGGATTTCAGTCTGGGTGGGAGACTTATCTTTGGGTTTTCTGCTTCATGAAGGAGGGATGGGAGGATCGGAGCAGCTAGAATTTACTTTGCCATTCCAGCCCCTGTATCATACAGGCAGGCAGTTTCTAAATTTCCAGGCTGGGGGCTGAATGCAGCCTGAGAAGCCACTCTCTCCACTGGGGGCCCGACTCTCCTACCTGGCTCCAATGATCCGTTCCCTCTGCGAGATGACTGCGATTCGTCCTTGGTAAGTCTGCAGGCTGGGGCTTTTTCTCTCTCTGGTGTAGTCTGCTTGCCTGCTCTTAGGTCTGAGCTGTGCAGACCCCACGCGCTCTGCGCTCGACCTGTGCAGACCCCACGCGCTCTGCGCTCGACCTGTGCGGGCACTCTGGGCAACCTCCTGTGCTGGATTCTGCCACACTCTGTCTTCCACTGGGCTTCGTCACTCCGGAATCTGCTCAGATTTACCCTTTTGGACTTAGTGACAGAGGAGCTCAGCGAGGTTACTGCTTCCTTTCCGCCATCTTGGCTCCGCCCCCGTATGACCTCATTTTAGAAAAAAGAAGTTGAACAAACCATCAGTGAACTAACTACCTAAGAAAAAATCTCCATGGTCAAATGGATTCACAGGTTAATTCTGCCAAACATTTAAAAAACAATTAATTCCAATACAATATATACTATTTAGAAAAAATAGGCAAAGAAAGAATCCTGCTAAATTCCTTTTATAACATAAATAAGGTGCTGAATTCTAAATCAGGAAGAGCCAAAACAAAGAAAGAAAATTAGAGATAAATATCCCTAATGAATATTGATATAAAAATTTTAAATAAAACATTAGCACAGAGATTTCATCAATTTAGCATAAGGATAATACACTGTAGCCATATGGGATTTATACTGTGGGTCCAAGATTGATTCAATATTAGAAAAACTATTAGCATAATTGACCAGATCAATAACAAAAATAACTGAAATTTTGTGATTATCTCAATGGTTGTAGAAAAAGCTTTTGGGAAAAAAATATAGCATCCATTTCTATTAAAAACACTAGAGAACAAGGGAAAATTTCAATTTTCCTAAAAATTATAAGCAGTTTCTGTCTTAAAATTTTGACAAGCATTATTTGCAATGGGGATAAGCTAGAAGCATTTCTAGTAAGATCAGAAGTGAAACAAGGAAATAAGAATAGGGAATGATTAAACAAAGCTCTTGCTCTTTGCTGATGATATGATGATTACTTAGAAAATCCTAAAGCATCAACTAAAAGGAGACTTGAAAAAATTAACAGCTTTAGAAAAGCTGCAGGGTAAAAAACAAACCCATAAAATCAACAACATTTCTCTGTATTACCAACAAACCCCAGCAGCAAGAGATAGAAAGAGAAATTCCTTTTAAAATAACAGCAGTCATATAAACTATTTGGGAGTCTAACTGCCAAAATATAACCAGGATCTATATGAACACAATTACAAAATATATTTCACATCAATTAAGCTGGATCTAAAAAATTGGGAAAATATCTATTTCTTATGGGTAGTGTAAGGTAATATAATGAAAATGACAATTCTAACAAAGTTATATTTACCTATTCATTGCCATATCAATTAAACTACCAAAAATATTTTTGGATATAGAAAATAAATAATAACATAATTCACCTGGAAAAACAAAAGTAAAGAATATCAAGGGGATTAATGGAAAAAAATGCAAAGAAAGGTGGCCTAGTCATATGAGATGTCAAACTATATTATAAAATGACATTCATTAAAAAATATTTGGTAGGGGTGGTTAGGTTGTGCAGTGAGTAAGAGCGCTAGCCCCAGAGTTGGGAGGACCCAGGATCTGTTCCAGCCTCAGTTACTTAGCACTACCACATAAATAACTAGCTGTGTAACCCAATTGCTTTAGGAAAAAAAAAAAAATATATATATATATATATATATATATATATATATATATATTTGGTATGAACTAAGAAACAAAGTGGTATATCAGTGGAATAGGTTTGGTACACAAGACATAGTAGTCAATGGCTATAGTAATCTACTGTTTAATAAACCCAAAGATCCCAACTTCTGGGATAAGAACTTAATATTTCACAAAACTGATTGAAAAACTGGAAAATAGTATTGTAGAAGCTAGTCATACAACAACATTTCAAATAATATGCCAAGATGAAATTGAAATGGGTATATGATTTAGACATCAGGGATGATACCATAAGCAAATTAGGAGAGCAAGTAATCATTTACCTGTCATGTATGGAGAAAAGAATAATTTGTGACCAAACAAGAGATAGATATCATTATTAAATGTAAAATAGATAATTTTGATTACATTAAGTTTGAACGTATTTGCACAAACAAAACCAATGCAACTAAGATTAGAAGGAAAGAAGAAAGCTGGAAAATAGTTTTTATAGTCAGTATTTCTGATAAAAGCCTGCTTTCTATAATATGTAGAGAATTGAGTAAAATCTATAAGAATACAAATCATTTCCCAGTTGATAAATCATCAAAGGATATGAACAGGTCATTTTCAGATGAAAAAAAAATTTAAGTTATTTATATTCATATGAAAAAGTGTTCCAAATAACTATTGATTAGATATGTGAAAATTAAAACAACTCCAAGGTACTACCTCACACCTATAAGATTGGTTAATATGACTGAAAAATAAAAATACTGGAGAAGATGTAGGAAAATTGCAACACTGACATTGTTGGTGGAGTTGTTGATTGATGCAATCTCTCTGGAGAGCAATTTGGAACACTACCCAAATGGCTACAAAACTGTGCGTGCTCTTTCACCCAGAAATATCACTACTAGGTCTGTAATTTAAAAGATCTTAAAATTGGAAAAAAAGCCCACATGTACAAAATATTTATATCAGTTCTTTTTTTGTGTTTACAAAGAATTATAAATTGATGGGATTTCCATTGATTGGGGAATGGCCAAACAAGCTGTGGTCTATGAATTTGATGGGATATTATGGTTCTGTAAGAAATGATGAGCGGGTAGATTTCAGGAAAAAAAAAACTGTAAAAACTTACATGAACTGATGCTGAGTGAAGTGAGCAGAACCAGGACAACATTATACACAGCAATCAATATTATATGATGGTCTACTATGATAGACTCACTTATTTTCAGCTATACAATGACCCAAGGCAATTCCAAAAGACTCATGGTGGAAAATGCTAACCACATCTGGAGAAAGAACTATGGAGTCTGAATGCACATTGAAACATACTATTTTCACTTTTTTTTTTTTGCTTTTTCCCTTCTGGACTGAGTCTTCTTTCACAATATGAACAATGTGGAAATATGTTTAACATTATTGTACACATATAAACAATATCAGATTGCTTGCTGTCTTGGGGAGGGAGTGAAATGACAGAAGAAAGAAATTTGGAACCCCAAATTTTACAAAAATGAATGTTGAAAACTATCTCTATATGCAATTGGAAAAAATATCATCAAGAGAAAGAAGAGGAAAAAATGTTTCAAGGATAGAAAAAGAGGCTTACTGAAAAAAAAAAAGATTGTTATTTGAACTAACCAAGAATACAATAACCTACTTCAGACCTTATGATGGGGCCTCCTCTTTAACTTCATGTCTTCAAGCAATGACTGGTTGAAAACTTATTGGGAAAGTTGTAAAGAGGATGTTAGTTTACATAGTAGGTTAGAAGACATTTGGTTTCCCTTGACCTTGAGATTCTTTCATTTCTACTCTGCTGTCAGCTTTTTACCCTGGATCATCCTTTCACTGTCCTGACCTCCTTCTCCCATTTTTTGGTTTCCTCTCAGAACTTCCACTTTGAGGAATGGCTCAGGTCACTAATTCTTTGTTTTCTCCCAAGGCCATTCTGTTTCTTCAGATTTGGTCACCATAATTATAATATTTCCCCCATTACATGTTAGAATAGTTTTAAATGTTTTTTAAAGTTTTGAGTTACAAATTCTATCCTTATCCTCTTTCTCTCTTCCCTACTTCCCCCATCTCTGAAGCAGTAAGTAATCTGATACAGTTTATACATGTGCAGTCATGTAAAACATTTCCAAATTGGTCATTTTGTATGAAAAGACTCAAAAAAAGAAAGCAAAAAATACCATGCTTCATTACTGAAAGCTCTCTCAGTGTCTATGGGTTTTTCCCTCTGGAATATTGCTCTAGTTTTGGCCTCTTTCTTCCATTAATGAGTCCATGCCATAATTTCTATTTTGGAGAAGCACTCAGGACAGACTTCCTTCAATTCTTCTCCTGGCTCTTCTTTTTAATCATTGGACTTCACCAACATAGTAACAAAGAAGTATGTTCTGTTTTTGTTTCCACCTGCATTGTTATGCACTGCCTTCCCCCATTCCTTCCCCTCTTCCTTGAGGTAATGAACTATGTGTCTTTCAGCACAGTTCTTGGGATGTGGGAAGCAAGTGATGATAAAGATGATGTCTTGTTTACTAGTTGCATAACAGTAATTATTGATATTTTATGTATTTATTCATGTGTATGTGTATGCATGCCTGCGTTTATTTTGTCAACTTTAAAGATTCTACAATGGTATTTTCTGCTTTCATGTCATGACTCTGACTCCCAGGATAAGCCTTCCACCTGACAATCCAGCTCCCATTCCTTAGGTCTCACACTTCTAATTGGTGAATATTATTCTATTCTCTGGATGTCTTCATGACTACCTGTTTGCTCCACATTCTACTACCCCTTTATTCCCTCTAGATCTGAGAACAATACTCAAACCAATATCACTATTTTAGGAAAAGACATGCCAGTGAATTTCTTATGGTTATATTAATACTTAATTATTGTATAGATGAATCATGAAAATTTTACACTGTTAGAAGAGTAGATATATAACGATTGTTGTTGAATTCCTCTTATTTTAAAAAACGGGAGTGGCTAGGTGATGCACTGAATAGAGCACCTACCCTGGAATCAGGAGGACCTGAGTTCAAATCCAACCTCAGACACTTGACACACTTGCTAGCCATGTGACCTTAGGCAAGTCACTTAACCCCAATTGCCCTCCAAAAAGCAAAAAAAAAAAAAAATGGTACTAGTGATGGCAGAGAATTTTGCATCCATACCCTTTTAAATCTTTTTTCCCCTTCTTATTATATGTAGGACTCTCCTTACCCAATAAATGTGTTATTTTCATCATGAATATCCTTTATATACATTTGATCCAAACTGACTGTTTCTCTTGTCTTTGTTCTTTTAAGAACAGTTTCTAACTTTCTTATAAGTACACTCAGAAAGAATAAAATCTGCTATTGGAGATCCCACTGTTCTTGATAATAAAATAAAATGCTAATATAATCTTTGCAAATATGTTTTTATATACTCCTCTCATTTTCAAGTTTTATATATCCTAGAGATGATATTACTTAGTAAGATCGTTTATGTTATTTATTCTGATTTCAACATTCACTGTTCATTTCTGCTTTTTGAGAATTGCTGCTCATCCTTGTTCAATGATTTATATACACAAGTTTATACTCAAAACAAGTGTTGCATTTGGATGTCATCTTTGTCTGGGAAAGAAACATTAGGATGATAATAAATATTTAATAACTGGCTCTCCAAAATGCATTTGAAGTACTTTACTGCTACACCAACAATTAGACTTTTCCTAAAAGCTAAAATATATTTCATTTCTGTGAGATAATTTGGACCTCGACATATCTGACTAGCAAAATCCTTCTTAAAGAAAGTATTCATGAGGCTTCTCTGTAATCTTCAAATTATGAATTTGAATTTCAATTTCATTGATGTTTATTGAATCATTTTTTCCAACATATTTCTTTCCATTATCACATTTTTTAACTTTGAAATGAAGGTTTTTAGTATCAGAGCATGTTCTGATTTAGACAGAAGAATCTCAAGTTCTTTGAAGAATTTCTCTATTCATATTAAGAAATGAATTTTGTCTCATATGCTATATTAATTTTCCTAATTGTCTTACTGAAAATTACCATTAGTACCACAATTCAAGAATATCTAATATCCCACTAAATAATGTTCCTTTTTACCTTTGAGAGAACAACAAAGTGAATTCTGCCAAGCCTGTTCTTTTCCCCTCCAAAGAGTACATGTGAGGCCACTCTTCACTTGGCTTTATCTTGCCTTTTTATTCTGTCTTTTCTTATGGGAAGAATGTTAAAACTAATCTGACTAATTCCATCCAACAAAATGTCCACTTTTTGGACACTGAATAAAAACCTCACATTTAGAGTAACAAAAAACAATTTGAAATTTACAGATGGTATAAAAACAATATTATTCTTTGTTTCAAAGCAGTGATTTATTTCAAATATACTTCAAAAATGCATTCCTTGTTCCCTGTCAATATGGACTAGGGATACAAAATTAGTGGTGTTACATCTAATATAATGGTGGCTGAGAAAATGAATTCCTGTTTCTGGCTGGCTTGGGGGCCTATGTCTGTACATATATATCTATATTTGTATCTATATTTATCTCTATACTATACCTTGAAATCTCATCTCTATAGGACTTTGTCTCTATGTATCTCTTTCTATATGGTGTCTCTAAAGGCTGAGTGCGGTTTTATGTTTTTAATGAAATCTTATGTTTATTTTTAGTTTACATCATTCATTTCCAAAAGATTTTGAGTTACAAATTTTCTCTCCATCTTTCCCATACCCACCTCCCCAAAACAGCGATCCCACTGTGTGCCCCCTTCCCCAATCTGCTCTCTCCTCCTCTTTCTAACTTTCTGGTAAGGCAAGATGGATCTCCATATCCTAGTGCCTGTATATCTTATTTCCCAGTAGCATGTAAATAATGATAAAAATAATAATAATAATAATAATTTTCTGGAGGTCAAAGGAGCTAGGATTAAGACCAAGAATCACCTATCCAGCAAAACTGAGAAAACTGTTTCAGGAGAAAATATGGTCATTCAATTAAATAGAGGATTTTCAAGCATTCTTGATGAAAGAAACAGAGATGAATAGAAAATTTGACATTCAAATACAAGAAGCAAGAAAAGTATGAGAAGGTAAACAGGGAAAATAAATCATAAGGAACTTATCAAAGATGAACTATTTAAATGCCTACATGGAAAAAATGATAATTGTAACTTATGAAACTTTTCTCAGTATGAGAATAGTTGAAGGGAATATAAATGTATGCATATAAATGTATACATACATATATATTGTCTATATAGGAGGGTATATGAACATATATGCACAGGATCAATTGAATAGGAAGGGATGATAGTTAAAGGTGAAATTGAGAGGTGAGAGAGGAATATAGTGAGAGAAGATTGAGAGAGACAGAATGGGGTAAATTATCTCATAGAGAAGAGGCAAGGGATAACTATTACAATGGAGGGGAAGAAGAGGGAGGCAAAAGGGAATGGGTCAACCTTACTCTCATTGAATTTGGCTTAGGGAGGGAATGATATACACACTAAATTGGGTATCTTGCCCTACAGGACAGTAGGGGGGAAGGGGATAAGAGGGGGATGTTGGAAGGGATTGAAGGTTGGGGGAGAAGGTAGTTTGAAAAGGGACAGGGTCAAAGTAGAGAATAGAACAATTTGGGGGCTGGATAAGATGGAGGGAAATATAGTTTGTCTTTGACAATGCATCCACTATGGTAATGTTTTTCATAACTACACATGCACAATATATATTGAATTGCTTATCTTCCCAATAAGGGTGGGTGATGAGGGAGAAAGGGAAAGAATCTGGAATTCAAAGTTGTAAAATCAAATGTTTAAAAAATGTTATTCTTAGCATTTCCTTTCTCATTTCCCCACATTCTCCCTCACTGCTGAAGAAAATGCAAGGGACTAGAGAGGACTGAAAATTAACCTTATGCTAGGAAAGAAAAAACAGCTTTTTGCTGAGTCTATAATGGGATAAATATCAATAGAAATCTTTGACATTTGCTGAGTAATCAAGTAAATTCATAAAGTGTTATAACGCTTATCTCTTCACCAGGTGCCATTAGAATTATTTTCCAGTAGTTTTCCTTCACTCTTTATTATATGACCATATGACCATAATTATTATATATTTCATTCTTATACTAAATCCCTCCTTCCCCCCTTATTGTCATTACCTTGGATTATTTCTCAAAGTTCTTTCCAGATCCCTATATTTTCCATGTCAATTCAGCTTAACTGCATAATTATGACTCCTGAATTGTCAGTATTTTTCAAATGTTGAGATAAAAATGCAACAATATTTATTTTGATCCAATTTTAAAATTATGAATGAATATTAAATATAAACGGAAACTTTTCCTGAATCTATTAAATTCTGGCCAGTTGCATCAGAGGTGGAAAAGTGAGGGAGCATACGCAATCAATTCACCCTGCAGATGTTTCATTCACTGAGATTAAGCAGAAGTTATATTTTTATCATCTTAATAAAGTGCTAATTAACATGTCTGTACCTTATTATGACTTAAAGTCTAATGAAGTCAGCAAATAAAAGCTTAGCAAAATGGAAGTTTATTGTGTAGATTGAAGATCTTCCCTGTTCAACTTTTTTTTCATTTCTTTTGTAATCCTTTGAATTTTATTTTGAATATTCAAAAACATTACTCTGAGACAGGGTCCTTAGGTTTGGGGTTTTTTTGTTTTTTGTTTTTTTGGGGGGGTTTGGGGGAGGAGCTGTAGTATTTATTTATTTTTTAGTTTTCAACATTCACTTCCAAAAGATTTTGACTTATAAATATTCTCCCTGTCTCTCCCCCACCCCACACCCAATATAGCAAGCATAATGAATACCCTTTCCCCCAATCTGTTCTCTCTTATGTCCTACCCCATCACCTCCCCTTAATTTCTTCTAGGGCAAGGTGGAGTTCTATACCACATCACCTGTATATCTTATTTCCTTGTTGCATGTAAAAGCAATTTTTAATATTTGTTTTCAAAACTCTGATTTCCAAATTCTTTCGCTTCTTCCCTCTTCATCCACCCCCCACTGGGAAGACAAGTAATTAAATATAGGTTATACATGTGTAGTTATGCAAAACATTTTCATAGTAGTCATAATGAGAAAGAATAACTATATTTCCATCTATCCTATTCGGCCCCCCATTCATTCTATTTTTTCTTTGACCTTGTCTCTTTTCCAAAGTGTTTGCTTCTAACTACCTTCTCCCCCAATCTGCCTTCCCTTCTATCAATCCCCCTCTATCCCCTTCCCCACTACTTTCCTGTAGGGTAAAATACCCAATTGAACGTATATGTTATTAAGCCAAATCCAAAGAGAGTAAAGTTGATTCATTCCTTTTCACCTTTCTGCACTTCCCTTGCATTGTAACAGCTTTCTCTTGCCTCTTTTTAATGTGATAATTTACCATATTCTATCTCTCCCTTTCTCCTTCTCCCAATATATTCCTCTCTCTCTTCTTAATTTTATTTTTAGATATCATCCCTTCACCTTCAATCTTCCTGTGCCCTCTATTTATATAAGTACACACATATACATACACACAGACACACATACACACACTCCTATACACATATATATGTATGTATACATATTAAATGTATGCTTACATACATATATGTGTATATATGCATGTATGTGTATATATATGTGTATATGCATATATACATATATATATATAAACATACATACATTTCATTCAACTATCCTCATACTGAGAAAAGCCTCATAAGTCACAATTATCATTTAGCAATGTAGGAATTTAAATAGTTCATCTCCAATAAGTTCCTTATGCTTTCTTTTTCTTGTTCACATTTTCATGCTTCTCTTGTTTTATTGTATTTGAAAGTCAAATTTTCTCTTCAGCTTTGGTCTTTTCATCAAGAATGCTTTAAAGTCCTCTAATTCATTGAATATCCATATTGTCCCCTGATGTATTATATGCAGTTTTGCTGGGTCAGTGATTCTTGGTTTTAATCCTATCTCCTTTTACCTCCAGGATATCATATTTCAAGTCCTTCTATCCCTTAGTATAGAAGCTGATAGATCTTCTGTTATACTGATTGTTTCCACAATACTCAAATTGTTTCTTCCTGATATAGTGAATTTCTCATAAAGTCATTAGCTTCCATTTGCTCCAATCTAATTTTGAAAGAATTATTCTCTTTAGTGAGTTTTTGTACTTCCTTTTCCATCTGGGTAATTTGACTTTTTAAGGCATTCTTCTCCTGATTGGCTTTTTGGACCTCTTTTAACATTTGAGTTAGTCTGTTTTTTAAGGAGTTGTTTCTTCAGTCAGGTTGTTGACTTGCTTTTCATGATTTTCTTGCATCATTCTCATTTCTCTTCCCAATTTTCTCTCTACTTCTCTTACTTGGTTTTCAAAATCCTCCTTGAGCCCTTCCATGGCCTGCAACCGGTTCATATTTTTCTTGGAGATGTTTTGATTTGATTGTCTTCTTCTGGTGTTAGGGTTCCTAGGTTCTCGAACCTACAAGAACATATTTACCTTTTCCCAGCATCAGACGTCTCTGACTTCTAGACTTTCTAGAAGATCTTACCCACGCAGAACACCCTTCTGACTTTGGTAATTATCTTTATTTGTCTCAGGACATACACGTGAACTCAGCCAGGTCTCTCCCTGGACTCCTCCCAGAACTCCCCGCCCCGTCAGGCAGCCTCCTTTTATCTAGCCTCCAGTTCCGGGTCATTAGCACCGCCTTCCCCGCCACTGCGAGCCAATCGCGTACTGCCCCGAGAGTGAGGGGTGGTAACCCACTGCCCACATGGACACGTCAGCTCATCTGGCTAAGAGGTTTCCAGTGAAACAGACCAGGAAGTCTCCTAACCAGAAAGTCTCTCTACTGCCACGTAGACACTTAAGATTGTTTTGCTGATGGTCCTTTTGGCCTTCCGGGTTCCTCCTGTAGCCTGTTTCTGATAGGCCAGGGACCCTCCTGCCACTCCCAGGCTGTCGCGCTGCACCCCAGTTGGCTAAGGACTCTTCATTCTGGATCTATGTTTTGATCATCTCTGTTCCCCTAAAAAAGATTCTGATTGATCTTCCTCTGTTTGCTCATCTTGTCACACAATTACTTGACTTTTGAGTTCTTTGCCATGGTAGAACTCTGCTTCCAGAGTGGAGAGGGCTGTTTCCCAAATTTCAGGGGTTTTTCATAGCTATTGTCAGTTTTTCCAGGCACCTGCATCAGAACTGTGAGTATTTTCTCTATATATACTCAATAAGCTCTGACACACCAGTGGTCCTATCCCCAGGACCACCACCAAAGACTGTGACCCAGATCCAAGCAGGGCAATGCAAGAGAATCCTGCCTCAGTGCCAGCAGAGAGATTCCTGCAAATGCCACCTGGGCAATCATTTGGTCACCCTATGATCTGTAGACCTGGAGTTGGAACCAGCAGCAGCAGAAGTTGTAGTCACCATCATCTTCACCACCTAGAGCAGGGGCCGGAACACAGCCTTCCGTCACCCAGGATCAACAGGGTTTCCCACTGATATTTTTATTTCTTATTGGTGTTTATGGGTTGAGAAGTCTGGAAACCCCACAGTTGCCAGTGATTCACTCTCCTAAAGTCTGCTCCTGCCAGTCTGTGCCATGGGTCAAGGCTGCTCTGCATCTGGGCCCCTTGGCTCAAATTCAATACTCTGCTCAGCTCCCATACCAGTGTGATAGACACTTCCTATTGGCCTGCCAGGCTGCCTTCAGTGGGAGGTTTGTTTCTCTCTGTCACTTTGTTGGTTCTGTAGATCTAAAATTTGTTTAGAGTAATATTTTACAGATATTGGAGGTGGTTGGTGCAGGAGCTAAAGCAAGTTCCTGATTTTACTCCACCATCTTGCCCCCCCCACCCTTCAACTCTATTTATAGATCAGCTGACTGAGGAGGGATTATAATTTGTATGCAATTTTCATAAATACTGTAGGAGTTGCAATGCTATACTATATTTTAAGACATTCCTAAGCTGAAGCTTTGGTATCCACATAGTACTTGACTCCACAATATATCCTTGACATTTTATATAGACATTCCTACAATTTTATAATTTTTCCTCTTTGATTCCAATCATGACTCTGTGCTCTCAGGGTCTATTGTCTATGAATGCCTGGATTTAACTATAAGTTGACTTGTTTAACACTTGAATTTCAGCTTTGGCCATGCTTCTAAACATTCCTTCTTGGCTTGTGAAATATCACTGGTAACTAGCAAATTGAATCCTAGACCCTCAGAACCTCAACACATCTTAAAATCATAAAAAAAAAGAAATAAGTACAAGTGATTATTGCCCAGTGGACACTATAGTGGAAGCTCTAGAGTTTGTATTTCTAACCTTCTTGTCAGATAATGGAGATTTCTTTCATGTACATGGAATATCAAACTCAAAAGACAAAAGAAGAAAAAGTAATGTTTCCTACTATTGAGAGACATTTTTTTTTATTTTAAAGCTTTTATTTTTCTCAAATCAACGTAAAAACAAATTTTAACATTTGGCATTTTTTTTGAGTCCCAAATTCTCTCCCTTCCTCCTGCTGTTCTACTCTCAGTAAGAGAGCAAATAATTTGATATAGATTAAATATATTTAGTGATGCCAAAAAAACATTCCTATATTAATCTATGAAAAAATCCACAAAACACAAGATAAAGTAAAAACAAAAACAACCAAAAATGCTTCCATCTCTATTCAGTATACTTCAGTTCTTTCTCTGAAAGCAGGTAGCATTTTTCATAAATTGTTCAGAATTGTCCTGGATCATCACTTTGCTGAGAATAGCTAAATTGTTCAGTTGATCATCATGTAGTATGGCTGTTACTATCTATAAAGTTCAACTGATTCTGCTCACTTCACTTTGGCTCAGTTCATGTAAGTCTTCCAGGTTTTCTGAAAGCATCTTGCTCATAATCTGTATAGTACAATATTATTCCAACACAGTCAAACACAAGTTGTTCAGACACTCCTCAATTGATGTGAAAGGCATTGAATTTCTCAAATTAGGCATACAGAGCCTCTCCTGAAGTATGCCACAAATTAACCTATTTGTGAATTTTTATCTCCAAAGGGATTACCAAGGTTTTTAATCCAAAATGCTGCTATTCTTCATGGCAGAATTTTACCCTTGACTACTATATGTACAATATAATTTTTGCCTAATAAATAAAATAGAATTTTCAATAGTTATCCTCAATTTCAAGCTTCTGAATTCACTGGCTCAGGTAGATATAAGAAATGCTGGTGGAATATGCAAATTCCCTTAGGATCCTAAACCAGAATATATCTTAGAATATGCTTGTCCTGGTTGACTATTGGTTTTTATTTGCTTGTTTTGTTTTTGCTTTGGGAGGCAGTGTAGTGAAAATGAATGCTTAATGTGGACTATAAAATGTAAAATAATAATTCATAGTACAAATAGTTAATATGATTTCCTTAGAACATTAATGCTCATTTTTATATGAAATACTATGGATATTAAGACAAAGAAAAGTGCTTGTTTATTTTAAGACCAAGAAATTATGGTCACTGCATTAATATATATTATGTACATTTTATGCTTTTATTTTGTTAATCCTTTTTGTTTTGATGCAATGTTTATTATTTTGATAATGTTTTTGTTTTAGAAACTGCTTGTGATTAGTTAATTTATCTTCCCACATCAACTCAAAATTAAAATAAAATGAACCTACTCATTATGTAAATACCCAGCAGCTGTAGCCCTTCATCCTGTTGTGGATGGATATAGATATAATTCTTATTAAATATTTCATTACAAGAAAATACCTCACAATTGAGGAATGTATATACATTTCAAAGAGAGCAAAAATGATCTAGGAATATACAAAATGGTAATCCCTAGAAATTAATATTCTCCATATACTAACAACAGTATAACTAGTCCACCTTTCTTTGATATCTTAATCAATTCTGATAGAATAATTTATCCAATTAATGTTAGCCATAAATATCACTTAAATAATTATTTCAGAAGGACTCTTATACGCATGATATAACCACACAATTGATTCTACTATTGATATACTCCAAATCTTAATAAGATGAATTCTAAATTTGACTGCTATCTATTTTTTCTGAATAAAAACATAGGAATAATGAATTTCAGACTTGGAAGTATCCTCAAATTTTGACTTGTTCAACCTATACTTCTACAAATATTGCCTCTATCAAATTTCTGATAAGACTTCTTCTACTTTCTACAGGGAGACCTGCAAAGAAGATGAATGAACATGCTATTTCCTCAAGTCAAATATATACCTAGAAACATTTTCACCTAGGGAAAGATGTTAAGGGTGGGATAAGGGTAAGAAAATATTGGGTGTTGTTGGTATTTAGGTGTAGGTATGATTTTTCTTCAAAATAATCACAGGGCTAGTAAATAACAGAAATTTGAGTTGGGATTAGAACCCATTCTCCAACTCTAAAGCCTCTTTCCTCTATATTGCATTGTCTTATATTACTCTGTATTCCAGGTATGGATTCTGAAACTGAGTTAATGTGACTTTCCCAGGGATACAAAGAATTGAATCATGATGAAAACTCTGTTAAGGTATTTAGCCTAATAAATAGGAACAGCAACAACATCTGCAGCTACTGCTGCTGCTGCTGTTGCTTCTTCCTAACCAATATTCCCTGGGGTAGATGAGGTCATTTTAGGAAGTGGTGGGTGCCTTCTCCATGTAGGTATTCAAGTGAAGTCCAAACGCCTGTTTGTTTTATCATGTAGAAAAAAAGTCTTATTCAAGGGGTGGAGTAAAGCAAAAGTCTTCTGAGATAATTTACACCTTTGAGATTCAGTTCAGTTCAATTCCTTAAGCATTTATAAAGGCCATGTTTATGTGTCAGGTACTGTGGTAAGTATCGAGAATAAAAATAAGAGAAAAACAGACAGTCTTTACATGCAAGGAGCTGACAATTAAATGGGAGAAGACAATGCACATAAAGAAGCTTGGATGGGGGGAGGAGAGTCACAGGTAGACATGATGTTCCATGGAGTATAAACTATGCAGAGTTGCTGGAAAATGGAATTACCAGAAAAGTTCCTTAAGTTTAGAGACCACTGTAAAGGAAAGTTTTGGGAGGAGTTTATTGCTTCATCATCCTTCCCTCCAAGCAGGTTGAGAGTGACAATTGAGGAGTTGAGATGCTGTTGAGTAAAAACTGAGTCGATTTGCAAGGTGATGAGATTTCAGGTAATCACTTTATCCTGAGGGAGGTTTAATGTTAAATGGAGTTGAAAAGAAGACTTGCTGACAGAAAAAAGATAGTTACCAATGATTAGGTTATAATTTTTACATAATGATGGACAAACAAGACTTTTTTTATGAGTATAAATCATTTAAGAAGCAAAAACTCTATGATGTGGCATAGAGGACCTATGGGCCGTGGAGGCTAAATATTTTGTTTTTTATTTTTACTTTTTTGAGAGGTAAGGCAGGGAAATTAGGATTAAGTGACTTGCCCAAGGTCACATGGCTAGTAAGTGTCAAGTGTCTGAGGCCAGATTTGAACTCTGGTCCTCCTGACTCCAGGGCTGGTGCTCTATTCACTATGCCACCTGACCACATCATAGGCTAAATCTTTTAAGAACAGTAGTTAGTGGCTGCACTCTGTTTCTCCTTGTTGGGGTCCGTTTGGGTCTAGGCGCTACTTGCGTCATGGCCTCGGTTCGCCCTGTGCTTCGGTGCTTAGGGAGTGACGGGGACCTGGAGCCTTGTTAGTCTCAGTTGCCTGTCCGTGGCGGAGCTTCGGCCTGCGGACGGTCTCTTTTCCCCTTTTCCTCCATCCCTCCCTTCCCCTCACGGAAACCCAGCTGAGCCTCTGCATGAGAGCTGCTTGGGACTTTTTGCTAGTTCATCACTAGCTGCAGAATGTTCCCTTTTGACATCTTTGTCTTATCTGCATAACTTCCATTGACATTCATCGTGGGAATCAGAGTTCTGGATATCTTATCTAGAGAAACACCTGGATTACAATCTTTCATGGCATCATCCAGAGAGCCAGATGTGCCTGCTATTGAGCACAGTACAGGTGGGCTTCTAGGCAAGATGTCTTTGCCAATTGGAATGCATCGACGGGCATTCAGTTATGATGATGTCCTGGAGGATCCCACACCGATGACTCCGCCTTCATCTGACATGTGCAGTAAGGTTCTGTGGAAAAAGCCGGTCATCCCAGATCGGAAGTACCAACAGCTTTCCAAGGTTGAGGAAGGAGAAAATAGTTTCTCTGTAACTCCCTCAGCTTCCAGTGACCAAATGAACAAGGCCCCAGTGGTGAAGGCCAAGGCTACACACGTCATCATGAATTCTCTAATTACAAAACAGACACAAGAGAACATCCAGCGCTTTGAGCAGCAGGCAGGGTTGACAGACGCAGGATACACTCCCCATAAAGGCCTCACCACGGAAGAAACCAAGTACCACCGTGTCGCAGAGGCAGTCCATAAATTGAAGTTACAAAATGGAGAAATGACAAAAGAAGATAGACTGATTGCTTCAACCCAGTCTTCTCCAAGTTGCACACCCTATTCTTCTCCCAAGCAAAAGCCCAGAGGCTGGTTTACTCATGGATCTTCTACTTCCTTACCTGGCCTAGATGTCAGCAGCATGGACTCTGGAAATGGAGAGAGAGACAAACCCTCATCTGAAAAATGGAGGCTTTTTGGACCAAGAACCCTTCAGAAATCTGACTCGGGTTTCAGTGTCCAGTCTTATAGAGGTACTCAGAAACCATCGCCAATGGACCTCATTCGGGTTCAGGCTACTAGAATTGCAGAAGACTCAGCAGCCTTTAAGCCGCCTAAGATGGACCTTCCAGTGATAGAAGGAAAGAAACAACCTCCACGAACCCATAACATCAAACCAAGAGACATGAATGTGTTGACTCCTACAGGGTTCTAAAGCTCCCTTTTCATATGAACAAAGTTGTTCCCTGGTGAACCCACTGTTATATAGACAGAGCATCTTAAGACTTTTCTTTTTTCCCATCCACCTTGCACTTGACATAGGAAAGATGTCATCCATTTACAATTCTGCTGAGGATGATATTACTGGGGAGGTAGTGATTATTTCTTTAAATATTTGTGCAAAGCTTGAATCTTTTTAATGCAGGAAGACCTATTCTGTAACATCCCAAAATTGGTCTGAATGACTTCTCAAAGTACAGCTGACTACAGCCAATTACTGATCTATAGAACTAGAAGGAAGGGGGCAAGGGAAATTAAAATCTGGTAGACTTTGTTCTGCATATTTTATCCAAAAAAAAAAAGAACAGTAGTTAGTGAGTAAATATTTTTTAGGTGCTTACTATGTGGCAGGCACTATGCTAAGTACTAGGGAAATGAGAAAAGGTAAAAGATAGATCTTGCTTTCAAGGAGCTTATAATTTAATAGGAGAGATGCCATGAACATAACTTTATACAAAATGGCAAAATATAGGACAAATTGGGAATAATTAACAGAGTGAAAGTCCTAGAATTAAGAAGAGTTGAGGGGTGGAGTCAAGACGACAGGGCAAAGCCAAGACAAGGGGGGCAGAGTGAAGATGGAAGAGTGAAAGCAGGAACTCATCTGAATTCTCACGTGAATTCCTTCATTAATATCCAAAAAATGAATCTGAATGGATTTTAGAGTGGCAGAATCCATTGGAAGACAGAGTGTGGTAAAATTCCAGCACAGGAAAGTGCAGAAGGGTAGGATTTGTTGTGCCAAGCAGGGGAGCACAAAGCACAGAATATGCGGGCTGTACCAGCACAGACTGGACCATAGCAAAGCTCGAGTGAGTGCTGGCAAACTGTCTCATCCAAAAGGGGTGATTCCCACACCTCTCAACACATGACAGATGTCTTTCCCAGCTGGGTAAGAAAGAAGCACAGGGCCAGCATCAGAGGCAGCACCTACTCCTGGAGTTATCAGCCCACAGTCTGGAAATTTAAAAATCACCTATCTGAACTTCCAGGAAACAACATGGTGGAATAAACTGTGGAATACAACCCTCATATCACTCTCTGACCCTTAAAAGTCCAGAGAATATTGCCCCAGGGTAAAACCCTTAAAGAGTGGAAACAATATCAGGCTTGGGAGTACTAGCATAGATGTGGCTGTGCTGAGGCTAAAGTGCAGGATGGGAGGCATCCCAACAAGCCCCATCTCAACTGGCCAGTGGAAGAACCTGAACCCATACGGGGTTGAGGCCAGAAGTGCTAACATGAGAACCCCATGTGTGCCTTCACACAATAAGGGGAATCATCAGACATCAGGATGGCCCCAGATACCATCAGCTGAATCTGCCTGAGCTCTAGCCCAGGGTACAGAGGTGGAGTCCTGAAGTGACTAGACTAGTCATATCCCACACATCACACTATGAAATTCAATGTAGTATCAGGGAAATGCCAAAAGTTCTGGACTTGCCCTCAGTCTAAGCACTCAAAGGCCACAGCACACAAGGCCAATAACCAGGCTTCTATTTCTCAGAATAAGAAGCATGGGTCAGATACCTCTGCACACCAAAGCAAAGATCCATTTTAAAAACCAGAAAATAGGAAATCACAATGGGAAAAAAGAAAACTGGGAAAACAAAGACTTTAGAATCCTATTATGGTGAATGGAAAGAACCAAATTCAGAAGAGGACAGAATTAACCCTCTACCCATATCTGAAACCTTAAAAGGGAATATGACCTGGTCTAAGCCCAAAAAGCATTCTTGGAAGAGCTCAAGTAGGATTTTAAAAATTAAATTAGAGAAGTAGAAGATAAATTGATCACCTATTTTAAAATATAATTGGCTAGGGAGCAGAGCCCAGATGGTGGAGTAAAAGCAGGAATTTACTCAAGTTCCCACAGCAACCACCTCCAATACCTGTAAAATATGACTCTAAATAAATTTTAGAACTATAGAATCCACAAAGTAACAGAGAGAAACAAATCTTCCTCTGAAGGTGGCTTAGCAGGGAGAAAGAAAGGATCCATCACACCAGACTGTGAGCTGAGCACAGTCCCACATCAACCGAGCAGGCCCAGACCCAGGGCAGCCCTGAACAGAGTCACAGACTAGCTGGAGCAGACTTCAGGAGAGCTAATCACCAGCAGCTGTAGCAGATTCCAGACTTCTCTACCCATGAATGCCAAAGAGAAATTAAAAGGTGAGTGGGGAACTCTGTTGGAACTGGGTAAGAGAAGAGAACTGTCTGGCCCCCGCCCCTAGGGTAAGAGGTGGCAGAGGCACAGCAGACGAAGCTGCTGCCATGTGGCTGCTTCCCAATTTCCTCGTCTACAGATCATAGGGAGACCAAGAGATAACACAGAGAGTAATCGTTCTTGCTTTGACCTGCTTGGATCTGGATTGAAGTCTTGGGTAGAGGTCCTGGGTTGAGGAATGCCAGTAAACCAGAGCTTGTGGTGATTGTAGAGAAGGTGCCCTTCTCATAACTCTGACAACATTTGTGAAAACCCCAGCAAATTGGGACACAGCTCTCTCTACTCTGGAAGCAGTGTTCTACTGTGGCAAAGAGCTCAAAAGTCAAGTAATTGGCTGGCAAGATTAGCAGAGAAATCAAGTTCAGACAATATAATACTTTATTGGGGACAAAAAGTATCAAAACATGGAACCAGAAAAAGAAAACAAAGTCAAAACTCCTTCATCAAAAGCTTCCAAGAAAATTATGAACTGCTTTCAGGCCAAGGAGGATCTCAAGAAGGATTTTGAAGATAAAGTAGGAGAAGTAGAGGAAAAATTGGGAAGAGAAATGAGAATTATGCAAGAAAATAATGAAAAGCATTTCAACAGTGTGCTATGAGACCCCCCCAAAAAATACTGAAGAAAATAACACCTTAAAAATAGAATAACTAAAATGGCAAAAGAGGCCCAAATAGGGGTGGCTAGGTGGCTAAGTGAAAAAAGCACTGGCCCAGGAGTCAGGAAGACCTGAGTTCAAATCCGGCCTCAGACACTTAACACAAATACTAGCCATGTGACCTTGGGCAAGTCACTTAACCCCAATTGCCATCCAAAAAAGCAAAAAAAAAAAAAAAAGAGGCCAAAAAGCCAATGAGGAGAAGAATGTCTTAAAAAGCTGATTGATCGGGTGGAAAATAATTTTAAAAATTCACTGAAGAGAATAATTACTTCTAAATTAGAATGGAGCAAATGGAAGGAAATGAATTTATGAGAAATCAAGAGATCCCAAATTCAAAGCTCCAAGGAATACTGTAGCCAAATTCCAGAATTATCAGGTCTAGGGGAAAATACTGCAAGCAACCAGAAAGAAACAATTCAAATATTGTGGAACTGCAGTCAGGATCACACAGTTATCTATTAGCTTCTACATTAAAAGAAGAGAGGGATCAGAATATGTAAGGCAAATGAGCTTGGACTACAAGCAAGGATCAACTACACAGCAAGATGGAGCATGAATTTCAGGCAAGGATATGGTCATTCTATCAAATAAGGGAATTCCAGAACTTCCTGATGAAAAGAGCAGACGTTAAGGAAAAATTTGATCTCCAAATACAAGACTCAAGGGAGACATAAAAAGGTAAACAGGGCAAAGAACATGTTATTCAATAAGAGCAAACATCACTATATGGGAGGATGAGACTAGTCAATATTGAGCGTTGCACAATTGTCAAGATATTTTAAAAGGGATACATCTATCTTTTGATATGTATATACATATATATATATTCATATCTATCTACAGATAGATGTAGATATTGATATAAATATGGATATAGATATATAATATGGCTATAAATTAAGTAATATGATGATTAAAAAAACCTTATTAATTGGTGCAAAGGGATTGTAATGGGAGAAGAGGAAAGGAGGAGGCAGAAAATGTTAAATTATGCCATATGTGGTAGCATAAATACATAGGGGAGAAGGGAGGGAAATGAACATTGTAAGAACTTTATTGTCATAGGATTTGTTTCAAGGAGGGATTAACATACTCAAGTATATTAATCTAACATGAAGAAACACAAAAACTTATTATATTAGAGAGAAGGAAAGGAGGGAGAAGAGAATTGTTTGAGACTTACTGTCATCAGATTTGGTTCATGGAGGGAATAACATACTTTGTTAATTATAAAAATCTAACATGCACTACAGGCTTTAGGAGGGGAAAGTGGAAAGAAATGGGTCCCTCGTTATAAGGTAGGGAAGAAGTAAGGGGGCAAGTGTAGGAAAAAGAAAAGGGCCTGATAGAGAGGAAATATTGAGGGAGATGGAGAAATAAAAACATAAAAAGGGAAGAGAATAGGATGGATAGAAAGACAGAGATAATAATCACAACTGTGAATGTGAATGCAATGAACTCTCCCATAAAATGAAGGCAGATAGGAAAATGGATTAAAAACCATAATCCTACAATATTCTGTTTGCAAGGAACACATTTGAAACAGGGGTATATACACAGATTAAAGGTAAAAGGCTGGAGTAGAATATATCATGCTTCAGCTAAAGTAAAAAAAAAAGTAGCAATCCTAATCTCAGAGAAAGCAAAAACGAAAATAGATCTAATAAAAAAAAGATAAGGAAGGAAACTAAATCCTGCTAAATGGCACCATTAACAATGAAGCAATATTATTACTAAATATATGCACCAAGTGGTATAGCTTCCAAATCCTTAGAGGAGAAATTGAGGGAGTAAGGAAGAAATAGATAGAAAAACTATACTACTGGGGGACCTCAATCCTCCCCTTCTCTGACCTTGAAAAATCTAACCTCAAAATAAACAAGAAAGAACTTAAGGAGGTGAATAGAATTTTAGAAAAGGTACATATGATAGACCTCTGGAGAAAACTAAATGGGGATTAAAAGGAATATTACTTATTCTCAGCAGTTCATGGCATATACACAAAACAACTATGTACTAGGGCATAAAACCCTCACAATCCAGTTCAGAAGAGCAGAAATATTAAATGCATCCTTTTCACATAATGATGCAATAAAATTATATGTAATGGAAAAATTGTCCATGGAAAAATAGACTAAAAACTCATTGGAAAATAAGTAATCTAATCCTAAAGAATGAGTTGGTCAAACAAGAAATTATAGAAACAATAAGTAACTTCATTCAAGAGAATGATGATAATGAGACAACATACCAAAAGTTATGGGATGCTGGAAGAGTGGTTCTTAGAAGTTTTATATCTCTGAATGTTTACATGAATAAAAAGGAGGAAAAGGAGATCAAAGAATTGAACATGCAACTGAAAAATCTAGAAAAAGGACAAATTGAAAATCCCAAATTAAATACTAAATTAGAAATACTGAAAACAAAAGGAGGAATTAAAAATGAAATTATGAAAAATATTGAACTAATAAATAAATATAAGAGCTGCTTTTACACAAAACCAAGAAAATTGATAAACTTTTAGTCAATTTGATATTTAAAAAAGAAAGAAGAAAATGAAATTACCTGTATTAAAAATGAAAAGGAGCCCCAGCACCCACAGAACAACACAGAGACGCTAAACTCCCGCTGAGGACAGCCCAGCAGCCCTGCAGGAAGGACCAGCGCAGTGGTCTGGGACCTGGCAGCATGCAGCGCGTAGAGCGCAGGAGCCCAGCCGAGCCGAGCCCAGGTCCCCATGAGCCGAGGTTTTAGCCCCAGGGCGTCAGGGCCAGCAGCCAGCTGGAGGAACCCCAGTATACCAGGAGCTGTGGTGACTCCAGAATTATCAACATAGACTTGCCTGGGACAAAGTAAGAGGTTAGTGTCCTATGGACTTTGGGACTGGTATTAGGGAATGTGTCGGCTCCCTCCCCTGGGGGCTAGAAGCCGCTGAGGACAAACTCCATTTTGTAGTTTTCAGAGGCAGCTCCCGCTCCCAGCCTGCAAATTTGTAGGGAGATCCAGCGATCAGTCTTGGGTGGTAATCGCTCTTGCTTTAACCTCCATGGATCTGGATTGTGATCTAGGGTGGAAGTCGTGGGTGGGTTTACAGCTTGCCAGAAACTGAAGTTGACCCCCACACGTTCGGGACGAAAATTCCTCTATCTGTCCTTAAAGCCATAGTGTGGCAACAAGCCCAAAAGTCAAGTAATTAAGTGGCAACATGCCAAGGCAAAGGAAACAGAAAAATGCAACCCTAGACTCCTATTTTGGGGGCATAGAGCAGGAAAAGGACTGTGAGGTCAGAAGTCCTGCTCCAAAAGCCGCAGGGGAAAACATGAGCGGGTTGCAGGCCATAGAGGACCTTAAGAAGGACTTTAAAAATCAAATAAGAGAAGTGGAGGAAAAATTGGAAAGAGAAATGAGAAGGATGCAGGAAAAGTATGAAATGAGGGTCAACAGCCTGACTGAGGAAAACAACACCTTAAAAAATAGACTAACTCAAATGGCAAAGGAGGCCCAAAAGGGCAATGAGGAGAAGAATGCCTTAAAAAGTCAAATTTGCCAGATGGAAAAAGAATCTCAAAAGTTCACTGAGGAGATTCATTCCTTCAGAGTTAGACTGGAGCAAATGGAAGCTAATGACTTTATGAGAAATCAAGATGCTGTTAAGCAGATCCAAACAAATGAAAGATTAGAAGGCAATGTGAAATATCTCATGGGAAAAACCACTGACCTGGAAAATAGATCCAGGAGAGACAATTTAAAAATTATTGGACTACCTGAAAGCCATGATCAAGGAAAGAACCTAGAAATCACCCTTCAAGAAATTCTCAAGGAAAACTGCCCTGATGTTTTAGATCCAGAGGGCAAAATAGAGGTTGAAAGAATCCACCGATCACCTCCTGAAAAAGATCCCAAAAAGAAAACTCCCAGGATTATTATAGCCAGGTTCCAGAATCCCCATATCAAGGAGAAAATACTTCAAGCAGCCAGGAAGAAACAATTTCAATATTGTGGAAACACAATCCGAATAGCCCAGGACCTGGCGGCTTCTACACTGAGGGATCGAAGGGCATGGAATATGATATTCCAGAGGGCAAAAGAACTGGGAATGAACCCAAGGGTCACCTACCCAGCAAAACTGAGTATTTTGTTTCAGGGAAAATATGGTCATTCAGTGGAATAGAGGACTTTCAAGCATTCCTGAGGAAAAAAAACAGAGTTGAATAGAAAATTTGACATCCAGACACAAGAAGGAAGAGATGCCTGAGAAGGTAATCAGGGAAAAGAAATCAAAAGGAACTTATCAAAGTTGAACTATTTACATTCCTATATGGAAAAGCAATAACTGTGATTGATGATATCTTTCTCACTATGAAAATAATGGAAGAAGGGGGTGTGGTCATATGAATACATATGTGAATGTGTGTGTATATGGTTACAGTTATATAGGGATAGAGCGCATAAGTTGAATTTGTTGGGAAGGGAGAATACTCAAGGGATGAAATTATGAGGTGAGAGAGGAAAGTGGCAAGAGGAGATGGGGAGAGACAGGGTAGTGTAAACTATCCCATGCAAAAGAAGCAAGGGGAAGTGGTTGCAAAAGAGGGGGAGAATAAGGAAGGCTAAAAAGGCAAAACCACATTCAAACTGAATTTGGTTCAGGGAGAAAATGACATACATAGTAAATAGGATATCTCAACCTGCAGCAGGATAGGGGGAAGGGGGATGGGAGGAGGGATGATGGATGGGAGGGCATCCTTGGGGTGAGGGGAGGTTGGAAGTACCCACTATAGAAGAGGCACAGGATCATGTAGGGAATGGACCAGGTGGGGGGTGGGATGAGTGGGAGGGAATTATAAGCAGCCTTGTACAATATATCTACTATGATAATGTTTTGCATAGCTAGACATGTACAACATATACTGAATTACTTATCTCCCAAGAGGGAATGGGTGACAAGGGAGGAAGGAAATGGATCTGAAATTTGAGGTCGTAACATTAAATGTTTCAAATATATATAAATACCAATATTAATACTCTTTTGCTTGTAATAGGGAGATAAGATGTGCAGGCATTGGGATGCAAAGGCTCACCTTCCTCTAATGGAAAAGTCGATGGGGGTATGGGAGAAGGTATGGGAGAGAGCAGATTGGAGGAAGCGATATCTTGTGGGATTACTGTTCTGGGAGGTTGGGTAGGGGAATAATGGGGGGAAAATGATTGTAACTCACAATCTGGTGGAAATGAATGATGTAAAACAGAAGTTAATAAAGCATTTGTTTAAAAAAAATGAAAAGGAATAATTTACCACTAATGAAGTGGAAACCAAAACAATAATTAGGAATTATTTTACCCAATTTTATGCCCATTAATTTGACAGTTTTAATAAAATGGATGAATATTTACGAAATATAAGTTGCCCACATTAAGTAAAGATGAAGTAACATGCATAAATAACCCCATTTCAGAAAAAAAATAAATTGAGCAAGCCATCGCTAAACTCCCTAGGAAAAAAACATCTGGGTCCAGATGAATTTACTAGTGAATTCTATTAACATTTAAAGAATAATTAATTCTAAGACTTTATAGGCTATTTGGGAAAATTGGAAGAGTCCTACCAAATTCTTTTTATGATAAAAATATGGTACTGATATCAAAGCAGGAAGAGCGAAAAGAGAAAAAGAAAATTATAGACCAGTTTCCCTCATGAATATATAGATGCAAAATTCTAAATAAAATATTTGCAGAAAGATTACAGCCATTTATAATAAGAATAATACACTTTGATCAGGTTGAATTTATTTCAGGAATGCAAGGCTGCTTCAATATTAAGAAAACTATTAGCATAATTGATCATATTAACAACAAACTAATAGCAAACATATTATTATCTCAATAGATGCAGAAAAAGCTTTTGACAAAATATAAAATTGATTCCTATTGAAAAACACTAGAAAGCATAGGAATAAACACAGTCTTCCTTAAAATAATAAGGAGCATCCATCAGCAAGTAGTGTAAGTAATGGCAATAAACTAGAAGCATTTCCAATAAGACTGTGGATGAAACAAGGAAGTCCACTTTCACCCCTCTTATTCAATTTGGTACTAGAAATATTAGCTGTAGCAATAAGAGGGAAAAAAAGGAAATCGAAGGAATCAGATTAGGCAAAGAAGAGACTAGGCTATCACCCCTTGCAGATGATATGATGTCATACTTAGAGAATCCTAGAGAATAAAGTAAAAAAAAAAACTATTTGAGATAATGAATAAATTTAGCAAAATTGCAGAATATAAAAGAAACTCACAGAAATCTTAGACATTCCTATATGTTTCTAATGAAGCCCATCAGCAAGAAATAGAAAGGGAAATTCCGTTTGAAGTTACTGTAGATATTATAAAATATTTGGGAGTCTGCTTGTCAAAACAAATCCAAGAACTATATGAGCACAATTACTTACAAAACACTTTTCACACAAATAGTGTCAGTTCTAAATAGCTGGGGGGGGAGGGGGAACATCAGTTGCTTGTGGTTAGGTTGGACTAATATAAAATAAAATGACAATTTTACCTAAATTAGTTTACCTATTTAGTGCCATACCAATTAATTTACCAAAAAATATTTTATGGAGCTAGAAAAAATAGTAACAAAACTCATCTGGAAGAACAAAATGTCCAGAGTATCAAGGGAATTAATGAAAAGAAATGATAAGGAAAGTGGACTAACTATACCAGATTTTAAATTGTATTAAAAAGCAGCAGTCATCAAAATTACTTGGAACTGACTGAGGAATAGAGTAGTGGATCAGTGAAATAGATTAAGTACTCAAGAAACAGTAATCAATGATTATAGCAATCTATTGTTTGATTAACTCAAAAACTCCAGCTTCTGGGATAAGAACGCATTATTTGACAAGAACTGCTAGGGAAACTGGAAAATAGTACAACAATCTGGGAGAGCAAGGAATAGTTAATCTGTCAGATTTATGGAGTAGGAAAGAATTTATTTCCAAACAAAAGATAGAGAGCATTATAAAATGCAAAATGGATAACTTTGACTACATTAAACTGAAAAGGTTTTGTACAAATAAAGTCAATGTAACCAAGATTAGGACAGAAAATTGGGAAAGAATTTTTACAACCAGTGTCTCTGATAAAGGCCTCATTTCTCAAATACACAGAGAACTGAGTCCAATATTTAAGAATACGAGTCATTCTCCAACCGATAAATTTCCTAAGGATATGAACAGGCAGTTTTCTGAGGAAAATAATTTAAGATATCCATAATCATATGAAAAAAATACTCTAAATCACTATTGGTTAGAGATATGTAAATCAAAATAACTCTGAGGTACCACATCTCACTGGTCAGATTGTCTAGCATGACAAAATAGGACAATGATAAATGCTGGTGAAGATGTGGGAAAATTAGAACACTGATGCATTATTGGTGAGCTTGTGTACTGATCTAACCATTCTGGAGAGCAATTTGGAGCTATGACAAAAGGATTATGAAAATATGCATTTGCTTTGACCCATCAATACTATTTCTAGGGCTGTATCCCACAAAGATCTTACAAGCGTGAAAAGGACCCATATGCACAATATATTTATAGCACCTCTTTTTGTGGTGACCAAGAATTGGAAATAGAGTGGATGCCCATTAATTGGGGAATAGTTAAACAAGTTGTGGTATATGAATGCAATGGAATACTATTGTGCTTTAAGAAATTGGAGCAGAGATCCTTCATAATAACCTGGAAAGACTTATTTAAACTGATGTTGAATTAGAAGAGTAGCACCAGGAGAACACTGTACAGAATTACAGACATTGTATCCGTGATGACTGACTTTTATAGACTGTACTCATCTCAGCAATGCAGGGCTATAAGAGAATTCCAAAGGACTCATGATGGAAAAGGCTGTCCACATCCAGAGAAAGATTTACAGAGCCTGAATGCAGACTGAAGCAAGTTACTTGCTGCCTCTCTTTCTCAGTTTTTTTTTTCATTCTTTCTCATTCATTAAATTGGTTATAATCCTTTACGACTTGATTAATGTTTAATGTGAAAGTGTTTGTAGAACCTATATAGGATTGCATTCTGCCATAGGGGGAAGGAGGTGGATAGGGAGAGGAAGAATATTTGAAACCCAAAAGCTTGTGGAACTGAATGTTGCAAACTAAAAACAAATGGAATCAGAAGTTGGAATTTTAGCTGGGATTTGAAGGAATCCAGTGAAGTTACGAAGAAGAGGAAGAACATTCTATATCAGAGGGGCTATCAGTGAAAATACCCAGGTTCAGGAGATGGAATATCTTGTTCAAGGATAACCAAGATAGTTATTCCATGGATATAGGTACATTGTTTCCTACTTCCCACTCCCCCAAGCAAAAGGTCAGACCTCCCTTCTATGTGTCTATACCCTATGCAAACTCTCTGTTGCACACAACTAGAATGTGAGTGAGTCTATTCTTGCTTTTGGATTATTCTACTTACATAGTCTGTATATCTTTAATTTCCTGAATTTTTAGTAAAACTAATAACTTCCCAGAAAAAAATAGTTTATGAGTGAGACTTACATGTAGTCAGACTATTCTCAATCACATGAGGTCATTAATAAGAAAAGAGCCAAAATAAACATAAATGAATTGCTTCTATGGTAAAGTAGGAGAAGAAAGAAAGCTCAGTGATTTTTACTCTTATTTCCTTGGTATACTGAGCATAAATGATGGGATGATCTCTAAATACATACTTTTACTGTTATAGTTAGACCATGTCAGCAAGCATTTGTTAAGTTCTTATGATGTGTCAGACACTGTGCTGGACCAGAGGAAAATCCAGCTGGACCAGAGAGACATTAAACTATTTGGGATCCTGAAAAACATAGTGAAGCATCCCTTACATCTTTACCAGCCCTGCAAATTTTATGGAATATGAATTTCAAGTTGTGAAAATTACAAAAGTAGACAATAAATTCTAAAAGGACTGGTTTAGATATAACATAGCTTGCTAGAATGCAGTGTGATTAATAAAGCAGGGTTTGTTTTCATATTTATTACTGTAGAGAGAGAAAAGCATATTTGAATTTCTGGGTAGGGAACACATATTATGACTTCTCTAAGATGCTTAGTAAGCATCATTAGAATTCCTGAAAAAAAGAGATGAAACTTTCTTCTTAGGGCATGTGACATGTCATAATAGTTTAGTACAGCAACAACTGTGTTTAATTAATAAAAAGAAAATGTTCAGAGACTGGCACTGAAGATTTAAGCTTTTCATAAAGGATTGTTTGCCTGAATACTGAGACTTATGGTCAAAATAACAAGGAAAATCCACAAGGTACAACTCTGTGTTTGAAGAGGTTTCTCTTTGACTAACTATAAATTATGACTCATCTAACAATTACAGATAAAAGACAAAATTACATTTAATATGAAAAAGAGCAGTAAATCTACACCTTAGATCCAACAGATAAAATGTAGAAATATAAGATTGAAACAAACTGATTTGCTGATAATTCATAAGAAAACCTCAAAGTTTTATTTGACAGCAATGACCAATATTTGGCCACAACTTCCAAAGCAAAGCACAGTTATTTACATGATGTTAAGTTTATAAAAAGTATTATTTTTCCATGCAGAGCATGACAGATAATGATTTCATTGGACTGTAAATTATAAAATATTTGGGCTAATGTGTTGGATCTGAGGCACAACTTTAAAAGAATATTGAAAATCTAGATCATGAGCAAAGAATCATAGTGAGTATAAAGATGAGTATAAAGGAAATGCTAAATGAGAAACAGATGAAGATAGTGGGAGATGGCAGGATTTAAAGAGATAAGACCTTGGACACCACTTCTGTGTCCTTATACAAGTCACTTAAATTTCATGTGTCTCATTTTCCTCATCAAAAAAATGAAAGATGAGATTTATTATTTCTTTCATTCCCTTCTAGCTCTCAAACTCTGATCCTATGTGATCCTGTGATTCTACAATATAAATCTTCAGGTATTTGAATATCTATCCTTGGACAGAACTGAGGTAAGAACTAAGACTAATGGTTAGAATACAATTTGATTAAATTTAAGATGAATCAATTTAATACCTACTTGTCAGAAGATGTTTGCTTAGGGGTTAGGGATACAAAGACAAAACAATCATGGCCCTTACAAAGCTTATTTCCACTGGGAGTAAATAGAAGAAGGTTTGAACTCAGTGTATGAAGGAATGCCTTTAAAAGATTTTCTAAAAATAATAAATTTCCTCAGGAAATGTTGACTGGAAGTGTTAAGGCTGAGATAGTAGCCATCCTTAACAATGTTTTAGAGAAGACAACTATTAGGTATCGGGTACTTTACAGCCTTTCAACTTTAAGGCTCTATGATTTATGACAACATTAGTGCTTATTTTAAAGTATTACAGTCTATTATTTATCACATTATCTACTTTGCACCAGGTCATGGAAATGCAAAGACATAAGTTAAACAGCAATTGCTCTCAAGGAACTTATATTTAATAAAAGTATGAAGTACATATAATGTATTGGTATCCAAGGATTCAAATTATAGTGTGTCCAATGAGAATAAATTTCAATGGAGCCACAGACTGATACATTTCTGTGTTCTTTCAAATATCAATTTATTAAAGCAAAGTATTGATTTGATTATTATTCTTGGTTCCAGAGCAAAAAGTAGAAATGAGAGAGAAAGGGGAATGTGTACAGTAGCAGGGCAATTGAAAAGATGCTTATCCTGAATAAGTCCTAGTGTCCTGGTGGATTGCTAGATGTAAAGCATGACATAATGTTCAAATACAGTGGATTGTGGAAAAACACCAAGGAAAACAGTTCACCCTAAACGGAAATCTCATAGTTGAAGTGATTACCTGTTTCTTATGGAGGTACAATTATATCTCTTGAGGTCCAAATGTATATTATTCCTGGAGAGGAATAAAGCACCAGTCATGGGGTAAGTGTGGATCTAGATAAGGCAAGGTAATGTCTTATGACAAAAGAACAAAGATATAGCAGTCAAGAAAGTAAAAATCAATAAGAAAATAATGAATGTAAAGTGACTTAAACATTGGGGATAAGGGTGATGTTATATGTAATATTAAAGCATTACTTTCATTGACTAATTTACATTTCAACAAATTTTGCTTATAAAAGACTCATATGAAGGGGCGGCTAGGTGGCGCAGTGAATAGAGCTCTGGCCCTGGAGTCAGAAGGACCTGAGTTCGGATCCAGCCTCAGACACTTAATGCACACACAAACAAAAACCTAGCCGTGTAACCTTGGGCAAGTTACTTAACCCCAATTGCCCTCCAAAAAGCAAAAAAAAAAAAAAAAAAGACTCATATGTGTGTTTATCTATCCAAAATTTATTTTCTATTTCTTTGTGGTATTCACATCAAAATAATTTGCCATTATTACATTTTACAACTGATGTTTTTTATCAATGATTTTGCATAATTCCATATGAGATTAGTCAGTTTCACTGTTTTCACAGAAGCTAAGACTGATTTTCATACTAATAAAGGAGATCCCACTAGCATTTTCTAAGTGACTGAATGAGCTCCTTATTTTATGAGTTCAAATGTTCACTTGCATACACATTTCAACCAAGCCACATATTTATTGTTCTGGGGCTCACTATCTGATCCCCCACACTCTTTTCTTTACTGAGTAATATAAACAGTCTCAAAAATATTCTGTAACAAGCTGAGACCTTTGATTACCCCAATGATTTATGTTGATGAGAACAGTGAAAAGGAATGGAAAGTTTCTGTTATGTTTATGCATTTTTCTGTTGCATTCCAAGTGTTCTTTCTTTGCCTGAAGAATTCTACTCAGAACTAAGAATTGCACCTACAAATAGCAAAATGGACAAATATTTAATCCATTTGGGATCACTTATGGATGTATATATCTGTGATTGAATCATGATATAATTGAAATCTAGTAGCCACTAACATATTAGTACTTTGTGTTTCTGATTCCTTAAAATAATTTCCCTAATATGTAAACACCCTCAAATAAATACATCTACACAGATGTATACAAACTCATGAGCTGTTGGTCCTTTAGTCAAGATACAAATTTTGGGGAATTTTATGGAAATTGTTATAGAACTAGAAGGAATAGTAGAAATTGTAGGATCCAGCTTCATCATATTATTGATAAGGAAGCTGAAATCTGGAGAAATCATGTGTTTGATCCAAATCACACTGATAAATAGCTGTGCCAAGGTTCAAATCCAGATGTTTTGACATCTAATTCAGTGCTCTTAGCTCTAGACCACACTTACTTCTCTAATTCTTTCTGATAAACTCTTTCTGTTCTTAATTTAGTCCTTGTTCTCTTCTAGAAATGTTGAATGGAATATATCAAATAATTCTCTTCTTTTAAGTCTATCTTACATGCTCTGTATGATCTAAAATGCCAACACATACAGAGGAATGTGAGCTTCCTCCAGCTAGCAGGTATCTCAGTTTCATCACTGTGGCATTTCTCAAATGAAGTGCAAAGTCAAAGCACCACAAAATAAAAGGATGAAGTGTTCTTTCCTAGAATGCCTATGATCTGTGTTGGACTATCCTGGGTACAACTATACTCTCTCTCCCAAAATTAATTTTTCCTGAGTGTAGTTCCAAATAATTATACCCTTGCTGTTAGTAAAGGCAACACAATCACTATTTTTGCTTCCACTGACAAAAAATTATTTTTATTCTTCCCTAACAAAAAGTAGCTATTTATAGGACAATTATTTAAATAAAGAGTAATAACATGTTTGTTTTCAAAACAGTCCATAATGATGATCTCTCTCTCTCTCTCTCTCTCTCTCTCTCTCTCTCTCTCTCCATCAGACACACAAACACAAACTTAAATTTATGTTTGTATGTATAACACAGTGCATATATGCTATATTTAGTCTATTTTTCAAAGTTTTACAAATGTGTGACTATTCATTTAATAACCATTTCATTGAGTTCCTACTATGTATAAAACATTGAATTTCTTAAGTTACAGTTTACCTGTAACTACATTCCCTCATTTTTTCATGAGTAATAAAAAGAGTTTTCTCCCCCAGCAATGTTTAATTGAAAAAAATATAGTCATAGTCATTGTATCTCCTGATTTGATGCAAGAGGGAGCAAGAGATGAGGAAACAAACGAGGTAAGGAAATTCTCCTAGTACATGAATGCTCTTTTATTTTCTCACTTGGTATTTTACTGTTCCATTTCTTTTGAATTGCCAGATAATAAGGACTATTATTTCATTTATTGCTGTATTTTCTAATTAGACTATTTTTTGGTAGATGATGTCAAATAAAAGAAGGTGTATATTCAACTTTACAACAATACCACTCATGTGGTAGAGCCAAGATGGCAGAGTAGAAACAATACTTCCACAGCACTCCGGCCCACACCACTTCAAAATTATGTAAAAAGGGGACTCTGAACAACCTCTGGGGCTTCAGAATCCACAAAATGACACAGAGAAGCTAGCCTCCAGCTGAGGACGACCCGACAGCCCAGAGCTCTGGGAGACGAGCCCAGGAACACATGAGTTGTGGTTTTAGCCTGGGGGGTGGCCAGAACAGCAGCTGCCTGGAGGGAACCCAGAGTACCAGCAGCTGTGGCTTTTCCAAAATTATCAACACATAGATGCCTAGGAAGAAGTGAGAGGTTAGTACCCTATGGACTTTGGGACCAGTTTTCGGGAGTGCATCAGCTTCTTCCCCTGGGGGTGAGAAGCAGATGAGGAGCAGAGGCACAGCCGCCATTTTGCAGCTTCAGTTGCAGCTTTAGCTCCTGGCCTGCAAACTGTAGGGGGATCTGGAGATAAGTCGGGGGCGGGGCGGTAATTGCTCTTGATTTACCCTACTTGCATCTGGATTGCAGTCTGGGGTGGAGGTCTTGGGGTGTGTGTCCAGCTTGCCAGAGTGTGTGTGGGCTTCAGGGAGGGCACCCAACTAATACCTCTGGCAGTTGAGAAGACCCCAATGTCTGGGATGGAAGCTCCCTTGTCTGGTGACAGAGTCCTACTGTGGCAACAAGCCCAAAAGTCAAGTAATTAAGTGGTAATACGCCTGGGCAAAGGAAACAAAATAAACAGAAAAATTCAACATTAGACTCCTACTTTGGGGGCAAAGAGGATCAAAGCATGGAACAGGAGGAGGACTGTGAGGCCAGAAATCCTGCACCAAAAGCCCCAAATAAAAAGACAAGTGGGCCATAGAGGACTTTAAGTAGGATTTTAAAAACCAAATAAGAGAAGTGGAGGAAAAATTGGGAAGAGAAATGATGATACAGGAAAAGTATGAAATGAGAGTCAACAGCCTGACTTAGGAAAATAACACCTTAAAAATAGACTAACTCAAGTGGAAAAAGAGGCTCAAAAAGGCAATGAGGAGAAGAATGCCTTAAAAATCAGACTTTGCTTTTTGGAAAAAGAATCTCAAAAGCTCCCTCAGGAGAATCATTCCTTCAGAATTAGACTGGAGCAAATGGAAGCTAGTGACTTTATGAGAAATAAAGATGCTTTTAAACAGATACAAGCAATTGAAAGAATAGAAGGCAATGTGAAATATGTCATGGGAAAACCCACTGACCTGGAAAATAAATCCAGGAGAGATAATTTACAAATTATTGTACTACCTGAAATCCATGATCAAAGAAAGAACCTAGAAATCACACTTCAAGAAATTCTCAAGGAAATTTGCCCTGATATTTTAGACCCAGAGGGTGAAATAGAGGATGAAAGAATCAACAGATCACTCCCTGAAAAAAATCCCCAAAAGAAACTTCCTAGGAATATTATAGCAGGTTCCAGAATTCAAGATCAACAAGAAAATACTACAAGCAGCCAGGAAGAAACAATTTCAATACTGTAGAAACCCAATCAGAATAGCAAAGGACCTGGCAGCTACTACATTGAGGGATTGAAGGGCATGGAATATGATATTCCAGAGGTCAAAAGAGCTGAGATTAAAACCAAAATTACCTACCCAGCAAAGCTGAGTATCTTGTTTTAGGGGGAAATATGGTCATTCAGTGGAATAGAGGACTTTCAAGCATTCTTGAGGAAAAAAACAGAGTTGAATAGAAAATTTGACATTCAGACATAAGAAGCAAGAGATACTTGAGAAGGTAAACAGCAAAAAGAAATCAAAAGGAACATATCAAAGTAGAACAATTTACATTCCTACAAGGAAAAGCCATAGCTGTGACTGATGAAACCTTTCTCAGTATGAAAATAACTGAAGCAGGGTATATGGGCATATGAACACATATGTGTATATAAGTTTATAGGTATACATGGATAGAGGGCATAGGTCGAATTTGGTGGAAAGGGATGATACTTAAAGGGTGAAGTTAAGAGTTGAGAGAGGAAAGTGGCAAGAGGAGATGGGGAGATATGGGGGTGGGGTGAGGCAAGGGGAAGTAGTTGCAGGGGAGGGGAAGTATAGGAAGGCAAAAAGGTAAAACCATATTCTCAGTGAATTTGGCTCAGGGAGAGAATGACATACATACTAAATGGGATATCTTACCAAGCAGGAGAGTAGGGGGAAGGGGCATGGGAGGGGGGGATGATGGAGGGGAGGGCACACCAGGGGGAGAGGAAGTTGGAGGCACCCACTTTTGAAGAAGGACAGGATCAAAGTAGGGTATGGACCAGGTGGGGGGTAGGATGGGTGGGAGGAAAATGTAGTCAGTCTTTTACAATATATCTACTATGGTAATGTTTTGCATAGCTATACAAGTAAAACATATACTGAATTACTTATCTTCCCAGAGGGAGTGGGTGAAAAGGGACCAAGGGAATGGATCTGGAATTCAAAGTTTTAAAATTAAATGTTTCAAATATATGTGTGTGTGTGTGTGTGTGTGTGTATAAATACTATTATTAATACTACTTTGCATGTAATTGGGAGATAAGATGTGCAGGCATTGGGGCACAGAGATTCACCTTGCCCTAATGGAAAAGTTTAGGGAGGTATGAGAGAAGATATGGGAGAGAGCAGATTGGATGAAGGGATATCCTGTGGGACTGTTATTCTGGGGTGGTGGGTAGGGGAAAAATGGGGGAAAAATGTAACTTAAAATCTGGCAGAAATGAATGATGTAAACCAAAAGTTATTAAAGCATTTGGAAGAATAAAAAAACCAATAATACCACTCATGATACTATTTTCAAAAAAATATCGCATAGTAAATGTAGAGACAGCCTTAGACACAACACTGGATGCAGAAGATGTTGAAATGTACAGATGCAGTTAGCTAGGTTATTCTCAGCACATGGTGAAATCCAGTGTGAGTGTGGAATAATGATTCCAGGAGATTAATAAAGCCAATGAGAAGGGCAATATTGTCATTAATAAAGGATGACCTTTTCATGTGGTTTCAAATGGTAGCAGTCAAGGGAAAGGGATACTAATGTTATTGTTTTGTCCCATTGTCCTATTGCTAAATAGATAAACATAAATTTATAAACATAAAAATAATTATTATGAGCACCCATGAAGATCAGGACTCTAGGAAGCTAAGTTAATGAATGTTGAGATGTTACCAATGGAAAATGAACTGTGGCTTAGCAAGCTCTCTCTGAGAATTGTTAAGCCTGCCAGTGTCTTTTTTTTCTTCTATTATTATTACAGCAAAGACTTTGTTTACTATGCTGTGGTCTATATTCCTAAATGTGATTCTCCGAGGGCTCAAGTTTTAGGGTACAGGGGAATTGAAGGATCTCATGTTTAGAGCTGAAAAGGAATCTAGAAAAAAGAAACTTTCATTTTACAGATAAGGGAACTAAAGAGTAGGGAGGTAAAGAAATTTAACATCTAATAAATGATAGAGTTTAAACATGTATCCAGTTCCTTGAAATTGAAAGGGAATTACTAACTCCCCAATAAATATTATTGTAATGAGATTTTTTTATGACAATAACAGCAAAACCCATAAAGTAACAAACACAATTCTAGACGGTACTTTTTTTTTTTAAAAGCAATTGGGGTTAACTTGCTCAATGTTACACCGCTAGTCATTTTTATGTATGGGTGCTAATTTTCTGAGGCTGGAACCAGTCCCGGGTCCTCCTGACTCCAGGGCCTGCGCTCTTACTCACTGTGCCACCCAGCTGCCCCTCTAGAAGGTATTTTGACTGTTATGATTAATAAAATACTAATTTGAATTAATCAGTAACCATTTATTTGTTATATGGTATTTGTGCCATGTACTATGCTGAGGGGTTGGAAGTATAAAAACAGCCAAATAAGGACCTTTTCTAAAATACTCAGTGTTCTAATGGGGGCTTCAAAAAGGATGTAACTTGCTGTACCATAAATACATACAGAATAAATGAAAGTAACTTGAAGGAGAAGGATGTAGAGACTTGGGGAAAAAATGAGAAAATATCCTATAATGGTGGTAGGGGATGGGATGTGAGCTGAGACTTGAATGCTACCAAAGAAATTAAGAGATCAAGACAAGAGGGTAGGACATTGCAGACATGAGGAGTTGATGTGGGGTGGGAGGGTGAGGAGAAGAGATGGTGCAACAGTGCAAAAGTTCTGAGACAGGAGTTATAATATTATACAAGTAGAGCAGTAGTCATTAACAGGAAGATATCACTGCTCATTTCCTCAGGACTTTTGACTTGCTGTGTTTCCAGCCTTGTCTAGTTTGAATATCTTTAGGCAACCTTCTCTTCCCAGTTATCTTTGTATTAATCATATTGGTGTGGGACTTACTGTAGACACCCAAGCATCTTTAGTTCTATTATAGCTCAGAACTCATACTCAAGAGACCCAAAAGCTTCATCTTCCACAGAAGCAGGGATTACAGGTATGTGCCACCTTAACAAGCAAGCCAGTGAACGTATTAGAGAATAGTGGACACTAAAATTCAGCCTGCATTTATCAAAAGCAGAGCAAGTGGAAGTATCCTATCTCTTTTTTTGACAAGATAATTTGACCACTGATTACAAAATCCAAGGTCCCCAAACTATGAATATGCAACCTAAACAAGTAGATAGACATGGATATAAAGGAAACATAATGCTCTATTGAATGAACAATAACTTGAAAAAATTCCATTGGTGACATATTCTAGAATATTGTCATTGAGAGAAATCAAGTTCAACAGTCTATAGTTGGAAGAATGTAGTCTCTTTTAAATTTTTAATCAAGTGAATTGGGGGTGGGTTAGATAGAGAAAGCAAATGTTTAGATGTTAAGAAGAAATGGAAGATTAAAGTGAGAGTGGGTATGATGTTAGAGGCATTCTTCAGGAGAACATGGGATGAGATCAAGGGTATATGTAGAGAGATTTACATTGGCAAGGTACAAGACCATTACTAGAGTGGAGGAAATAGTGACAGAAGTCCTTGTGGTATGAAGTGAGGAAGAAGGGAAAAGAAGCTGTGCTTTTTGTTGTTATTTTTTGTGGGTTTTTGTTTTGTTTTTTTTTTTTTAGCTTTGGCAAAGTACCAACTGAAGTACTCAACTGATACATTAAAGGGAAGCTTGAGGAAACAAGGTCTGAAACAGTCTCTATGGAAAATTGCAGAGAGCGTCAACTAGGTTAGACTAAAATATTTGTTTGGCTCACTTCACTGAGTCCCTCAGATAACTTATATTTGTCTTGGGCCCAATCAACACAGGTTCTTGATTTCCTCTAATCCATTAAAAGCAAGTGAAGCAAAGGAACCAGATGGTGGTAGCAATCTGGGGGTGGTGATTGGCCAGTCATTTTAGGTGATTGGAAAATGGGGCATGGGAATGATGAGTGGAGGAAAGTGTAAATTAGAATGTCTTCACCAAGGGGTCAAGATATGGAGGGAAGCAATCTAGTGAATTTGTGTGTGATAGTATAGGGAAAAAAAATGTTGAGATCTAGAGAGAACAGAGGTCATGGTGGAGGTAAAGGACAGGCATAAGACATAGAAAACGATGGAATTATTTTTTTTTAATGATTAGATACAGGAGTTTCAGATGATATTAACATGAAAGTAGAACAGTTGTGGGTGATAGCAAGGCCAAGGTTGTGATCATCTTCACGTATAGCATGAGTTAAAATGAAACAGAAATAAAATTCAACACATTTGAATATAGAATAAGTCACTAGCTAATTTATTTGCCTGACTTCCCTTTCTTGCACACATTAGATTAATAGATAATAGGGTAAAATAACATTTTTTATGTATAGAGTTTTTAAGAAACAATATTCAAAGTAAATTGAACAACCATTCTTCTAGAAATGAACATGGAATTACACTTAAATGTACATTTATGATAGAACTGGATTTTCTGGAAGAAAAACACTTGTTTAATCAAGGTTTTATTAAAAACATATATTTTAAGAAGGAAACCTTTTTAAGAAACAAATAATTTTCCTTCCTTTTCACCTTCATTGATTCACCTTCTATTACTTTTATGTTAAAAGGACATTATTTAATGCAACCATGAAATATACAAATGGTACATTTTGTACACTAAATGTATAAAATGACAGGATAGAGAATCAAAAATTTTCAGTGTTGAAAAGGCATTTAGATGTCACCTACTCAAGTATATACTCCCCAAAATAAATATTTTAAAGCACCACCAGCAAGTAACAATCTTGCCTTATCTTTTAACATGAGCCCATTGAGGGCAGAAGATATATTTGAACTTTTCTTTGTATCCCCAATGCCTGACTTAAGTGATTTTTGGATTGAATACACTTAATGTGCTCCTATCTTAGTCAAGTAATATGTGTTAGATTAATAATATAATTTAAGATACTATTCATTAGATAGAACACTGCTTCATTTATCTTCATATTTTTCTACTTCTTTATATTACATATTCATAGCAGTGGGACCTTGAATTTCCTATAAGATTTCCATAACCAATCATCAATCTATCTTGTCAAAAAAATGGAGTAAGTTATGTTCACATGCTCTCTTTTTTATCGCCCCAGACTGATTTTAAAGGCCACTGTTTTTCTTTCTAAATACTCGTAAACAATTCCCTTGGTGACATATTCTAAAATTTTATCACCAAGAGAAATCAAGCTTACCCACTTATAGTTGAAAGAATCTACCATCTTATCAATTTTGAAAATTCTTCAGTATGTTACTCTTTAAGATCTTTATAAGTTGTAGTGGCTTGTTTGTCATGGTAGCACAAACCTGCAATCCTTGCTATTGGTGAAGATGAATATGTTGGATCTCTTGAGCATGTGAGTTCTGAAGTGTAATAGAGATAAATTCGGTTTATGTAGTAAGTCCCACATCAATATGGTGAGCACAAAGAGGGTTGAAGATAATGGGCTGACTAAGGAGATTAAGCCTGTGCCAGACTGAAAACATAGCAGGTCATAACTCCTGGGGAAATTAGCAGTGATATCTATATGTTAATGGCTACTATACATTTCAAATGGACAAAAGGAAATGAGAGAGAGACAGAGACAGAAATATAGAAAGAGAGACAGAGAGACAGAGACAGACAGAGACAGACAGAGAGACAGACAGAGACAGACAGACAGAGAGAGAGAAGGGGGAGGGAAGGGAGAAAGAAAGGAAGGAATGGAGAGAGGAAGGAAAAGAGGAAGGAAGGAATGAAAGAAGGAAGGAAGGGAGGAAGGAAGGTAAAGAAAGAAAGAAGTTTAGAAATCACTTCTACCAGAGGTTTTTATTTTTTTTAGGTTTTGTTTGCTTGTCTTTTTTTTTCCTGTACTTTAATACAATGCATATAGCTTGTCTTAGTTGACTGAACTGGACAGTGCTTTGTTGTTTACTCCTTACTTATCTTGGGTTTATCTTCTGAACTAATTCTTTTTTTTAAGTTTTTTTTAATAAAGTCACATTATATTGACATGTTTCTCCTTCTAGATAATCTTCAGCCAGTCTCTGTAAAGTTCATATTTTGGCTAATTTTTGGTAGCTTACTCAGACATTTCTGGGACATTGGTTTTGGAAACTGTATTGTTAAACTTGAAAAGAAAACTGTTGTGGTTCCCCACAGGCAGCTCTGGAATTATCAAGTGGTCAACACGGTTCTCATATTCACTTTGGGCTAGTAATTCCTTACCTTCAATGAAGAAAATCAAAAGAATTTCACAGTCTTTATGAATATGTGACTTGTCCTTTAAAGCCCAACTCTTTCTTTAATAAGCTTTCCTTACATTCTTTGCTCTCAGAAAGTTATTTTTTTATCTTTTGAAATGGTGGATTTTTTTTTCATGAGAAGCAAATTCAGTGGCCAATAAAAGTAGCCAAGGACAAAGACAGTGCACACATAGTGTTAAAAACCTACATTAGCCCACCATGTTTCTGGTTGCTGCCCTAAGTGGAAATTCAATAGCTATACCATACATCCTCCCTTCTTCCATCTCATTTCCTCCCCACTACACATGTCTTTCAAATTTAAGATTTTTTAGGGGACTCTGTGCTTCTCCATCATCAGTCACTTGAGGTAATTACTCTATTTCCTTCTCATCAGAATATTTCTATTTGTAACTCTTAAATTTTATTTTGGAGGGCTTCTTATTCTTACTTGTCAACTGTTCTTACAAAATAGTAATCAATCTGTCAACAAGCATTCATTATGCACATACTTTATGTTGGGTTCTGTACTAGGCACCAAAGATACAAAGAGAAGAGCAAAAACAGAACTTTCTTCAAGGAGTTTATAGTCTGGTCAGGCAAGTCAACCTGTAGATATAGAAGTATGTACAAAATATGAAAAGAAGCACATATAGTGTGATTTGAGGGGAAAACACTAAGAACTAAAGGCATCAGCAATTGTCTCACAGAGGTGGTGGTGTTTGAATTGAGCCTTAATTTAAGCTTCTATTTTTAAGAGATGTGAGAGTTGAAGAAGAAATTTCCAGAATGGGGGACAGATGGTGCAAATGAAAGAGGGAGAGTAGTGTGCCATGTCTGAGGAAGAACACAAAGATTAGTTTGTCTTCATTACAGTATACATAGAGGGGACTAATGTACAAATAAGTAAACATGGTTTTCATTTTTGAAGTGCTTTCAAAGACAAAGAGGGGAGTTTAAATTTAATCCTAGAAAAAAAAACTGGAATCCAAGGGGTGGGGCCAAGATGGCAGAGTAAAAGTAGGAACATATCTGAGCTCCCACTCTAAACACGTCTTAAAAAGTCAAATTTGCCAGATGGAAAAAGAATGTCAAAAGCTCACTGAAGAGATTAATTCCTTCAAAATTAGATTGGAGAAAATGGAAGCTAATGATTTTATGAGAAATCAAGATACTATTATACAGAAGCAAAGAAATGAAAAAATAGAAGGCAATGTGAAATAGCCCATTTGAAAAAGCACTGACCTGGAAAACAGATCCAGGAGGGAGAGAATTTTAAAATTATTGGTCTACCTGAAAGCCATAATTTTAAAAAAAGCACCTAGAAATCATCCTTCAAGAAATTCTCAAGGAAAATTGCCCTGATATTCTAGAACAAGAGGTCAAAATAGAAATTGAAAGAATTCACAGAATGCTTCTTGAAAAGGGTCCCAAAAAGAAAACCCCTAGAAATATCATAACCAAATTTCAGAGTTTACAGGTCAAGGAGAGATTATCACCAGCTGTCAGGAAGAAACAATTTAAGTAAGTGAAAACACAATCAGGATAACAGAAGATCAAGAAGCTTCTACATTTAAGGGATCAAAGGGCTTGGAATATGATACTCTAGAGGTCAAAGGAACAAGGATGAAAGTCAAGAATCACCTACACTGAAAAAAAAATGAGCATAATGCTTTAAGGTAAAATATGGTTATTCCATGAAATAGAGGATTTTTAACTTTTCTTGATGAATAAAACAGGACTGAAGAGAAAAATTGACTTTCAAATACAAGAAGCAAGAGAAGCATGAGAAGGTAAACAGGAAAAAGAAATCATAAGAAATTTATTGAAGTTACATTCCTACATGGAAAAAATGATAATTGTAACTCATGAGACTTTTCTCAGTATGAAGATAGTTGAAGGGAATTTATATGTATATGTACACATATGTACAAATACATATGTGAGTGTGTATATATGTATGTACATGTATAGATAGAGGGCATAATATCAGTTAAAGATGAAGGGATTATATCTAAAAAATAAAATCAAGAAGTGAGAGAGGAATATAATGGGAGAAGGAGAAAGGGAGAGATAGAATAGAGTAAATAATCTCATATAAAAGAGGCAAGAGGAAGCTATTACAATGGAGGGGAAGGACAGGAAGGTGAAAGGGAATGGGTCAACCTTACTCTTTTGGAATTTAGCTTAAGGAGGGAATAACATAAACACTCAACTGGGTATCTTACCCTACAGGAAAGTATCTGGGTAGGGGATAAGAGAGGGTTTGATAGAAAGGAGGGCAGATTGGGGGAAAGGGTTAGAAGCACACACTTTTGAAAATGGACAGTATCAAAGGAGAAAATGAATAAATGGGGTGGAAGAGAATAGAGAGAAATATAGTTAGTCTTTTACAATATAACTACTATGTAAATGTTTTATGTAGCTACCTGTGTACAATCTATATTGAATTGTTTTTTCTTCCCATTGGGGGTGCGTAAGGAGGGAAGAAGGGAAGGAATCTGGAAATCAAAGTTTTAAAAACAAATATTAAAAAAAATTTCATGCAATTGGAAAATACAGGCACTGGGATATAGAAATCCATATTGCCCTATTAGAAAGAGAGAGGAGGGATGGGGGAGGATAAAGGAGAGAGCCAAATGGGCGCAGGGATATTCAATAAGCTTGCTATCTTGGGGTGGAGGTAGAGGAAAAATGGGGAGAAAATTTGTGAATCAAAATCTTGTGGAAATGAATGTTGAAAACTGAAAATAAACAAATAAACGATTTTTTAAAGAAAAAAAACTGGAGTTGTTGGAGGTCTTTGAGTACATGCATGACATGGATAGATTGACAGAAAGGACCTTAATAGCCAGCAAGTCAATCCTCTTCATTTATAGATAAGGAAACTGAGATTAAAAGAGAATTAATGCCCTGTGTGCCCATTTTCACAAAGCTAATTAGTGTCTGAGGCAGAACTCAAACCCAGGTCTTCCTCATAATATAAGATATACTTCTTTTGATATCTTTCTCTAGGTTCTCTTCCAATATACTCCTCTACTATAATTCTCATTCAATTCTCTGCTTTATATGCACAAATCTACTGCTAAAAATCTCTCTATCATACTAAATCTTGGCATCAAGAGGTTTTTTTTTTTTTACACATCATATTTCTTCACACTCTAGGTTCTAGTCAAACTGGTGAACTAGCAGTTATATAGACATGACATTTCCAAACATTCTCTCTCCTCTCTCTGTGCCTTTGAATAGATCATCTATATGTTTGGAATTCTCCCTCCATACTTTAGCCTCCTACAATCTATAGTTTTCTTCAAGATTCAGTTCCAGTATCATTTCCTAAATGCAGTTTTCCCTAACTTCCCCATATCCTAATTCTACCCCCCTCTCAAAAGTATCATTCATTTACTAATCTGGGTATATGTCATACACTTGCAGTAAATTTGAGAACCCAGAAGCTAGCAAAATTCCTTGCATAGAATGGATGCTATATATGCTTGTTGAATTGATTTGATTTGACTCATTCTCTGCCTTCTTCTTTGACACTTTTCCTATGATTTTTCTCATTTCTTAATGCCTTGTCCTTCTTATATTTCACTTACTACATTTTGCCACTATGTATTGTAGGTAGATTTGTATATCAGTTCTCCATCCCTTCCATCCCTCTCTCAAATCCCCGCAACACACATGTGCGCGCGCACACACACACACACACACACACACACATTTTTATTATATATGGAAGATTTGGAGAATAGATAATAATTTTTATTCACCCTCCTTAGGTATAATAACCATTAGTAGTGCTCATGCCAGGCAACCAATGGGATAACCAGCAGGATTGCTGAAATCCTGCCATTGTTCTTGATTCCTTTTTTACAGCACTGTGTTATTTATATCTGACTCATATTTGCTCCAGGGATTTTGGGGATGGTAGACACTCTATGATGGCTCTTTTCCTATCCAATAGGGGAGATGCTATTATGGTTTATAGAGGATGCCTATACTTCAAGAAAATAAAATTATCCAATGTTCTCTTTTTTATCAAATATAATCAGGTGCCTCCATATATTTTCTGCTTCTAAAGTGTGAAAGAATTTTCATGACCTTCCATGTAAAGATTTGCATTTCCAAAGCATAACTTTGAGGTAGGAGGTTATGAACCAAAGAGGTAGTGCTGATATACATTAATATTACACAAGATTCATTGTTTTTGGACATTTATAATTGTTACTAATTTGAAGACATTTGTTATTTTTCCCAGAGTTTTCTTTTTCTCTAAGCTAAGCATTCCCATTTTCATCAACTAATATTAACATAAATTATTTCTTTTCCTCATCATCCTCATACCCATCATTTGTTTTTAATTTAGTATGTCAATTTCTTTTATAAATATGTTTTCCACATCTCAACACAGAATTCTAGATATATCCTGACTAGAATAAAGCAATAATTGTATCATTGGCTTCCTTATGGACACTTCTTTTAATGCTCCAAATTATCTTTCCCACTTCCCTTTCATGTATGCTATTCTCCAGTCACACTGTGTTGTTCTCTGCATCCCAAAACAGACCCAGAATTTGCTACTTCTACACTTTCTTTCCAAGTTTAGAGTATCAGGAATGAAAATAGAATCAGACCTATATTTCATTATAAGATCTATGAAAATTTCCTTAGCACACCATGAAATATTTATTTGAGTAATTATTTCTTCATTTTAAAATGAGAAAACTCAAGAGATGTTAAATAATAAACCAAAAACTACAAAACTTATAAATGCCAAAGCTTTTATATGTAGACAGGACCTCCTAACATAGTATCATTTATATATATCTACTTCAATTTTTTTTCTCATGAGAAAAAACTTAGCACAAATACAATTGAAGCCTTCTTTTTGTATTTTTGAAAATGTTTGTTAATGACAATATTTATACTAAAAACCAACACGCATATACATGTATATATACATGCATACACACACACATATATATACACACACAGGTGTGTGTATGTGTTTGTGTGTGAACAAAGATAGAGAACTCTTTATGTTTAGTAGAGTATTTTATTTATAGTAATAAAATGTAGCAGTAGTAATACTTGGAACTTAAAAGAAGCAAGCAAGCCAAAAGACAGAGATGAGGAGGAAGAGAATTTGTATGTGACAGCAAGGAAAATTATTTAGTGTTACATGATAGGTTGTCCATCTTCTTTAAGTAAGATCAAGAATTCCATCTTCACTTCATAATAGAATACCTGTAGAAGAATAGAACAAGTATACTAGAAAGGCAAAAATGGGACCAGGTTATGAAAGGCTTTGAATGACAGAGGATTTTATGTTTGTTCTAGAGATGATAGAGAGCTACTGTGGTTTTTTATGTAGACAGAAGATATGGTCAGACCTGTACTTGAGGAAGTTCAATTTGATAGCTAAGTGTAGTGGTCAGAGTTGAAACAAGGAGATCAAGAAGCAGTATATTGAAATGGTTAATGTTGCAGTGAAGAATGCCTTCATCAGGGTAGTAGCTATGTCAATGGAGAGAAAGGGGAGTAAGGGGACTTTGGAAGAAAATAAAAATTATGGATACAGGAGGTGAGAGAGAATTAGGATCCGTGACCAATACCTGGGTTGCTATCTGGGTAGGAGTGTGGATGGCAGTGCCTTCAACAGTAATAAGGAATCTTGAAGAAAGGAGGTTCATGGTAGGGATGGACAAACAATATGCTGTTTTAGACAGGCTGAGTTTAAAATGTCTACAGGAAAAAATACATACATATATGTATATGTATCTATACATATATATGTTGAAGATTCAGGTCTAAAGGTTACTAGAGAGGTTACTGCTATACAGGTGGAACTGAGATTCATAAGATATAAATGATAATTGAATCTGTGAGAGCTAAAAGACATCAACAAGAAAAAAGAATATAAAGGGAGAAGAATAACCAGGACAGAGCCTTAGGGGACATGCAACATTAATGGCTGTGACCTAGATGAAAATCCAGCAAAATATACTTAGAAGGATTGATCCTATAAGAAGAGAACCAGGATAGTCAAGAAAACCAAGAAAAAAGATGGCTGTCATTGGCAAATACTGCAAGAAGTCAAGAAAGAGGGTGATTGAGAAAAGATCATTAAATCTGTTCATTAATAGATCACTTAAAAATTTGGAGAAAGTAGTTACAATTAAATGATGAGATTAGAAGCTAGAATGTAGAGTTTTCAGAAGAAATGAAGAGAAGACATTCATTGTAGGTACCTTTTTCAATGAATCTAGCTACAAAATTAAAGGAGAGATATATGATTACAGATTTGGGGAATGGATAGATCAAATGAGGAGTTAGCTTTGAAGATGAGACAGATATAGTATGTTTTCAGGCAGTGGGAAGTAGCATATTGACAGGGACAAAATTCAAATAAAACAGTGGAAATGGCAGAGGAGGCCATTATTTTGAGAAGACAAGAGGGCTTTTTCATGGCAAGAACAACATCATCTAAGAACAGGATGAAGCAGGAGATAGTGGGGTAAGATATTTGAGTAATGTTAGATGAAGAATAGGGGTAAAAAAAGAAGCTCTTGACATATTAGTCAACAATTTCAGAAAAATATGAGTTCACATCCTCTGCTGAGAGGTTGTGGGGAGGAAGAAGAATCACAGATTTGTAGAGAAAGGAATGGAAAATTTTGTAAAAGCTGCTGTGCTTAGTGGTGTAGTAAGTTGATTAGAAAGGTGAAAAAAGATTTTCTTTGTTAAGTAAGGGTTCAGTTGAATTAGTTAACATCATTTTTTATTGGATCTAGGCGGTGAAGTTTCATAATTTTCTTCAGCTACAATCTATAGCTAGCCAGTAAGAAAGAAAGTAACAGATAATCAGGATAATTTAAAACTGAGCCTTGGCAGGTCAACATCACCAATAACAATAAGGAACAATGAATTTCAGAGAAAGAGACAATGTAGAATTGAACTAGTTCACTGATGGCTCAAGATGGGAAAGTTAGGACACTTTAGCTAGTTCAGGAGTGATATGCTGAGAAAGTACTGAAAGTGGAAAAAATTGAAGGATAGAGTAAGAATGAAGAACAGGGTTAGGGATTACAGAGTTCCTGGCCAGAAAATCATAGGAGAATCAAGCAACCATACAGAGTGTTATCGGTCTTGCTTCCACCTGCTTGGATCTCGGTCGTAGAGTTGGGTGGTGGTACTGGGGGAAGAAACAGCAGTGTGCCAGAGTTTGTTTTGGCTGTTGAGAGGACACCCTACTCATAGTTCTGGCAACTGCGAAAACCCCAGCATTTTGGGACAGAGCACTCTCCATTCTGGAAGCAGACTTTTACCATGGAAAAGAGCTCAAAAGTCAAGTAATTGGCTGGAAAGATGAGCAAGCAGAAGAAGCAAGTTCAGACCATGTATTCCTTTTTGGGGGATAAAAAGGATCAAAACATGGAACCAGAAGGAGATAACAAAGTCAAAACTTCTGCATCAAAATCTTCCAAGAAAAATATGAATTGGTTTCAAGACATGGAAGAACTCAGGAAGGATTTAGAAAATCAAGTAAGAGGAGGAAAAATTGGGAAGAGAAATGAGAATGATGCAAAAAAATCATGAAAAGGCTAGTCAACAACAGGACCAAAGAAAATAACTCTTTAAAAAATAGACTAACTGAAATGGCAAATGAGGCCTAAAAGCCAATGAGGAGAAGAATGCCTTAAAAAGTCGAATTTGCCAGATGGAAAAAGAAGGAGCAAAGGGAAGCTAATGACTTTATAAGAAATCAAAATACTAACAAATGGGCAAAAACAAATGAAAAAATAGAAGGCAATGTGAAGTATCTCATTGGAAAAACCATTGACCTGGAACACAGATCCAGGAGAGAGAGAATTATATATATTGGGCTACCTGAAAGCCATGATCAAAAAAAAAAAAGCCTAGAAATCATCCTTCAAAAAATTCTCAAGGAAAATTGCCCTAATATTCTAGAACCAGAGGGCAAAATAGAAATTGGAGGAATTTCCCAAATGCCTCTTGAAAAAGATCCCAAAAAGAAAACTCCTAGGAATATCATAGCCAAATTGCAGAGTTCCCAGGTCAAGGAGAAAATATTACAAGCTGTCAGGAAGAAACAATTTAAGTAATGTGTAAACAATCAGGATAACACAAGATCTAGCACTTTCTCCAATAAGGGATCAGAGGGCTTGGAATATGATATTCCAGAGGTCAAAGGAGCTAGGACTAAAACCAAGAATCTCCTACCCAGCAAAACTGAGTATCTTGTTTCAGGGGGAAATATGGTCAATCAGTGGAATAGAGAACTTTCAAGCATTCTTGAGGAAAAACCCAGAGTTGAATAGAAAATTTGACATTCAGACAAAAGAAGCAAGAGATGCTTAAGAAAGTAAACAGGGAAAAGAACTGAAAAGGAACTTGTCAAAATTGAACCTATTTACATTCCTACATGGAAAAACAATAAGAGTAACTGATGAAGCCTTTCTCAGTATGAAAATAGTTGAAGAAGGGTATATGGACATATGAATACATATATGAATGTGCGTATATATGTTTTCAGGTATACATGGATAGATAGCACAGGTCAAATTTGGTGGGGAGGGATGATACTTAAGCGGTGAAGTTAAGAGGTGAGGGAGGAATGTGACAAGAGGAGATGGGGAGAGAGGGGGGTAAACTGTCTCATGTAGAAGAGGCAAGGTGAAGTGGTTGCAGGGGAGGCAAAGAACATGGAGGCAAAAAGGAAAAACCATATTCTCATTGAATTTGGCCCAGGGAGAGAATGACATACATACTAAATGGAATATCTCACCCTACAGGACAGTAGGTGGGAGGAGGATGAGAGGAAGATGATGGAGGGAAGGGCATGCTGGAGGCAGGGGAGGTTGGAGGCACCCACTTGTGAAGAGGGAGAGGATCAAAGTAGGGAATGGACCAGGTGGGGGGGTAGGATGGGTGGGAGGGAAATATAGCCAGTCTTTTACAATATATCTACTATGGTAATGTTTTGCATAGCTATACATGTACAACATATACTGAATTGCTTATCTTCCTAGTGGGAGTGGGTGACAAGGGAGGAAGGAAATGGATACAGAATTTGAAGTTTTAAAATTAAATGTTTCAAATATATATAAATACTATTATTAATCCTATTTCACATGTAATTGGGAGATAAGATGTGCGGGCATTGGGGCACAGAGATTCACCTTGCCCTAATGGCAAAGTCAAAGGGGGTATGGGAGAATATATTGGAGAGACTAGATTGGATGAGGGGATATCCTGTGGGACTGCTATTCTGGGGTGGTGAGTAGGGGAAAAATGGGGGAAAATATTGTAACTCAAAATCTGGCAGAAATGAATGATGTAAACGAGAAGGTAATAAAGCATTTGGGAAAAAAAATTTAAAAAAATAAAAAATAAAATCAAGCAGTGAGAGAGGAATATAATGGGAGAAGGAAAAAAGGGGGAGATAGAACAGGGTAAATTATCCCATATAAAAGAGACAGGAGAAAATGTTACAATAGAGGAGAAGAACAGGAAGGTGAAAGGGAATGGGTCAAGCTTATTCTCATTGAATTTGGCTTAAGGAGGGAATAACATACAAACTCAAATGGTTATCTTACCCTACAGGAAAGTAAGGGGCAGGGGATAAGGGGGCAAATGATGGAAGGGATGGCAAATTTGGGGAGAGAGTATTTTGAAACAATCACTTTTGAAAAGGGACAGGGTCAAAGTAGAAATTAGTATAAGTGGGGGGAGGCGCCTAGGTGGTACAGTGAGTAAGAGTGCCAGCCCTGGACTCAGGATGACTCTGTATCAGTTCATGCCTCAGTTACTTAGCACCCATACTTAAATAACTAGCAGTATAACATTGAGCAAATTACTTAACCCCAATTGCTTTAAAAAAAAGAATAAGTGGGGAGTGGGATAAGATGGAAGGAAATATAGTCTTTCACAATATAACTACTATGGAAACATTTTGTGTAACTACACATGTACAACCTATATTAAATTGTCTTCCCAGTGGGAGTGGGTGAGGAGGGGAGAAGAAAAATAATCTGTAAATTAAAGTTTTAAAAACAAATGTTAAAAAATGGTTTTTAAATGCAACTGGAAATAAGCTATATAGACACTGAGGTATAGAAATCCATCTTATCATACTAGAAAGTTAGGTGTGGAGGGGGAGGATATAAAAGAGAGCAGATTGAGGGCAGTGGTATTCAGTAGGCTTACTTTCTTTGGGTGGGGGTAGAGGAAAGATGGGGAGAAAATTTGTAACTCAAAATCTTGTGGAAATGAATTTTGAAAACTAAAAATAAATTAATAAAATATTAATTTTTTTAAAATGTTAATTGCTCTTGGTCCCATAATCAGTAAATTTCAGAATCAGGATGACCTCAGGCTTCCTGACTCCAAGCTGATCACTTATCCAGTTATTCCATATAGCTGCTTGAATTAGCAAGAGTGTTTCTTGACTCTCCATCATCTTATCCTTTCTCCATGTCTTTTCAAAAATCACAATCTGTTTTTATTTTAACACAGCTATTTTAAGTCTGGGTGCATTTTAGTTCTTACTTAATGGCTGAATTTTTTTAATGTTTTCCCTTTTCTAAAATATCGAAATCATTCATAACTGTTGGAGTTTTGTTCCAATGAATCTCCCATCCATCGTTTGTTCAAGGTCTCAGAACATGTTCATCACTATGTCTTTTCTTTTCCATCATCAGATGCAGGTAGCAGTTGGCAGGTTGTGTAAGACTTGGTTGCCTTTTTATCCCATCTAGAATGTATGCTCTAGGAAGGAGGCACATCCCTGCTCCCCTCAATAAGGAGTTGACAACAGTTACAACTTATCTGTTAACTTGATCCAGCAACAAATTTTGCCATATCAAGTCATGTCTTTGTAACTATTTTGGTCATTTTGTGAAGCTCTGAATGTTAATTCTTTCTTAGAAACCCGTTCTTTGTGTAAAGGGTATCTCTCAGAACTAATATATTCCTCCAGAAATGCAATGATCATTTTGCTTTTCTTTCTGTTCTGTTTATGTTTCATTTACTCATCTATTGGCAATTAATTTAATTCTCTCTCTCTCTCTCTCTCTCTCTCTCTCTCTCTCTCTCTCTCTCTCTCTCTCTCACACACACACACACACACACACACACACACACACACACATAGATGCATGTATTTTGATAGAACAGTAATTTAATTTAGTGTGGAGTTTGATGATCCATTTCATATACTTTCATAAATATACATTCTTCAAACCCTTTTCTCTTTTACTTTATGAAACCAAATTCCACTCAGGGAACACATATTTGTTGATTTCTACCACCCGTTCATAAATATGGCTTATTTTTTGAGCATTAATACAGTGTCCTAATTTTCCACATAATTGCATATATTTTCCTTTGCCTGGATAAAAGAAAAAAGTCTTTTCATTAAATTTTCACTTTAATATGGTTTCTAAATAGAAATCCTATTTCTTACTCGCACGGAAATATTTTCACTATCACCAGACTCCATTCACCTATAAGCATCTGATAGTGCTGTTTAAAGTAAGTTCGTCTATTCCCTTTCTGGGTTGTCCCAAATTAACCAATTTTCTGAGGGATCTGAAATAGAAAGGAGTCTATTACTTCAGTAGGTACAAGCACAAACCATAATTTTTAAACATCGAGATGATTCCCTACAATATATGAAATTCTTTCACTTCTTCCCTTGTTTGCCCTATATCTTTTGCTTTAATAAGTCAGACCTTTGTGTTGTTATGATTTTACCACCCTTATCTCTAGAACTAGTGAAAATAAAATTGGAAAAAGGCCATTAATCAGTTGGGTGTGGTCTTTGGAAGATCAAAACCCTTTCCAAGTTTTATTTTGCATCCTGGATAGTGGTAGCAGGAAATTGCAAAAGATAAGATGCAATGGGAGGTCAGAGCATAGCAGAAGTCTGGGGTCTACTCTTTGGATGATTTCTTAAGAGTGATCCTTTTTTCTTTCGCCAAGCAGTAACTTAATAGTTGAGAAACCTTTAAATAATTGCTGATCAAGGTAAATAAATTATACTGCTCCATAGTGGAGAATAATCTAAAAATATACAGATAATAAACTGAATTTCTTTTCAGTAACATCTATGAAATTTTTTTGGCTTCAATTTAAAACAAATGAATTATTTTGTGGACTTCCTGGCATAAATGTGGATATCCTCTCCCACTCCTCTCTTCTCATTACCTCTATGGATAATCAGAATTACAGGCAGTCTAACTCAGAATTCCAAGGCAGTGTTATGCAGCACCATTGTGATGATTTATTTAGCACAAGAAGTGTGAGGATAGTACAATATGATTACTTCAGTTTAAAAATATACGGCAATTTGCTTTTTAAAGAAGTAAATCACTAAAAATTGAATAACTATTTTTAGACAACCACAGAAGAATTTAGAAAATGTTGTATATAATAAGTAAATACAGTTTTTCCCATCTGGATTTCAAGTCAAATAAATAGATAGCAAGAATATATGTGTGTGTGTGTGTGACTTTCAAAAAAATTTTTTCTCTTGAAAGCTGTAATTCAAGCCATGCTGCCCTCTATATTAGTGAGTTTCCCTTAGCTAGAGATGCTATCAAAAAGGAATATTACAAGTAGGCTAAAGTCTCAAATCTTAAGTCTCAAATATAATTACCATTCAATTTTGAGGCCTCAGGTGATTATAAATAGTTATAGGGAAGAGGCAAAGCCAAGGTGCTGGAGAAAATGCAGCAATTTTCCTGAACTAGTCCCAAAACTGTTCTAAACACCTTTAAATAACACCATAAAACAATTCCTAGAGTAGCAGAATCCACAAAAGGATGGGGTGAAATAATTTTCAAAAAAACAACTTAGTAGGTCAGCAGGAAAGATCTGTCATTCCTGGGTGTGAGTGGAGAACAGACCACACAGGTCACACTGGCACAGACTCAGTCCCAGCCTCAGCAAACTAGGAGTAAACCTTGGGAGACATTAAATCAACAATGGCAATTTCTACTTCTGGATTTCTCAGCCTATAGAAGATATGGGGGCCAAACAAGTGATCAGAACGTGATTACAGAGTTCTCTTTGCTGGCACTGAGGTAGGACTATGTTGCATTGCTCATAACTGCATCCAGGTCACAGTCTAGGGAGGAAGTCCCAGGGAAAGAAGGAGCACTAGCACACCAGAACTTGAGGCCACAATGGAGCAGGGGCCCTTCCCATAGTTCTAAGGCAGAAAAGAGAGCATGTGATGATTCATAAGCCAGAGCACAGACCAGGAAAGTAGCAAACAGAGTTCTCCTTAGATCATAGCACCTTGGGCGAACTGAAAACTTATAGGTCCCTAGAAGTGTCTCTGAAAATATCTGCACAACCCTTAAAGCTTGGTACAATGTGTTATTCATCCTGGAAGCAGGGTCTTACTTTAATAAAGAGTTAAAAGGCAAGAAATAGATTGGGAAAATTAGCAAGCAGGAGGAAAAATATGACCATATAAAGTTACTTTGGTGACTAGGAAGATCAAAATACAAACTCAGAAGAAAATATGAATTGATCTCAGGTTATGGAATACCTCGAAAATGATTTTTATTGGGGTGGCTAGGTGGCGCAGTGAGTAGAGCACCGGCCCTGGAGTCAGAAGGACCTGAGTTCAGATCTGGCCTCAGACACAATGCACACACAAACAAAAACCTAACTGTGTGACCTTGGGCAAGTTACTTAATCCCAATTCCCTTCCAAAAAAAATTAAAAAAAATGATTTTTATAACCATGTAAGAGAGGAAGAAGGAGATATCATAAAAGAAATGAGAATGATGCAAAAAAAAATCATGAAAAACTATTAAACAGCTTGGTAAAGGAGACATGCACACAATCACAAATACTGAAGAAAATACTGTCTTAAAAATCAGACTGTGTCAAAGGGCAAAAAGCCAATGAGAAGAATGTCTTAAAAAGCAGAATTGGGAAAAGGGGAAAAGAGGCACAAAAATTCACTACAGAAAAAAAAATCATTAAAAATTAGAATTGACCCATTGCAAAAGGATGTATGAAAACTCACCGAAGAAAATAATTCCTTAAAAATTAGAATTGAGACCAGAAGCACAGGGAAGAGGAGTTGCTGTGGTTTCCTGCTTCAGCAGGGCTTGAACTGAATGGCTGCTCTATTCCCCCCACCCAGAGCCACCCTCAGCCGCCTCTCCACCTTCGCCTCCACTAACCAACACTTCTTCTGTCCTACCATTGAGCAGCAGCTGCAGGCTTAGCCGCCCCCAGGCATTGCTGCCACCATGGTCCCAGCCGCAGCCCCCACCTCCACCTCTGAGCCTACTCCCTGGCTTCCATAACCACCTGGTCCCCCTCTCAGTTGCAGCAGAACTACCACCAGGACTCCGAGGACACCATCAACCCACAGATCAACCTGGAGCTCTATGCCTTCTATATCTACCTGTCCATTTCCTAATACTTTGACCTTGACAATGTGGCACTGAAGAACTTTGCTAAGTACTTCCTGCACCAGTCACAGGAGGAGCAAGAACACATGGAGAAGATGATGAAGCTGCAGAACCTGCCACATCTTAACTGTAGGACATCAGGAAACTAGACAGAGATGAATGGAAGAGGGAACTAAACACAATGGAGTGCATCTGCACCTGGAAAAAAAATGTCAATCTCTCATTACTGGAATTGCACAAGCTGGCAACTGACAGAAATGCCCCCCATTTATGTGATTTCATTGAAACTCACCACCTAGACTAATAGATCAAGTCCATCAAACAGTGGGGTGATCATGTAACCAACCTGCACAAGATGGGGGGCCTGATTCTGCCATGGCAGAATATCTTTTTGAAAAGCACACCCAGGGGCAGCTAGGTGGTGCAATGAATAAAGCACTGGCCCTGGAGTCAGGAGGACCTGAGTTCAAATGAGAACTCAAACAGTTAATACTTACTAGCCATATGACCTTGGGCATGTCACTTAACCCCAATTTCCCTGCCTTCCTTCCTTGAAAAAAGCAAAAAAACCAACCAACCAAACAAACAAACAAACAAAAAAAACCACACACAAACAAAAAATAAAAAAGACAAGCACATTCTTAGAGACAGTGACAATAATATCTAAGCCACATCTGGCTTCCCCACACCTGGGAACTGTGGATACCACTCCTACTGTCTTTCAGTGCATTCATATTTTGGTTATCTGACCTTTTCATAATCTGTACCAAAAGAAAAAAAACTACCCCCATTTACATCTCAATAAAATGACTTGGTACTAATGAAAAAACATTATAAATGAGCAGAAGCAAGCTAATGACTTGATGAAAAATCAAGAAACAATAAAACAAAATTTAAAAAATGAGAAAAAATATGAAAATTTGAAATATTTCATTGGAAAAACAATTGACCTGGGAAATAGATCCACAAGACATAATTTTAGAATTTTTGGACTACCTAAAAGACATAAAAAAAAAACCTACACATCATTGTTCAAAAAATTATCAAGGTGAGGATTCTGGGGAAATGGCAGAATAGGTTAGAAAACTTCAAGTTCTAAAGATTTTACTCCACAGTGGAGATAAAATAGTGCCCCTGGGTAAATATAGAGTTGTGAAAACAAATAAAAGTGGGGCAGAACATTATTTCTCTTGGAAAAATTGGAGAAGACCTGAAGAAAAATCCCAGGACTAGATTTTCTCACTGAAAAGAATAAGTACCTCCAGTCTAGGGTCCACTTTAACAACTGCAATTGCTTAAACAATAAGCAAGCCCTAGGGAAAGCTAGGGTGGGATGCTGCGTTGGCCTGCCACTGGAACTTTTACCCTGAGACAGTGATGGAAGTTGGGTGTCTGACCTGGGGAAGATCTACTGAATCTCTGCTGACAAGGAACACCAGACCTAGCTTGACTGTGGAGATCAACAGGGGAAAGCAGGAATCAGCAGTTTACTCCCACTGAATGCAGAAGAAGTGAAGCAGGGACACTACTGGCTGTGGGCACTTATAGGAGACTGGAGATCTTGTTTTGGGTTCAAGGTCAGAGGAGAGAACTGAAGAGGATCAGAGGCCAGAAGCACCATCCCCCATGCCCTAAAACAGTGAATAGAGCGCCGCCGGCCCTGGAGTCAGAAGGACCTGAGTTCGGAGCCAGCCTCCCGACACTTAATCCACACAAACAAAAACCTAGCCGTGTAACCTTGGGCAAGTTACTTAACCCCAATTGCCCTAAAGGGGTGGCTAGGTGGCGCAGTGAGTAAGAGCCCGGCCTTGGAGTTGGGATGACCCGAGATCAGATCCGGCCTCAGAAAATGAGCACCCACACATAAATAATGACTAGCCGTGTAACCTTGAGCAAGTTACTTAACCCCAATTGCTTTAAAAAAAAAAAAAAACTAAAGTATTACCAAAACAAACCCCCCCCAAAAAAGACAGGCAAAAGTGAAAGAATCCAGCCATAGAGAATTACTGTGGGAGTAAAGAAGACTGAGGTTCATTTTCAGAGGAGCAAAGAAACCCTCTTCTGCCCCAAAGAGTAATGTCAAGTGGTCACCTGACCCAAAATAATTCATTGAAGAACTTTAAAAAGAGGAAAATTTAAAAAGAAAAATAAGAATAGTACATGAAAAACAAGAAGATCATGAGAAGAAAGTCAACCAATTAGAAAAGGAGATGGAGAATCTTAAGGCTGAAAATGATTCCTTCAATATCAGAATTCGCTAAGGGGAAGTCAGTGAAGTTATGAGATGAAGAAATTAACATATATATATACACACACACACACACACACAGAATAAAAAAAATTGAAGAGAATGTAAAACATCTCATAATAAAATAAAACAAAAGATTTTGTTATGAGTTTAAGAAGAGAAAACATAAGAATAATTGGACTACCTAAAATTTCTTATTAAAAATGCATATAATAAAACAAGAAATAATTTTTAAAAAATTGTCCAGAAGCATAAAACGAGAGGAAATTAAAAATAGATAAAAATCCACCAATCACAATCTGAAAGATATCCTACAAGGAAAACTCACAAAAATGTTATAGTTAAATTTCAAAAAACCAAAATCAAGGACAAAATATTGGGAGGAACAAGAAAAACAACAACAATTTACATATGATGGTACCACAATCAGAATCACACAAGACCTAGGGTTGGTAACAGTAAAAGACTACAAGTTTTGGAATATCAAAGGACAAAAGAACAGGACCATAAATATCACACCCAGGAAAGCTAAACATAATTCCAAATTGGATAAAAAAAAAAAAAAGATGGACATTTGATCAATGCTCAGATGTTCAGGACTCTTTAGAAAACAAACCAAAACCAAAAAGAAAAGAAAAAAAACTCTCTGAACTTTGTAGAAGATTTGACATATAAGAGCCAAAAGAAGTATAAGGTACATACCAATGTCCAATTGCAGGGGACTAAATAAGGGTAAAATGCTTTCATTTTATGTGTGGAAAATGCAAAACCTATTTCTAAGATTGTTACTAGTAATTAGATTGCTTACATATGAAAGATTGGGGTAGACTTGAGTATGATATGACTTTAAAAAATAAAACCATTTAAGAGCAACTAAAATAATAATCATCTTACCCAAATTAGGTGCAAGAGAAAGAACCAGTACATAGGAATTAGATGGGGGAAGAGGGCTGTTAGTTCTCAAAACCTGCTCTCTATCCATATATAACTGTAACCATATACACACACATTCACATATGTATTCGTATGACCACACCCCCTTCTTCCATTATTTTCATAGTGAGAAAGATATCATCAGTCACAGATATTGCTTTTCCATATAGGAATGTAAATAGTTCAACTTTGATAAGTTCCTTTTGATTTCTTTTTCCTGATTACCTTCTCAGGCATCTCTTGCTTCTTGTGTCTGGATGTCAAATTTTCTATTCAACTCTGGTTTTTTCCTCAAGAATGCTTGAAAGTCCCCTATTCCACTGAATGACCATATTTTCCCCTGAAACAAAATACTCAGTTTTGCTGGGTAGGTGACCCTTGGGTTCATTCCCAGTTCTTTTGCCCTCTGGAATATCATATTCCATGCCCTTCATCCCTCAGTGTAGAAGCTGCCAGGTCCTGGGCTATTCTGATTGTGCTTCCACAATATTGAAATTGTTTCTTCCTGGCTGCTTGGAGTATTTTCTCCTTGATCTGGGGATTCTGGAACCTGGCTATAATATTCCTGGGAGTTTTCTTTTTGGGATCTTTTTTCAGGAGGTGATAGGTGGATTCTTTCAACCTCTATTTTGCCCTCTGGATCTAAAACATCAGGGCAGTTTTCCTTGAGAATTTCTTGAAGGGTGATTTCTAGGTTCTTTCCTTGATCATGGCTTTCAGGTAGTCCAATACTTCTTAAATTGTCTCTCCTGGATCTATTCTCCAGGTCAGTGGTTTTTCCCATGAGATATTTCACATTGCCTTCTAATCTTTCGTTTGTTTGGATCTGCTTAACAGCATCTTGATTTCTCATAAAGTCACTAGCTTCCATTTTGTTGGGAAGGGAGAGTACTCAAGGGATGAAATTATGAGGTGAGAGAGGAAAGTGGCAAGAGGAGATGGGGAGAGACATGGTAGGGTAAACTATCTCATGTAGGGGAAGTGGGTGCAAAGGAGAGGGAGAATAAGGAAGGCTAAAAAGGCAAAACCACATTCACATTGAATTTGGTTCAGGGAGAAAATGACATACATACTAAATGGGATATCTCAACCTGCAGCAGGATAGGGGGAAGGGGGATGAGAGGAGAGATGATGGATGGGAGGGCATCCTTGGGGTGAGGGGAGGTTGGAAGTACCACTATAGAAGAGGGACAGGATCATGTAGGGAATGGACCAGGTGGGGGGTGGGATGAGTGGGAGGGAATTATAAGCAGCCTTGAACAATATATCTACTATGATAATGTTTTGCATAGCTAGACATGTACAACATATACTGAATTACTTATATCCCAAGAAGGAATGGGTGACAAGGGAGGAAGGAAATGGATCTGAAATTCATGGTCGTAACATTAAATGTTTCAAATATATATATATATATATATATATATATATATATATATATATATATATATATAAATACTATTATTAATACTCTTTTGCTAAATTGGGAGATAAGATGTGCAGGCATTGGGACACAAAGATTCATCTTCCTCTAATGGAAAAGTCGATGGGGGTATGGGAGAAGGTATGGGAGAGAGCATATTGGAGGAAGCGATATCTTGTGGGACTGCTATTCTGGGAGGTTGGGTAGGGGAATAATGGGGGGAAAATGATTGTAACTCAAAATCTGGCAGAAATGAATGTTGTAAAACAGAAGTTAATAAAGTGTTTGTTTAAAAAAAAAACCTGCTCTCATCGGGAATGGGTTTAAGAGGGGAAATATATATATATATATATATATATATATATATATATATATATATATATATATAGAAGAGTGTAAATCTTCAAAATTTAGAATAGAAATAAAATTCTAAGGGGATAGGGAAGGGGGAGAGGATTAAGGAGAGGTCCTTAGAGGGAAATGTGAGGTAATAGGTTAAAAGTGAGGTATAGAAGGGTTTTTAGTCTTAGGAGAAAGGGAGGATAGAGAGAGATTGTTGGAATGGGGTTAGGGTTTGGTTAAGTAAACGGAGGGTAAGATAACAAGTAGAGGCAAAGTAGAGGAGTCAGGAGAGATAGGAAAAAAGAGATACGTACAGAAATAAAAACAAAATTAGAAGAAGAATCTCTTACAGAAAATATATATTTATATATGTAAGTATGTATCTATATATTAGAGGATATATATACATATATAAAATATGTATATATAGTGTGTATATGTATGCATGTATGTGTGTATGTATATATTATTACCTCTATATAAATATACCCATGCATGATTGGAGTCAGGGTAGGAGAGGCGGGAAGGGGGGAAAAAGAACAAAGGGTAAAAAAAGAACAAAAACTAAATCAAAGTGTACAGTAGAGAACAAAAGAAAACCTACAAGGAAGCAAAGAAAAGAAAGGCAGCTTTCAACACAAAGCACAGTATTTATTGTATAGGCTTTCTTGAAATGAAAAGCTATTGCTATATATTTTAAATCTTATGCTGTGCACATAACATGTTTTTGTTCTATTCTTAATTTTTATTTAAGTTTATAATATTTCTTTTCCTTTTCTTATTATATATTTAATATTTATCTAAATTTTAAAAAAAATTTAAAAGAAAGTATCAAGGAAAACTGCCCTCATGTTCCAGAACCAGAGGGGAAAATAGAAATTGAAAGAGTCCAGTGATCATCTCCTGAAACAGATTCCAAAATGAAAACTCCCAGCAATATTATCCCAAATTCCAGACCTCCCATGTCAAGAGAAAATATAGCAAGCCATCAGAAAGGAATAATTAAAGTCTTGTGGAGCCAGTCAGGATAAAACAAGATTTAGTAGATTCTACATCAAAAGACTGGAAGGCTTGGAATATGATCTTCTAGAGGACAAACAAACTAGGATTACAACCAAGAATCACATACCCTGAAAAACTGTATGTAATACTTCACTGTGAAAAAATGGATTTTTAATGAAACAGAAGATGTTCAAGCATTCTTGATGAAAAGAACAGAGCTGAACATAAAATTTGACTACCAAGAACAATACCCCAGAGAAACATAAAAAGGTAAAAAGGAAAGGGAAATTATAAGGGACTCAATGAGGTTAAACAATTTACATTTCTACATTGGAAGCTGATAATTGTGATTCATAAGAACTTTTTCATTATTAGGGCAGATAGGAGTATATAAATATAGACAGAGGGAATAAGTGTGAGTTGAATATGAAGGGATGATATCTTAAAAAAAATAAATTAAAGGGTGAGGGAAGAATGCACTGGGAGAAAGGGAAAGGGACAAATAGAATGAGATAAATTATCTTACATAAAAAAGGCAAGAAAAAACTCTTACAGTGGAATGGAAGAAGTAGGAGAAGAGAGGGAGTTAGTGAACTTTACTCTCATCAGAACTGACTCAAATGGAGAATAAAGTACACCCTCAAATGACTATAAAATCTAGCTTACCCTACAGGAAAGTAGGAGGTGAAAGGGATAAGGGAAGGGTAGGGTGATAGGAGGGAGAGTAGTTTGGGGAAGAGGGTAGTTAGAAATAAATGCTTTTGAGAAGGGATTGGATAAAAGGAGAGAGTGAATAGAATAAACAAGGGGAGGATAAGAAGAACTGTAAGTGTAAAAATAATAGTAAGTATAAAAAAATTGAACCAAGTTTTTCTGATAAAGTCCTCTTTTTCAAACTTATAGAAAAGTGAGTCAAATTTATAAGAGTAAGACCCATTCCCCAACTGATACATGATCAAAAAATATGTACAGATTTCAGATGAAGTAATCAAAGGTATCTATAGCTATATTAAAAAAAAAACTCTAACTCACTATTGATTGGATAAATTCCATTTAAAATAGTTCTGAGACACTACTTCACACCTATTAGACTGACTAATAAGACAGAAAAGAAAAATAACAAATGGTGGAGGGGATGTGGGAAAAATGAGACATCAATGGACTGTTGGTGGAGTTGTGAACTGATTCAAACATCTGTAGAACAATTTGGAACTATGTCCAAAGGGCTATAAACTTTGACCTAGCGGTACCACTACTGGTTCTGTATCCCAAAAGAGATAAAAACAAAAAGAAAATGAACCTATCTGTACACAAATATAACACCTCTTTTCTGGGGGCAAAGAATAGGAAACTTAGGGAATGCTCATCAATTAGGCAACAACTGAACAGATTGTGATATGTGATTATGAGGTAATACTATTGTGCCATAAGATATGATGAACAGGATGCTCTCAGAAAAACCTGGGAAGACACACATGAGCTATTGCAAAGTGAAATGTACCAAATAACACTACTGTAACATGATCATCTGTGAATGACTTTGTTATATTTAGTAATACCATCATCCAAGACAACTCTGAAGGTTTTATGGTGAAAAATGCTATCCTTCCTCAAAGAAAGAATGGATGCCATCTGAATAAAGATTGAAGACTACTTTAAAAAATTTCATTTTTCTTGATTTTTTTTTCTTCTGTGCTTTCTTTCACAACTTGACTAATATGGACATTTTTTGCATGATTGCATACATATAACCTATATTATAATGTTTGCCTTCTCAATAATGGTGGGTGAGAAGGAAGGAAGGGAGAGAACACAGAATTCAGAGTTTTAAAAATAGATGTTAAAATTTGTTTTTACATGTAACTCAGGAAAATAAAGGAGTAAATTCTATTTTAAATAAAAAGAAAGTATAGGGAAAGGAGAAGAGGAGGAATTAGTGTTATTGGTATTGGCATCTTTTTTTCCCAAAAGAATCATCATTCTTACATGTTCTTTCTATCAGCCAAGAATGAATGAGGTATCTTAAAAACCATCATTTGTTAATAGACAAAAGTAGTGCAAGATATTCTTAGACACCCAAACAGAAATAACTACTCTGCCCTAGAGAGACATGAACAAGTATTCATAAGACTTATATTTATTTACATTATGGGCAATTACTTATTCAATGTTTCATTTTCTCCTATCCCCTTCCTTGACTGTTAGTGTCTATGCATACTTCAAAGGTTAAATAAGTGAGATCAGACTGTATATTGCTTGATTATCTTTCTTCTCCCACCCACTGTGACATTGCCCACAAGAAGTCTATCCTGAGCCTGTTTTTTTTTTTTTTATCTCTTCACTCTGGTAATTTTATAACCTGCAAAAATTCAATTCTTATGAGTACTTGGAAAAATCTACCATTTATATATTCAGCTCTAATCACATCTAGTTGGATGTCATCACCTGGCTGTTGTGCATTATGGAATTGCAGATTTAAAGTCAGAAGGTAAGTTATAGGAAAATAAGCCCAAACACCTCTTTTTGCAGATGAAGAAACTGATGCCCAGAAGGTTGAAATGATTTGATCAGTAGGTCATAAGTAGTTAAAGAAGTGGCAAAACCCAAATATTCTTGACTCCAAGCACATTGCTCTGTTTCATCTTGTTATTTTATCTTAACATTGATACCATGCAATCATCATGAATTCAAAACATCCAAAAGAAAAATCATTATATTTTCATAAAATCTAACTCACCTCCAAAGTTCTCCATTTCTGTGGATAGTATAAACCTCCTTCTAGCCATGCATGTTCACAATAATTGTTATCCCTGATTCTTCCCTTCCCTTCAACTCTATTTAATTTGTTTCTTAGTCTTGTTTATACAACCTCACACATACTTGTCATCTTTCTTTTATCAACCTAATTAATATCCTTTTCACCTCTTTCTGTTACTATTTCAATAATCTCCTAATTAGCCTCCCTGCATCCAAATTTAGGCTCTTCTATTTCCAATCCATCTTCCTCAAATTGCCAAGTTGATATTCCTAAATCACAGATGTGCTTATGCCATAGCCCAATTACCACTCAAAAGTCTTTGGTAATTCTCTATTATTTTTAGGACAAAATATGAAATCTGCCACCTGGCAATGAAAGCCTCGACAATCTCTCCATGTACCTTTGCAGAATCATTTTATAGTGCTTCCTTTCCACACCCTGTATTATAGGTAAACTGGAGTTCTAGAGACTCATTACTCCTACTGCTTCTTTTGATACTTACTAACTGCACTGATTAAGTCATTTCAACTCTACAGGTCTTAGTTTCTTCACCTTTTAAATGATGGAGTTGGGTTCAGTGTCCTAATAGTTACCTTCTAGGTTCATCCTTAGTGGCACAGTGAGTTCAGTGGTGGGCCTGGAGTCTGGAAGACCTGAGTTCAAATTTGACATAAGCATTTAATAGCTTGGTGATTCTGAGCAAATCAATTAACCTCTGTCTTCGTTAATTACTTCAAATATAAAATAGAGATAATAATATCACTTACCTCCTGGGTTGTTGTAGGGATTAAGTGAGAAAAATATTTATAAAGTCCTTATTATCGGGGCGGCTAAGTGTCACAGTGAGTAAGAGCTCCAGCCCTGGAGTCAGGAGGACCTGGGATCAGTTCCGGCCTCAAAAAATGAGTGCCCACACATAAATAATAACTGTCCATGTAACCTTGAGCAAGTTACTTAACCCCAATTGTTTTTTTTTTTTAAAAAGTACTTATTATTGTACCTGGAACAGTAAGCACTTAATAAAGGTTTTTTTCTTCTTCCATTCCTTTCTATTTGTTATGACATTTTTTTTTTTATTTCCATGCCTCTGGGAAAGGGATTTCCCAAGTCTGAAATGTATTCCCTTCTCAATATTACCTAGTAGAATGCCTCCATCTTTCAAGTGACATCTTAGGTGCCACTCCCAACACAAGAACTTTGCTGTGCTCTGCTACTCCTCAGAATTAGCATGTCTCAACCTCTTGAAATTATTTTGTACTTAGTATTCACTTATTTAGTTTTGGGGGCCTTTTGTCTATTTAGCTTTATCTTCTGTATGTTCCTTGAAAGCTGGGATATTTCTTTGTCTATGTATTCTCAACAAGTACGCAGTACTTCGAATTGGTATGAGATTAATAAAAGTTGAATTGAAATTAATGAGAAGTTGCCATATTAAGAGTCAGGAGAAACTAAGGTTAAAGAGAACATGGACAGAATACAATGAAATACAATAGGCTGAAGATAAAACCAGATTGTTTATTTCAGAAACTTTAATGGTTTCATTACTTAGTGGAAAGCCAATACACCTTTTACATTAATAATATTGAAAGATACTAACTGAGCTATCTAGACCAAATGCCATAAACTCTCTTTGTTGATTTTAGAAACATAAATATTTGCAGTAGGTAGTAGCCCCTGAATTAATACAGGAAAAAAAAGAAACACTTCAATTTGACTATTACAGAATTCAGCTAACTCGGTCAAGTAACACCTTAAAAAAATAAGAAAAAGATCTATAGGTGGCAACCAAGTAAATAATCTATTGATTACGGAAGAACAAGTTGCTACCAAAAGAAGTATTTTTTTTTCATTCTTTCCTTGATCCACCCACTTATTCAATAGATAAATATATTTGACCATCCCAGCATATGATTTTGTGATTTAGTTGTTGACTACTGACCAGCATGAAAAAATGCTTACCTTGAGTCAGATAGCAAAATAATGTTTTGGTGGTGGTGGTAATGGTTGTCAAATGACAATGTACTTATACCATACTTAACTTTTATAGAGTTCAGTACAGAAGTACTTCTGTAAGTACATGGAAATATATATAATTATGGATGATTATAATGAGAATTTGAGTTCTAATCTCTTCCCCTTAAGTCCTTTATTTTCACACTGACAACTATGACTTCTCCTTTTTTGAATATTTGGTAGAAATTTGTATTACTCATTTGGCTTTTTTACATCCATCACTTTGCATTGTTGTTGGTTTCCCTGGAGGAATTCCATCTCTCTCTCTAAAACAGAGAGCATCCTGGGGGTGGGAAAATATTGGAAAATAAACAAGGAGCTCACCATTGTCTGCTACTTCTTACTTCTTAGCTTCCTTGTTAATGTATTAAATTCTACTATTTGTCCATTACCAAAATTTCATAGCTCTTTAAATAGCATAACCTGCAACAAAGCCTCATTTGAAACTCTTTAGCAGTAATTCTCATATTTTTAAAGCATGAGAGATGAAATGAAAAAAAAATCAAGTACCAGTACCTTTTAGAATTAGTTGAAGTATATTAATACTTATTTTTCATAATTTTAAACAGATGAATATAACCAAAGTATTTTAATAGTTATTGCTGAGTAGAGAGAGTCATAGATAGTGAGCTGGAAAATGCTTGCTGGCAAAGAAGGAACCAACCTAAAGAGAAAGGCTGAAGGTTACAGAAATTGGATAGTCGATAGAACAAGATACTAGAGGAGACAGGAGGAGATTCGATTATAGATCACAGAAACCGAGAGACGAAAAAAAAATTAGCAAACATTTAGACCAAACCTTTCAGATGATGCACTTGAGACCCAAGGACATTAATTGATTTTCCCAAGATCATGTGACAATAATAAACTTTGCCAGATTTTTCAAAGTTAAAAGAGGATCTAGTTGATGCAAATTTAGTTCTAATTCATTTTTGAACAAGGATAGCATTTCAGTATTTCTTGTCCACTCAGAGTTGAAATCATTTTGTCTGCAGCAAGTAGGAAAACAAACAAACAAAAAGAGGAATGAAATGTTTGTCACCTCCAGCGAAACATTGCTGGTTCCCAATTCAAAATGATGTGATCTAAGTAGAATAAAGATGACTTTACCAATTGGGATGAATAAAGGGATGATTTACTTATCTCTTCAACAAAAAATGCATTCAAAAAGTGGTGGACTCTTCAGTGCTTGAAGAGGAGGAAAGTAAAATATATAACCTGTCAATTTGGAAATTCATGTGAATTATACAAAAATTCAGTTTCTAAGTTGCCTCAAAGTTTGTTTTTAATTTTTTCTATGTTCTCCATCTCAGAAATATTTGATTATCCCCTTGGTTTCATTATCAGCTTTATATGTTGCATTTGGAAGTATATAACCTCTGTTCAAATCTCAGCTATGTTGTAGTTCCTATTTGTGTGATGGTAAATTCAGTTAATAGTCAATATTTTTATAAAACAACTAGTTAAATAGCTTGTGTGATCCCTTTTATTTCTAAATCTATGAATCTGTTATATATTAATCAAATTCAGGTCTCTCTTAATAGTTTCTATCCTATATTTTTAACTGCCTGTGGGAAAGCTTGATGTGAATGTCAATAAACAAGCAATGAACTTAGCTTTATTCCTAAATCTGCCACTTCTTCCAATTTACCCCATTCTAGCAAAGAAGTTTCCCATTATCCTGGATGTCTAGGCTTAATACTTTTGAATCATTACTGATTACTTCATGTAATCTCTCTTCTTTTGTAGTCAACTAGTTGCCAAACATTAGTGATTCTACATTTGAAATATTATCTACATATAGTCCACTGCCACTGCTACCAACTTTCCTCAAGTACCTACAACCTCTGGACTGAACCATTACAATGCCTTTCTAACTGTGTTACCTTCCTCTATTTCTTCTTACTTATTATTTTCTCCTCTTCAGTGTATTCCTCACAAAGCTACTAAAGTAGTCTTGGCTAATGAAGAATCTAATCATACATGACTAAAGCAAAACAATAAAAAACTTCAATATCTCTGCATTGACTACTGGAAAAAAAATTTAAATATTTTAAATATATTAATATGCAAAATCTTAAATTTGATGCATTTTTATGTCACCTTACTCTAGCTTCCTCATTCCAAGGCATTCCCAATGATTGTTGTATCAGTCTTTAATGACTGATACAACTTAATAACTCTCAACTTTTTACTCCCAGACCTTCCCAGTAAGTCCTTCCACAGTCCTTATCCAAGCTACCTACCTTAAATCATTTTACTTCATGTCCTTCTCCAGTGCTTGAGAGACCATTCCAGAACAACTCACTTAATAATAAAAACTATTCTATTCTATTTAGGGTCTCACAGGCCGTAATTTCACTTGATTCTACCTTCTATAAGGTAAGTCTTATAGCAGGATCTATAGGGATCTATAGTATCTATATAAGATCTTCTGGATCTTGAGGAACACAAATACATAATCTGCCATATGAGAACAGTAAACCCCCCTACCTCCCTCAATAGACCCCTTATCCATCCACTGATCATCTGCTTGGACACATAATGTTTAGCATCCTGCTACACCCCCATAGTCTTTCTCTGCAATAGTGATACTGAATCTCCACCTGCCATTGTACAAAGCCTATTTCATATCTCCCACACCCATTCTGCTGCATTCCTCTTCAACTTGCCTCTCCCTATGGCCCACTCGAGAACTACCTATCCATTCCACTGTGCTCTCTGTAAGACTTCCTACATAATTTATAAATTAACATTGATTTAAACATTTTCTTTTCTTACCCCCTCCAAATTTTGTTTTTCACAGGTCCAGTTGATCCTGCATCCCTGTCCATTCTTTCTAGGATGATTTGTACTTTCACTCATATCTCTCCACTCAGTAATGGAGTGTGTGAATACTACTTTTTTTTTTGTTTTTTTTTTATTTTAAATTACTTTATTAGTTTAGTTTCAGTTAACAAGATTCAATTCCATAGTTCCTTGATTTTCAAATTTCCTTTACTTCCCTCCCCCCTCCCCTCATGACAGCATATAGTACAGTATAGGGTCTGCAAATTCATTCATATTAAACATTATTCCAATTACAAAGGCATATTGTACTAGGTGGGATGAAAGATGGTAAGGAAGAAGTAAAACCAAACAATGAGAAGAACAAGATCGTTTAGTTTGCTTCCATCAGGATTCAGGCTCAGTTCTTTCTAGTTATATCTCTGGATGGCGTATTTCTCACTTTCTTGAGTCATTCGGGGTTAACTTATATCACTGCATTGCTGAAAAGAGTCCAGTCTGTCATAGTTGGTCGTCACAGATATGGTATGTCTGTGATTGTATACAAATTTCTTCTGATTCTACTCTTCTCGCTCAGCATCAGTTTGTATAAGTCTCTCCAGGTAATTATGAAATCCGTCACCTCCTCGTTTCTTATAGCACAATAAAATTCCATTACATTCATATACCACAACTTGTTTAGCCATTCCCCAATTGATGGGCACCCCTTTAGTTTCCAATTCTTTGCAACCACAAAAAGGGCTGCTAAAAATATTTTTGTACATATGGGTCTTCCTCCCACTTCTATGATCTCTTTGGGATATAACCCTAGAAGTGGTATGGCTGGGTCAAAGGGTATGAAATTATTTATAATCCTTTGGGCATAATTCCAGATTGCTCTCCAGAATGGTTGGATAAGTTCACAACTCCACCAGCAATGTATTAGTGTTCCACTTTGTCCACATCCTCTCCAGCATTTGTCACTTTCTTGTTTTGTCATCTTAGCCAATCTGACTGGAGAGATGTGGTATCTCAGAGTTGTTTTGATTTGCATTTCTCTAATTAATAGTGATTTAGAGCATTTCTTCATATGCTTATAGATATCTTTAATTTCTTTTCTTGAAAACTTCCTATTCATATCCTTTGACCATTTCTCATTGGGGAATGACTTGTATTCATATAGATTTGGCTCAATTCTCTATAAATTTTAGAAATGAGTCCTTTTATTAGAGACACAGGTTGTAAAAATTCTTTCCCAATTTCCCACCTCCTTCTTCATTGTGGTTACATTGGCTTTGTTTGTGCAGAAGCTTTTCAATTTAATGTAATCAAAATTATCCATTTTGTGTTTTATAATGCTCTCTAATTCTTGTTTGGTCCTAAAATCTTCCCCTCTCCACAGATCTGTCAGGTAAACTATTCCTTGCTTTCCCAAATTGCTTACAGTATCATCCTTTACACCTATATCATGCACCCATTTAGACTTGATTTTGGTATGTGGTGTTAGATAGTGATCTATGCCCACTTTCTGCCATACTGTATTCCAGTTTTCCCAGCAGTTTTTGTCAAATAGTGCATTCTTATCCCAAAAACTGGGGTCTTTGGGTTTATCGAACAATAGATTGCTATATTCATTAACTGCTGGCTCTCCTGCACCTAATCTATTCCATTGATCCACTACTCTACACCTCTGCCAGTACCAAGCAGTTTTGATGACTGCTGCTGTATAATACAGATTAAGATCTGGCATAGCTAGTCCACCTACCCTAGCATTTCTTTTCATTAATTCCCTTGATATTCTAGACCGTTTGTTTTTCCAAATAAATTTTGTTATTATTTTGTCTAACTCTACAAAGTAGTTTTTTGGTAAATTGATTGGTATGGCACTAAATATATAGTTTAGTTTGGGTAAAATTGTCATTTTATTATATTAGCTCGACCCAGCCATGAGCAATTGATATTTTTCCAACTATTTAGATCTGATTTTATTTGTGTGAGAAGTGTTTTGTAGTTGTGATCATATAGATTCTGGGTTTGTTTTGGCAAGTAGATTCCCAAATATTTTATAATGTCTACAGTGACTTTAAATGGGATTTCTCTTTCTATCTCTTGCTGTTGAGTGAATACTACTTTTTACTGGCACTTCTAGACTCTAACTCTATAATCATCACTCAGTAACCTGTCATCTTTCATAGTTAATCATATACAAATTAATTGCCCAGTCAAGATTTTAGTAGGTCTTATCTATCTACCCTTAAGAAATTATTCTTCCTTGATCAGTGATTACAGTGTATAGCTATTATACAAGATACATGAGTAGAAAAAACTTACCAGTATGCATATTAGGACCAACAATAGACTAACAAGACGTACTCATGCATTCAACCTTTATTTACTATTTAACTATACAGATATCAATTATATAAAACAAATGATCAGCATTATTATTAAAGATACAGGTAAGTATGTAGTTTACTGGTGTTCACAACAGCATTTTGTCTCTAGAGGCCATATGGATCCTTCCTGATGGCGTTTTCGCAAATCTCTCTCAATAAGCCTGATCTCAAAAAAATAAGGGATGATTGATTAACTCTCAAAAGTGGGAAACAGGATTCTATCTCAATCTCAATAAAGGAGTCTTTGGACTCTTATGTTTTTATATGGCTCTTGTTAGATGAGCTTACAAATTACACCTGAGGTTTGATTGATAAATTTAGCCTATGATGAAAAGAAATTCTCAATGAGAGCTAATGGAATTAACAAATATTTATCAGTTATTTACCAGATTTTTATTGTGCAGTGGGTTACCAATGGTTATTTACAAAATTTTAAAAGGACACATTGTCAAATTATACCACTTGTATGACAGTCTTGTTACAGGAAAAAAAATAGCTTATTAACAATTATTTCCTCACAAATGGAAGTTTAAATCAAGAGATTTTATCCAAAACTAAAATATTCTCTCCCACTGCAAAGATTGATTGTGTCTTCATCACAACTCCTGGCTTCATAGGAAAGACTTCAACACACTTCTCAATGTTCTTTCAAACACTTTAATTTATAAATTCCTCAATGTATTCAAAACCTATGATTACTATTACCATGATTACTTTAATTCTGGTACACACAAAGATGGTCATAGTCTTAACTTGCAATCACCCACAATTATTCCGATTCCTTGGCATTTGGACTTTTTCCAGTCTAAATGAAGAGAATGGAATCTTACAACATAGTGAAATAAAAATACTTTCATGAAGAAAAGACTGAAAGTCTTGGCATCACAGATCCAGAGTTATCAGAAGTGACTTCCAGGACCCATATCATCAAAAAGTGAAACTAGAACTCATCCAGAGTTAACTCCACCTTTAGATGCCAACTTCATTTTAATAATGAAATTGAACTAAGCTTTGAGTCTACTAACTCAGAGACCAAAGTTTCATGGGAAAGAATATACTGTAGAATTTGGACATTTGATTTACTATATCTTTGAAGTAAATATTTTATAAAAGTTGACCATTTTTAATTGGCTAAAGAGCACTGACAAATGATAATAGAGGAAAGACAGCTTGTGGGAACTTGATCTAATGGGAATAGAGGGATAATACCCTTAAACATTGCAGGGTACCCCAAAAACCAGAAGGATGATGTAAAAGGTTTGATTCTGGTGGAAAAGAGGGTTATAAGTAATGGGTAACACAGACATTGAGAATAACCGATGGGAAACAAAGCCAAGATGGAAGAGTAAGGCAGGGACTCCTCTGAGTTCTATCCTAACCTCTTCCAAATATCTTTAAATATTGACTCTAAACAAAGTCTAGAATGGCAGAATACACAAAAGGACAGAGTGAAACAATTCTCTAACCCAAAACAACTTAGACGTTTGGAAGTAAAGGTCTGCATGAGAGAGGGGTAAGAGAAGAGCACAGTTCAGTGCAGGCTGAGTCACTGCAGACTGGGTTGCAGCAAAACAGGAGCAGACCTTGGGGTGACTGATTCAGTGGCAGTAATGGCAATTTCCAAACCTCTCAGTCCACAAACTAAAAAAAAACTTAGAAGATCATCAAGAAAGGTCTGATGTACCTCAGGGAGTCTTTTGCAGAATTCAGCACATGCCATGCTAAGATATTCATAGCCCCAGTAAACTAGAAGCAGTCCTTGGGAACTATTGAATCATCAGTGACAGCAGCTTCTATAAGAGCTCTCAGCCCACAAATGGTACGGGAGTAGAAAAACTGATCAGAAGGAGATTACAAGGGTCTCTTTGTTAGCACTGAGGCAGGACTCTGTTGTTTTAACCATAATTGACTCTGGGTCACAGTACTAGGTGGAAGTCTCAGGGAAAGGTGGAATACTAGCAAACCAGAGCTTGTGGCCACAATGGATCCAGGACCCGTCTTATATTTTCAGGGAAGAAAAGAGTGCATGTGGTCACTCACAGACTGGAGCATAGAGTAGTAGACAACTTTCCTTATATCAAACCACCTTGGAAGAACGAAAAACTTATAGGTTGCTGGAAGTATCTCTGAAAATAGCTGCACAAAAACCTTGAAGGTTTGGACAGTGTGCCCTCCATCCTGGAAGCAGGGTGTGATTTAAAAGTCAGGAAATAATTTGAGAACATGATCAAAAAACAGAAAAAATAAAGATTCTGGTCATAGATAGTTACTATGGTGACAAGGAAGATCAAAACACATACTCAGAAGAAGATAACAAAGTCAAAATTCCTGTATCCAAAGCCTCTAAGAAAAATATAAATTGAGAGGAAGAACAGGAAGAAAAAAGAGAATGGGTCAACCTTATTCTCATTGAATTTGGCTTATGGAGGGAATGGCATACACACTAAATAGGGTCTCTCACCCTACAGGAGAGTAAGGGGGAAGGGGATGAGAGAGGAAATGATGGAAGGGAGGGCAGGATCCTGGGGAGGGAAGTTGGAAGCACCCACTTTTAAAAAGGGACAGGATCAAAGTAGAGAATAGAACAAGTGGGAGGTAGGATATGATGGAGGGAAATATAGTCAGTCTTTTAATTTATATCCAGTATGGAAATGTTTTGCATAGCTACACATGTACAGCCTATATTTAATTGCTTATGTTCCCAGTGAGGGTGGGTGACAAGGGAGGAAGGGAATGAATCTGCAATTCAAAGCTTTAAAATCAAATGTTTAAATATATAGACATATATATTAATATTATTTTACATGTAACTGGGAAATAAGATATACAGGCAATGGGGCATAGAAATCCACTGTGCCCTACTGGAAAGTCAGAGAGGGTTGGGAAAAAATATAGGAGAGAGCAGATTGGAGGATGGGATATCCAGTGGGGGTGATAGAAGGGAGGCAGGTTGTGGGAGGGAGTAGTTAGAAGCAAGACACTTTTGAGGAGGGACATGGTGAAAAGGGAGAGCGAATAGAATAAATGGGTGTGGGTGGGGTAGAATAGGATGGAGGGAAATACAATTAGCAGTAGCAACTGTGGGGAAAAAAAAGTTGAAGGAAATTTCTCTGATAAAGGTGCCATTCCTCAAATAGAGAATGAAGTTAATTTTTAAAAAGTAAGAGCATGTCCCAGTTGACAAATGATCAAAAGATATAGTTTTCAGAGGAAGCTATCAAAACTATCTATGGATATATAAAAAATGCTCTAACTCACTATTGGTTAGAGACATGAAAATTAAAACAATTCTGAGTTATTACCTCATACCTATTATATTGACTAATAGGACAGAAAAGGAAAAATGATAAATGTCAAAGGTGATATGGGGAAAATGAGACATCAATGTACTATTGGTGGGGTTGTGAACTAATTCAAACATTCTGCAGAACAATTTGGAACTATGTCCAAAGGGCTATAAAACCATACCACTACTAGGTCTGTATCCACAAAAAGATTAAAAAACAAACAAATGGGAAAAGAACCTATATGTACACACATATATGTAGCAGCTATTTTCTGGGAGCAAAGAATAGGCAATTGAGATGATGCCCATCAATTGTGAAATGGCTGAACAAATTGTAATATATGATTATGATGGAATACTGTTGTGCTACAAGAAAAGATGAGTAGGATGCTCTTAGAAAAACCTGGAAACACTTGTAACATTTGATGCAAATGAAATGCACTATGTACAAAGTAACAACAGTATTTTAAGATGATCAGCTATGTTATTTAACTTAGCTATTCTCAGCAATGCAATGATCGAAGACAACTCTGAAGGACTTTGGATGAAAAATGCTATCCATCCCAAAGAAAGAATTGGTGGTGTCTGAATACAGACTGAAACATATTTATTTTATTTTATTTTTCTTCTTTGTTTTTCTTTTTGGCCTATGTTTTCTTTTACAACATGACTATTACAGAAATGTTTTCTATGACTACCTACAGACAACCTATATTGAATTTCTTGCCTTCTCAGTGGGGATGGGGTTGGGGAAGGTAGAAGGGAGAGAGAATTTGGAACTTAAAGTTTTAAACATGAATGCTAAAATTAGTTTTTATATGTAACTTGGGAGAAATAAAACATTAATTTTTTTTTGCTTTTTGGAGGGCAATTGGGGTTAAGTAACTTCCCAAGATTACACAGCTAGGTTTTTGTTTGTGTGTCTTAAGTGTCTGAGGCCGGATCCGAAATCAGGTTCTTCTGACTCCAGGGCCAGTGCTCTACTCACTGCACCACCTAGCCTCCCTATACTAAATATTTTTAAAGACAGAGAGAATAACCTATACAAATGTATAGAATTCAAAGATGGAATATTTTATAAATCAAACAGCAAGTTGGCACATTTGACTAATATATAGAGTCCACGAGATCATGTATAAGTCATCAGTCTAAAACTATAGGTTGTAGTCAATTTGTAATCATCTTTGAATGTTGAATAAATGAAGTTTACATTTTAAGTAATAATAATACAGGCTACTGAGGTTTCTTGAGTAAAAGGCTGCTTCTAAGAATGTGAATTTGATAATAAGGTGATAGACTGAAAAGAGAGAGAGTTAAGTCTGGGAAAACAAATAGATGTATTTTGGGCAAGGAGGTGATGAGTCCCTTAACAATGGTCATGGTGACTGTTAGGTTAAGGGAAGAGAATAGATGTAAGAGACTGTATTAAATATGAGAGGTGAGAAGGAGTAAAGAACAGAATATGGTACTGAGACAAAAATGTAAATGACTTAAAATATAATGTTGTGAGGATGTTACTTCATGGTAATTCCTTTTAGGTTCACTGTGCTCTAACCAATTTGGAAAATTTACTATTCTCTCATCTTGCCCTATATAATAGGTAAAACTATGTTTGACTTTATTTAGATCCAATGTGGAGATTTGTGTTCCGTCTAGAAAGTCACAATCTATGAAGGATTTAACATGCTGAAAATTATCTTAAGGAAGGGGACCAGAATAGTGAAAGGATTAGACTTTATGCCATTTTAGGACTCTTGAGAGAATTGTTGTTGTTTAAATTTGAGAAGATAAAATTGAGGTCAAAATTTTTGATATTGTTAAATATTTTAAATCTGTTATAAGACAGAGAATATATCCTGCTACTTGTCCTTAGGGGGCAAAAGGAAACAATGAGGAGAAGTCATAAAAAGCCAGGTCTTTAATTTTGGGGATGGTGGTGTAAGAGGAAACTATTCAAAACATGAATGTGCTGCCTCATAAAGTAATGAATTCTTGATCACTAAGAGTCTTCTGGCTCTGAAATTCTTTGATTCCTCAGTTTACTGGAATCCATACAGATAGACAGATACACATAGAAATGAGGATTTTTCAGAGGAAGGTTTTTATTTTAGAGTGGTATATTAAATCCCAAAGTTAAAAATAAAAATAACAGTATGGGTTTTCTTATTACTTTACATATTTTGAAGCATTGCATGACCTTTTTTTCTTAAAATGACAGTGACTAAGTTAGCAATTAAAATCAATGTGTATCTGAGATACAATAGACTACATATGAAGCTTAAAAATATAGATTAAAAAAGTGACATTCTACCAATCAGTTTTATAGAATATATGTAAAATATTATGCTCAGGAAAAACTTATAAGCAGGAACAAAAATGTATTTCTCTGTTTTTGATTACCCAAATGGTATACATAAAAGAATGAAAATGTAAGTTCAAGTATAGAAATAAATTTTGAGAAAACACTATCATATTCAATTGGTTGTCTTGGGGATTTAAAAAAATGGCATTACACACAATTCTCAATTACTTGGTTATAATTGAAAGTAGAGTGGAATATACTGGAACAGCTCATTCCCTTATTTTAATGCTACTGTCACAAGACTCAGCAGTCTGATTGCTTTGGTTAAATATGGAAACTGTACCCAGATGGATGAATTCTCTTTGGAGTCAAGCTACTCAAACTATTAGAATTCATTTATCCTATGAAGATACAGAGATAGGCCCTCACATTTGCTCTGTGATTTCCCATATGTATCCACAAACTTGATTAAATGCAACTGGGTAGCAAGAAGAGTAAAAAAAAAACACTTTGAAACTACTCAAGAAAATGTAAATCATTGTTACACCTCATTTCAACAACTGTTTCATATTTTGTTTACGAACATATTAGAAAACTTCTGAATGGGGTTTATAACTTCCTTGAAATTGCATTCAGGTCTCATCACAAAGAAAAATTCTTACCTCAGATGAATGTCATAGAAAATAGTTTGAACTTGAACTTTCTTAAGTGATGTGGGATTTGACAGTATTTTATTTCTTCCATCAACACAAATGACATTCCATCTACAACTTCATCCCTGGTCCCTGAGAGCTTCTTTGGCAAAAATCAATCAATCAATCAATCACTATTCTGAAAGAAATCTTCTGACAAACCTCTTTCCATTTCAGTTAGGCTGGTCTCTCCAACGAAGAGAATATAGACTTTTAGCTTGTGATAAGGTTGCCTAAATCTATACTCTACTCCCATAGACTTCAAACTGACACCTCGATGAATCATTGTGATTGTGCACTGATGCAATGAATTTATATTATTTTTATTGGAAAGTAATTGATTATCGAAATACCTGCATCCCACTTAAGCATCCATGGTTGCAAAGATCATATCTTGGGGTATATAACCCCCTTCCCAAAGCCCATTGTTATGGGATCTCTCCTTGTTGGTGAAAAGATAAATGTTGTGACCTACCTGAGTTGGATAGAGTGGGGAGAGCTTCAGATTTGCCAGTGTCCCTTCAGGATTTCTCAGGTTTAATTTCTTTAGGAATCTTTGATCTCCAACCTTCTTCAGGACTCAACTGTCAAGTTGCTTTAGCCACTTCAATAAAGAAGATGGAAAAATATAATACCTTCAGCAACCTGAAGGAAAATACTCTGGCAGGACATGAGAAGAAAAGACAAGGTCCATCATGTCCCTATTCCTAGTTTGATATTCTAGTGACTTTGGGAAAATTCCACTTTGATGAAATCCATGAATCTCTCTCTTGGTTGAGCTGAGTTACCTCATTGGGAAAGAACATTCGCTCTGTAGTGTCCAATATTGGACACTACATATATATATATATATATATATATATATATATATATATATATATATATATATTTATTTATTTATTTATTTATTTATTTATAAAGTGTATATATATCATATATACACTTAATATGTATATATAAATAAATATAAATATAATATATAAATAAATATATATACACTTTAATATATAAATATATATTAAATATATATATTTATATATATTAAATATATATATTTATATATATAAATATATAGGAAATATATATATTTATATATATATAAATATATATATTTCCTCTATATATTTTCATATGTATACTGTCTCTGATTTCTGCTTTGCTATGATTTGGAGAAATGGATTTCTTTGCTATTTGCCATGGATGCTCAAGTATGTCTTGGAGAAGAGTGGAGGGAGGAGAAACTAGAGATGCCTATTCTGCCTCTCTTTGAACTACACAGTGAAAGGCTCTCACAAAATGTTGACTCCTCTGTCAAAGTGTGTTGCACTTACCACTCTATCCTTATATTGGGTAAATTTTCTGCCTCAGGTTGTAGTTCCCAACAACTCTACATCTTTAAAATATGATTAATAAATTAAATTGAAAGGCTGAGAGTAAAGTACACTTGGAAATATACTCCTGTGGATCAGAACACGTATCAAATTCAGTAAGACAATAAATATTCAATAGCCTACAATGTTGCAGGTATTGTGCTAAGTCATGGGGAGGAAAGAAAAGAGGAAGAGGAACTGTACTCTTAAAGAGCTAACTTTCTAATAGGTAGATAGCATTCAGATAACTATGATAAACAAGGTAGATATATAAAAATGAAATAATAAATAGGAGCAAGTCAAAAGTGATTGAATGACTTCTTATAGAAAGTGAAATTTTGGTTGGAACTTGAAAGAAGCCAGAGAAACCACGTACAGAGATAAAAGAGGGAAATCCAGGCATGGGAGGCAGCCAATAACAATGTCCAGAGGTCAAAGATAAAAATTTTTGTGATTAAGGATCAGGAAATAATTCTGTAAATGGATCACAGAGTATGTTGAGATATGTGTGACTGTATAAAAAGACTAAAAGTGTGGTGAGAAATATGACAGCTTTTGAATACAAAATAGGGGGATTTTTTTCTTTATATCTGATCCTTGCTGCAACAGCAACCAATGAATTTTATTGAGAAGGGGATTAACATGGGAAGACTAAACTTTAGGAACGCCATTTTGCCAGCTGAGTAGAGAATAGACTGGAGATGTGTCACAGGCAGAGCAACCAGCAGACTATTACAGTAGCTCAGGTGTGAGGTTATGAGGGCATTCTAATAGGCTAGGGGTCAGTATCATAGAGAAGTGGAAGTTGGCAAGTGGTAATTTTTTTTTTTTTTTACCCAGGAAAATATGAGGGAATGTTAATAGGGACAGCTAGGTGGCTCAATGGATAGAACACCAGACCTGGAGTCAGGAAGACTTACCTTCCTTTATTCAAATCTTGCCTCAGATACTTAGTAGCTGTGTGACTCTGGGCAAGTTACTCAGCCCTGTTTGCCTCAATTCCTCTTTTGTAAAATGGCCTGAAGAAGGAAATGGCAAACCATTACGCTATCTTTGCCAAGAAAAGCCCAACAGCGTCATGAAGAGTTGGACATGACTGAACAACAAATATCATATGAATGGTTTGGGGAGAAGGACCCCTGGGAGGTTTGAGAACAGATGAAAAAACAGATTTTCCATGATAAATAATATAGTGAGTTAATTAGGGAAGTAATGATTTCTTCGAAACTATGAGGGTACAGTTGACGTTATGTAACATCAATTTATAGTTAACTGGTCAGTATAATTTCATTATTTTTCTACCTTCATTTAGTAGCATGTGTGTGGGAGAGAAATTAGTGGATGGTGGGAATAATGTAAGACCTCAGTCTTGACAGGACCTCAATTTGACAGGACAATAGTGATTTGATAAGGGACAAAGGAACTCAAAAGAAAAGAATAGTATATAGTTTAAATGGTTCACTAAGGGTCCAAGAAAGGAAGAAAAGTGGAAAATGTAGATTGTATTACAAGAATAATTTTCTGAGAAAGAACTGAAATGTTAAAGGAGTGGGAATTACTGTCTGGAAAAATATAGTTTGGGTTTGCAAGACAGAGGGACAGATGAAAAGGCCATATATTGTGATTAGGTAGGGAAATTCAGAGTTCATGAGCAAAGATGAAATAATCAAGAGTATGATGAACTTTTGTGCAAATGAGCTGGGATAGGAGACTAAATTCTATAAAATAAATGAGGTTGGAGTGTTCAGGTAAGTTTCTATATATGTTGATGCCTATTATGAGGATAAGACTTGGGGAGGTGAAAGTAATTATGAACAGGCTTTGAACTAATTAATTTAAGAAGTAGAGTGTCCTGGAGGTTGGTAGGCAACAGAAATTAGAACTTTGATTGGGTGGTAAATATGGATTGAATGAACCTCAAAGGAGGAGAGGTTGCTAACTGAGGCAAGTAGAGGGAAAATTTAAAGTGGCAAAGGGGAGCAAGGAGTAATCCAGGTTCTCTCAGAATTATTGAAATTATATCCAGTGATAGAAAGTACAGTCAGGGAAACTATATCTGAAGGAGAGAGCCAGGTCTCTGTGAGAACCTCACTGTGGAAGATGGATTAATATGAGTAATCCTTTCAGTGCAAATCACAGTCCATCTATTCCTGTGCATATAATTCTTCCCAATGACCTACTGTTAATACACACGAGGAGTCTGAGCAACATGCTAAGTCCCTTATTTATATTCTCTTCGTATTGTAATGCAGTATGATACCAAAAATCCTGTTATTCTTTAAGAGAAAATCAAATAATAGAATTTTAAAAACATCTTTAAAAAAAGTGAAGCTATATCTATTTGACAGTTCCAAAATTATATCATAAAATTCAGTCATTCTCTCTCACAACTGGTATCTTTTTCACTGAGAAATATATTCACAATCTGGCAACAACAATTTTGTTATGAAAAAATATAAACTGGAATTTTCAGTCAATACCATATTGTCAAGATAATTATACAGACAAGAACTAAAGTTTGACATCTACATGTAGGAAAGCAAAATATACTAGCATAAATGTGAATGGTATAGAAATGAAGTTGTTTATTTAGACTAAATAAACAATAAAATAATATCCTAAATATACAACAACAATAATAATCAATAAGGGGCATCAGAATAAATCTCAGTTATTCAAAAATTTTACAAATAATTTCCATCTTCTTTTGAAATAGCTTTATCCCATGCATTGGAGAAGGGTATCCTTACACAGATATCCTAAAAAAAACTAATAGATTTCAAAGACTATCCATAACATTAGCCTTGATGATGTTAGTAATTATATTTAGAATTTATTTCTTTTGAAGATCTCAAAATTATTTTCAAATTTTGCTTTTCCTCTTCTCAATTCTTGGGGAGGATACATATCACTAGTTTAGTGTTTATAGGAGTTTTATTATGAATGCTGTTACATCACTAAGGTTTACTGCTGTGAAATGGGAAAAAAAAAGTATTTCAGTATAACCAATGTAACATAAGTTCTTTATTATTTTTGTTATCAACTCCCTGGGCTCCTTTGGGGAAATCACCTATCCTCCTTGAACCTCAGTTTTCTATAAAATGAGTCTGAAGTAAATAATTTTAAATTTCCTTCAAACTCTAAGATTTGATCATTGTAGCTTATGTTTTTTATATCACTTTTTCTTTGGAAGAACTTTCATTTATGGGGATTTCTTGTGATCCTAATATTTTCAGAAAATATTGTTGTCTTTCTTCTCAATTCTTCTAAAGTATATTGTTCAGCCAGCCTCTGAATTATTACTGAAAAAAATTAACAGAAATTCTTGCATCTCTTTGATTTTAGTTCAGAATAGCTTTGAATTACAATGAGTAACTGGAAAATGGATCCTTTAGTCAACACAGTTAGCTTTGAAATGAAAGGTAAATTGTCTATAGTTTTCTGAAGTTAGATAGATAAGAGATACATATATATACATATATACACATTTGTGTATCAATATGCACACATACTGGTATATCTAAACATCTTATGTAACTAAGTATATACAAAACATTATTGTCTATGTGTAGATATATATGCTTATTTATATGTATCACTATTATAAAGATATATGTTCTAATAAATATTTCCCCAGAATACAAAATGCATTTTATTGACATTAACTAAACTGTGATGATCTGGAGCTTTTCTTTTAAAATGTCTCAAATTTCAGTTCAATAAATTAGGTTTATGTAGAAAAGTGAATTGGAGAGGTATAATAGTAATTCAAATAATTCAGGCCCATGATGTTTTTTGTTTGTTTGTTTGTTTGTTTGTTTTGCTTTTTGGAGGGCAATTGGGATTAAGTAACTTGCCCAAGGTCACATGGCTAGGTTTTTGTTTGTGTGTGCGTTAAGTGTCTGAGTTCAGATTCGAACTCAGGTCCTTCTGACTCCAGGGCTGATGCTCTATTCACTGTGCCACCTAGCCACCCCGCCCATGATGATTTTAATTATTCCAGAAATGTCCCTGAAATAGACCCAATGTAATTTTCATGTACTTCACTTCTTTGCATTCTAAATTTTATTTATTTTATTTTTAATTTATGGAATGAAAAAGAGTATTTCTATGACATGGTACAATAAAAATAGATGAATGCCCATGAAACTACAAATCTATTTTGTACAACTTGCTATTCCTTTTAAGTATATAATAAAGTTATCATTCAAATTTATTTTTATTTTCTTTTCTCTCCTCCACCCTAGAGATGGTAACCATCAGACACACACACACACACACACACACACACACACACACACACACATACACACACACACGCACATACACACACATAAATCATTCCATGTATGTTTATATTTATTAGTTCTTTCTCTTGATACAAATAGCATATTCCTTCATATGTCCTTTATAGTATTTATAATACTCTAAATGGCTTATTCATTTAAAGTTTTTCTCAAAATAATATTGCTGTTACTGTATATAGTATTCTCTTCGTTCTGCTCATTTCACTTTTCACCATTTCATGCAAGTCTATCTGTGTGTTGTTGTTGATTTTATTTCATTGAGCTTATCATTTTTTTTTTTTTGTAGCACCAATCCTATAATGCCTAACATGGTCCCTTGGCCCAAAGACATTCCTAAAACTGCTTTAATAATTGAATTGAAATGAATATTTACATGATTTTTTTCATTAAATGCAGTGGGTATGTTTAATTTGGATTTCCTTTTTCCATTTTTTTCTTAAACTAATTATAATGAGCTTTAATTTCTTAATTGGCCACACTATATATCTTTTGCAAATCTTTGGAAATGTAAAAGCAAACAACCAAACTTACAAAAGAACACTATAACAACACAATATATATATATATATATATATATATCAATATATATATATATATATATGTGTGTGTGTGTGTATATATATATATATATATATATATATATATATATATATTAGCCTTTTAAGACAAAAAAATCTTAGTATAAATTGTTTTGCAATAATAGAAGGTGACTTTTGTGTGCAACTCCAATTAGAAAATGTGTGCATTTTGTTTTTTACCAACAACTTTATATTTTTTGGGGGGAAAAACATCATAGCTTAGGAGACAGAACCTGCCTCTAAGACACCAGGTATTCCTTGGCCAGAAGAGCACAGAACAACATAGAATATACTCCAAGGACTGAATGCCTAAGCATCCAACTTCCCACTCCAATTCTCAAAGGATGACCTGATGTCAGTCTCTGACCACTTAGCCTGAATGAAGTTATCTTTAGAGATGGGTGCATTGTGCAGAAAATATTACACAGAGTCTGGATAGAGATGACTTTTACACTGAAATATGTGAAATTCATTTCAAAAACCACATTAATATAAGATAACAGACTTTCATATCCTGTGGAGAAAGAAGTGCATCCAGTTTCCACAAGTGCAAATAGGGAATATTTTTGGAAATTTTTCAACATGCTTTTTACATCTGTTTATGGTCACATAATTATTGAATGAGGAGTGTGGTATGATGTGTAATCATTGCAATGATGGCATAGATCTTCTTTTGTGCACTTGGTCAAAAGCGATTCCAGAGGCATTTTTCTTCAAAGAAATAAGTGCTTATTATTAACTACCATACAAAAATACCATGCAGTAGACAGCAATCCATTGAAACCACCATCTTCCTATATTTCTCAGTAATTAAAGTATACAAATGGTTAAAAAGAGTTATGATTATTTCATATTTCCCCCACATCCCTTCAAAGCAAGGGTGCCCAATATTGTTTTCTTATCTTTTGACCACATTAGTAGGGCAAAAGACTCCATTGACAGTATATTCCCACCCCCTCTGATTTGCCACTCTTAAAATAATCTCATCAGAATTAGATGACTTTTTGATGCTTTTTGATGAAATCCTAACCAATGAGATGCTGACTGGTTTTAATTAAATAACATAAGTGAATTATTAATTCATTTGGAAAACAAAGCAGAAATAAAGCTATAATGTAAATATTAATACCAGAGCGTAGGCCATGAGCCACCTGGAAGATATTCATAGTTTGCTAGTGGTCTAGGGAACACACTTCAAGAAAATTTGCTCCAAAGTAGAATTCTTTGACACTGCTAGCCAGCCCTTAGAACAGCATATTTTATGCCACACATTTTCTAAGCTATTACCACCTTTGTGTGTTCTGTCTTCTACAGTTGTAGAAAAAAGAATATTCAGAGTTTCCCCCCATGATGAAGTGCTTTTTAGCTGTACTGACTCAGCTATTTCTCATAACCTGCACTAGGTTAGGATTTAGTTTCTTTTCCTTAGGAATGGAGATATCTGTTAGGTGATCAGAGGCATATGCTAACCCCCTGCCCCACATTTATGATTTGTGGTAACTGAAACTTTGTACAAAAATCCTGGCTAAGGAAAATTGAAAATTACTGTGTGGTACATTACCACACCCAGAGCCGAAGGGAGAACTCACTCAGCTTTTTTTGACTTGCCAAAGCATTCCTGGCTGGAAATGAACAATAGCTAACATAAAAATGCAACAAGAGGCAGATGCTCTTTTTTTCATCATTTTATAAAAGAAATATAGTTTTGGGAACCTTTGTCTGTGCTTATTTTCTTTCAGATTCTTTCAGCACATTCTAGTAAAGGGATATTAATAGTATAACCCATACTACTAATTAAGCAAATACCATAGGCACAGTCTAATAGTTGAGAGTTATTCCTTGATAATTTTTATATTGCTTATTGGAATTATATTAACAGTCAGAAGATCAGGTCCCAGGCACTTTCTCCCTGATTAGAAAGTATGGTAGTATAAAAATCTGTACCTTTTTCTAATGATTTGTATTATTGTGGTTATTGAAATTCATGTCAGCCTCCTCATTTGATAGATGAGGAAATTGCAAATTAACAGAGGTAGAATTAACTACCCAAGATCATATATTTAGTAAGAAGAAGAGTCAGCTTGCAAACACAGGTCTTCTGACCAAATCTGATCCAATCCAATCAACATGTATTAAGTGCATGTTATGTTCCAGATAGTGGACTAAGCACTGGGTATACAAAAAATAAAAAGAAAGAGTCCCTGCCTTCAAGAAGGTTACAGTCTACATGGGACATAGCAAAAAGAGGCAGGAAAGCTGGGGGAATTAGAAGACAAGGTAACAGGTGATACCAGGTATGCAGGCATTTTGCTCCCTAAAGTTGAAACCAGACAGGAAAAGAAATGCAAAGTGGAGTTAGCTGAATCCAGTTTCTATAAAGGAAGGTTTAGGAAGGAGTATGGTTCTCTACCCACTAGTTCTCCTTTCAAAGAGAGAGATGGTATTAAAGTTTTAGTTAAGAGCATGGTGGTGAGTTTAGAAGATGAACTTATCCTTGGAGGGCATATTGTTTCATAGAGTTGAAACCAAGTGAGTCAGTCAATGTAAATGACTGATTAGATGCCAGATCTAGATGTTTTCCAATTTTTTCTAATAATTAATTTTATTATTATTTCCCCTCCCTTTCCTCTATGTACAAAATTTTGACTCATTTCTGGAGTTAGAAACTGAAAGTTTCCTTAGCAAGTGCCTTTTGCTTATTAAAAAAAAATATCAGAGGCAATCTTCTCTAAAGTCAATTGTATAAGTCACTTAATCTAAGAGACCTAAGATTGAGCTTAATAGAAATCTTTATTGAAATATAATAACAAAAAGTTGCAATTTATATATGGGAAAACATTCATAAAGAAATTTGCTAAGAATTTTTCTATTCTTTCCAGATTCATGCTGAAAATATTCTCTATTTAAAGAATCAAAATATTCCCTGTCTACCTTTCTCATTTTATACATATTCTTTTTAAAGTGATTTACACTATAGACAAATTGATCTACTGATTTTCCTTATATACAACATTCAGCTACCATCTCTGTTTCTCTCCCTGCCCCCCACGAGAGTCCATTAATTAAAATAATAATGTTAGGGAAATTATAGTTTGGGAGTTTGGGGAGGTATGAGTTCTTCATGGGACATATGGAATTTTAGACGTCTGTGAGACATCCAAAAGGAGACGAATAGGGAATTGGCAATAAATACTGGATCTCAGGAGAGGTAGAATACTTGATTCTCTTGCATGTGAATGCAGTTGAATTGTAATCAAATGAATCTGTGAGATAACCTAAGGTCACTGAGCATGTAGAGGAGCAATATCCAAAAAAAGAACCAGAATCCAAGGCTATAATTTCATATTGAGGCAGAAAACCAGTGATACACTTGTGGAAAGCACATTAGATTTTTATTCGGAAGATCTGAGTTTGAATCCCATCTTTGCTACTTAATGGCTGTGTAACTTTGCCAAGGCATTAAAATATTCTAAACCGTTAGTTTCTATATCCATAAAATAGGCATAATTTTAACTAGCCTGCTTCCCTTGAAAGATTTGTTTGCTTAAATATCAAGGGAAATAACTTTTATGAAGTGTCTTATGAGTCATAAGTTTTATATGCAAATGCCTTTCACTATCACCACCACCACCACTACCATCATCATTATCATCATGACCATCATCACTTTCTCTCTGTGAATGATATTGGTAATGATGGTAAAGACTCACTATTCTACCTCCAAGTTATGCCTATTTTCTGAGTTCAGTAATAAAAGATAGAAGAGAACACTGGAAGCTGCAACTACAGGAAGGTGATTAACACAGAGGAAAAATATTGTGCTCCATATTTTTATGTTTTACAATATATTTAACATTATATTTTTATAATATTTATTTTTAAATGATTTGAAATCTGGCTTAGGCTGATATAATAAGGCCAGTGTTTTCAACATTTTTATTAAGAAATATGTATAATTAGCAAAGAAGCACTTCTTGGAGATCAGTAAGAAGATCCTAAGGACACATATATTGAACAAAAATATAGCTTCATAGCTTGTATTTTCATGGAAGCAAATTAAAGCAGAAATGCTGACAACAAAATGCAAATCAAAAAATAATAAAACAAAGAAATAGAAAGAAAATAAATCTATAATCATCATTTGGTATACTGATGAGAAATAAATTCTTCCACTAAACAATTATACACATACTCTATTAAAATGGACATTGGAAAGGGAGAGGGAAACTACAATTAAAAATGGGTTCAGAGAATTTTCTATTCTTGTGAGCCAGCACATGAGGTGGCCATGCTTTGTCTGATGATTTTTTTTTACCATATTGTCCTGACTTTCTCTCTTCTTCATGTTTACAACAAAACATTGCTTTAGCTGTGACATAATTGTATTTCTCCTTAAGAGTAAACTTTCAAACATGTGAGGAAATTATGAGTGGGAGGATACTGTTATTGAATTGAAAGAGGTAATTTATACATTGTCCTAGAGGTACTGATTTCAGCTTACATAGAGGTGTAATTGATTCAAAAATTCTTATGTTTCTTCAATTGATAATATTTATGGTTCCCATGTAATCTAATGCAGTTGGTTCTAAATCATATATTTTTTACTGAGCATTATTTTATACATTGTCTTTTCCTCAATATGTGAATAGTTTACAACCATCACTGCTAATTTTCTCTCAGATCCCACCAAAGTGGTGCTACTTGTAAAGAGATTATCAAGGAATCTTTATGTTGATAATGATTTTAGGAAGATTCATATATCAGTATTACTGAACTTAATGCATCCTCCTATATTTCAAGTGTGAGGATAACATGTCACAAAAAATGTGACCCTCGTTTCTAATCACACTTGTAAGGAGCTAGCAATCAACAAGAAAATATGACCCAGGAGAATTAGTGAATTAAAATAATATAGAAGTTTTTTAGCTGTTGTGCGATATCTGTTCTCAGGCCCTTTGAATCTCTCCACTAAAAACAGTACACTGAGCTCTAGCAGAAAGAAACGCTTGAAATTATCCACCATTCTCTGTAAATCCTAATCTGACATCAGACCATCAGTAACATACATGACAATCAAGGACTACTTTTTGATTTTGTTCTAGGGTTCCTATGGTAGGTCAAAAATTTTTACCTAGGGGAAGGCCAAGTGGCGCAGTGAGTAGAGTGTTGGCCCTGGAGTCAGAAGGACCTGAGTTCGGATCCGACCTCAGACACTTAACACACAAACAAACCAAAAACCTAGCCATGTGACCTTGGACAAGTTACTTAACCCCAATTGCCCTCCAAAAAGCAAAAAAAAAGTTTTTACCGAGTTATCTTGACATTTACTGAACTTTAACTTTATATTTTTCATATCATGAAATACATTGAATCTTTGAGTAACAGGTGTAATAATAGTCTGGTCAACTAAATAATGTTGAAGAATGGGTTTTTTTCATGATCTTCATATCCATACAAAGTATAAATATTTGTTATGAAATTACTGATACATCCTAGATAGTGTGTGAACCCGCACCCTGCCTTGGGTTGACCAGGGCACACTTAAAAAGTGTTATTCAACAAACTTAGTTGTGTTGCTAATTGTATAGAACTTGCATGTATAAATGCATGTGATTGTGCAATCTAACAACTATCTTATAGTGAGTCCCAATTCCTACCAAGAAATAATAATATTGTGCCCTGAACCAAAAAAAAATTGAGAACCACTGTAATAGAATAGGAATTCAGGAATCAGCTTGATCTAGTTAGCAGTAGTAGTCTATTGAAACAGGCTTAAAGTGTTTAGTCTTAATTGCACCTTGGAGTTTCAGTGTCCTGAGTATAAAAAGGACTTTGGTTTCCCTATTAACTCAAGACTTAAGAACTTTGGAGGGGTAAATTTCTCTAAGAAAGAAGTCATTTTCTATTTGAATAAAAGATATTTTGTTATGTGATTCATCATGTCTCTATTTCTTGTGTATGTATGTGGTACACCCAGAAAAAATGCAAACATCTGTCAAAGAAATAAAGATAAATTGAAATATACATATGAATTAAATTCTAAGTGTCAATAAAGGTTCTGCTTTAAATGCAATTATAATTATTATAAAGTATGATTCAGATTATCAACATCTATAAAATTCTATAATTAATTTTCTGTGTAAGCGTACCTCTACCCCTAAGGGTTAAATATGTTAAGTAATGTCTGTCCTTCAAAGAATCTTCTTTATGTTTAATGATTTTCTTCCTCTTTTCTTTTCTCAATTGTACAATACTGGTTAGGGTTTGCTGCAATGTGTCCATGGTTTAGTTCTAACAACCACTCAATTATCTATTCATGGATGAGGAAGATATTGCATTTGTTTGAGTCTAGACAGATACATTAGCTGTTTAGATTCATTTTCCTGGACATGTTATAAAAAAGGATTTTATATTAAATTCACAGATGACAGCAGGTAATAGGCAACTTTCTATTAAATATGTTTATTAAATACCTCAAACTTTAGAAACTGATTTATTAGAATTAATGTTTACAAAGCTAGATGTAATAGTACTAAAGAGACTGTTTTCATCCTAGGCCATGTTTATATGATCTCCTAAGCCTCCCACTTCAAAGGCTCAAAGGGCTCTTTGTAAATAGAGTATTAAGGCAGGCAAATCATTTTATTATCAGGCTATTACATCAACACATCAGGATTCCTTCTGAATGCAGACTGTTGATACCCTTCTGTCCTCTTTCCAGCTGGCAATTTTTGGCACTCCACTGAATTTTACAGTTCCTAGTAATCTCCACAGTAGAGTCCATTCATGACCTTACATTTGGAAAGTCTTTCATATATTACAGGCCCAAATGCCATACATACAAACAAATTCTCTCAGCCTTCAATTCCAATAATATTTTTGGCATTCCATTAAAGGCCCTTGGAAAGGTCATATGGATGACTGAGCATAGGAATTAATTTTTTTTTACTTTGATACAATGTTTAAGAAAACCACATTTTCTCTTTCATATAAGGATAATATATGACACTGTCAACACTATTTCACTTCATTGATAATTTGCTATTTAATTCTTTATTTGTTATATTTATGATAACCTATTGCAGGGAAAAATTTTTTCTTTCATAGACAGAGGAAGTAAGTAAATGTCATCTTCTATAAATTTTACCCATTATGCATCACTAGAGAGTGAGAAACATCATGAGTGTGTTGGACAGAGAGCTAGTCTTCACATCAATTAGGTTTGAATTCAAGTCTTCTTTTTGTCACATGCTAGCTATGTGATTCAGTCAAATCACATAACATCCCAATGTCTTTAATCAACTATAACTCTCTACATAATTAGGGAACAATTGCTGATCTTAGACACAAGAAAGAGAGTTTCCTCCTGGAGAGTTCCCACAGGCCCAGACTTGGGCTCCTACCACCCCTATAATTTTAAAATAAACAAATGAATAGAAAAATAGAAAGATATTGAGAAATGCACAAGTAAAAAATAAGCTTAAGAAATTTATCTTTGTGCTTGTTTGTGAATATAATTTAGAAATTTAGCTTTATGTTTGGTGACACTAAAAAAAAATGTCACTATCCCATTAGACTATTAAAACTAATGGCTGAATCTGAAAGAGTATTGTTGTTGTTTTTTTTTTTAATGCAGTTCCTATTATCATTCCCAGGGAAGGCATAAATGAGGCTAAATCACAGTGCATTTATACATTTTACTCAGCATAATCATTTTTTATAAGGAAAAATCTGTGGAAAGTGAAAATCAAATGATATTTAGTTAAGAAACTGAAACATAAGCATCAGAAAAGACAGCTAATAGGGGAAAATATTTCCAGGGATAAAGTACAAAAGAAGTTGAAAACTGGGAAACTGATAGTATAAAGGAGTTACAAGGGGTAGGAACATAGCATAGGTTCTACATGTTGTTGCTAATTTTTCTTTAAAGGTGATCTAGCACCCTCTTCTTTGGTGGTCTATTCTGTTTCCTCAGGCACAGGTGATGTACCTGTACTCTAATCAAAGGTCAAACTTAAAGAAAAGGTCTTACCAAAATTACCTCCTTGATTTAAAAATTCAATTATTAGATCAAAGAAATGATAATATAAGTTTTAAGATAGGCATTATATCTCTTATCATCTTTAAACAATGAGTATCAGTATAAAATTTAGTTAGTCAAGGAGAAGGAATTGATTTTTTCCTTTATATTGATATTGATATTCATATTTATATACTGCCAGAAATTCCCCATGAGATGAGTCTTCTGTTTGAACTGGTCAATATTCTAAATTTGCATAGGTTTACTTCTTCTAACATCTTTGGGTTCAGGAAGAATATTAAGATCTTCAAAGGATTGTCAGGATTTTGGACTTTCCAGATTCCTATTAGTTTCCTAGACATATTCTCTGATTAGTTTACATCAATATCTGTATTAGGAGACAAGGATGGAAGGATATGGACTCACCATGCTTAAAGGGAACTTCTTCAGCTCCTGATGAATGACAGAAAAAAGACTTCAACAAACAACAATCATGTTAGCATTTTGCTTCTTGTACTTTTTAAGCTAGAGCTCCCTTTACTTTGGATTCTAAAGGCTTTTATGGGAGATTACATGCAATGAATATAGATGTTGGGTTGGATTTTTCTTTTATTTTGGCAAGTGTTCCTACCATACCATATTACTAAATATCTTATTTTTAAAAGCTACTTAAGGCTGGATGACTAAGTGATGCTCAATTTTTATTTAATCTTGGGGCAAAGTGCACTTGTGAGTGCTTGAACTGATGGCATTAAATATTAGTGATGCCCCTCTTATATGGAGGGGTGAATTTAGCCCTGTACCATGAATTATTCTCATCTGTGATAAAGTTATTATAAGGACCTTTAGAATTTAAATGGGGCTACATGTGGCCTGTATTTGGTAAGCATATTGCCTGGAAAAGTCTTTATAATTTGCCAAAGACAATCAATCAAAAAACAGTATTTATGTTTGTTTTAAGCGGTGTTTGCCAAGGAGTATACTAGTACTTGTCTGACACAAGATAAATCTTATGTTAAATAACATAAATTTATACAAGGATCTATAGTAGAGAAACAAGAGTAACAATTTTGGAGAGAATAGGGTATATCCTTGAGCTCTATTTCTCTGATATAGTCAGCTCTTTAGAACTTGAACCCAAGTCTTCTTGGTTTTAGAGAAACTTCCTCTAGCCCTTCACCAATTACTATGCCATTTTACTGTTCAACAGTGAAAGTAACTGAATTCAAAACCCTGCTTCGCCACATTCTAATAAAAGTTCTGACTCTCTTGTCTTGGTTCCTCCTCTCTCATTTATCCATTGTCAGTTATTGGTATTTCTCAGAGAGGGAACGTAAGCATACTGGAAGATAACATTATTTTGGCATGATCTTTTTTGTGAGATTTTTTTTCCTATTGAAGTGTCTCTATTGAAAAAAAAAACATATTCAGGTCCTTTAAAATTATGTTTCTTTCAGTATGGATGCTGGCTACAGGTATTTAGTCAGATTAAACTATTCTTCCCGGTATCATGGAAGCTAGTGACTTTATGAGAAATCAAGATTCTATTAAGCAGATGCAAACAAATGAAAGAATAGAAGGCAATGTGAAATATCTCATGGGAAAAACCACTGACCTGGAAAATAAATCCAGGAGAGATAATTTAAAAATTATTGGACTACCTGAAAACCACGATCAAAGAAAGAATTTAGAAATCACCCTTCAAGAAAATCTCAAGGAAAATTGCCCTGATGTTTTAGAACCAGAAGGCAAAATAGAGGTTGAAAGGATACACCAATCACCTCCTGAAAATGATCCCAAAAAGTAAACTCACAGGAATATGATAGCCAGGTTCCAGAATTCCCAGATCAAGGAGAAAATATTACAAGCAGCCAGGAAGAAACAATTTCAGTATTGTGCAAACACAATCAGAATAGCCCAGGACCAGGCAGCTTCTACACTGAGGGATCGAAGGGCATGGAATATGATATTCCAGATGGCAAAAGAGCTAGGAGTGAACCCAAGGGTCACCTACCCAGCAAAACTGAGTATAATAATAATATAATAATGGAAGAAGGGTATATGCTCACATGAATATATATGTGAATGTTTGTATTTATATTTACAGGTATACATAGAGAGCACAGGTCGAATTTAATAGGAAGGGAAGATAGTTAAAGGGTGAAATTAAGAGGTGAGAGAGGATTATAACAAGAGGAGATAGGGACAGACAGAATGGTGTAAACAATCTCATATAGAAGAGGCAAGGGAAAATGGTTACAAGGGAGGGGAAGAACAGGAAGGCAAAAAGGCAAAACCTTATTCTCTTTGAATTTGGACCAGGGAGAGAATGACATTCATACTAAATAGGATATCTCACCCTACCAGAGAATAGGAGGGAAGGGATTGAGAGGGGGAATGATGGAAGGGAAGGTGAGAGGGAAGGGGGGGAGGGAAGTTGGACACCCAGTTTTGAAAAGAGCCAGGATCAAAGTAGGGAATAGACCAAGTGGGAGGTGGGATAGGAGGAAGGGAAATATAGTCAGTCTTTTACAATATATCTACTATAGTAATGTTTTGCATAGCTACACATGTATAACATATAATGAATTGCTTTTCTTCCCAGTAAGGGCAGGTGACAAGGGAGGAAGGAAATTAATTTGAAATTCAAAGTTTTAAAATCAAATGTGTAAAAATATATAAATACTATTATTAATACTATTTTACATATAATTGGGAAATAAGATATACAAGCATTGTGGCACAGAGATTCACCTTGCCCTACTGAAAAAGTTGAATGGGGTATGGAAGAGAGCAAATGGGATGGGGGGGTTATTCTGTGGGACTGCTATTCTGGGATGGGGGTAAGGGAAAAAATTGTCACTCAAAATCTGGCAGAAAGGAATGATGTAAACGAGAAGTTAATAAAGCATTTGGAAAAAAAAGAAAAGAAATATGCAATGTACCTCTCCTAAGGACTCCCTCACCTCTGAAATATGTGGGAGAGGCAAGGAAGAATTCTCTTTCTTTTGTCATTTCTCTGATACAGTTCTTTACTTACACAAAATCAGTAATATATATATTTGGGGGTGTGTACAGTTCTCTTTTAAATTGTTACCTCCCTAAAATATATAATCTTAGTATAATCACTCAGCTAAAGGATAGGAATATTTTATTCATTTTGGAATAAATACTTTTTTAATCATTATACTTTATCTGCCATTGAGAGTGTGAAAATTATAGTTCTTAATGATTCATTATAGCAAACTATTGATCTTATTAAGATGGTTGAAATTATCCATAGATATATACTGAGTAGCCTAGCTATTTTATAAATAGCTAAGGCAATTAAGATAATATGCATAAAGCAGCTATACCTTATTGTTTTCAAATTTTGTAGCGGAAAATGAAGAGTATAGGCAGAATTGTATCTGTTGAGGAAGGACTTGGGTTGAGTTCCTTTAGTAGTCACTTTCTGTCTTGGTCTCTAATCCCACATACATAATTTCAGAGGTCTGAATAAGAGAATAGATATACCTTCTAGCTTCAAAATTGTATGATTCAGAAAAATCTAGTATTCTACTATCTTGGTATTTGATCATAGATTGAAAGTTGGAAGGGAGCTTAAAATTTAACTTTTTCATTTTACAAAGGAGATGAGTGAGGCCAAAAAGTTTTAAATGAATTGTTCTTGGTTGCACAGCTATTCCCAGATGGGATTCAAACCCAGGTCTTTCTCACTTCAATCTCTCAATATGATATTTTCTATACCAAGCAAGTAGTAAACAAGCACATGGACATGGAAAATTTCATGAAATGTTAAGTTGAAGGTCATTATGCAATATTCCCTATGTTAACCTAATGCATTCATAAAGAATCAGAATTCTAAATTCCTGGTGCAGTTCTAAAATATCTTTGATTCCATTTCCTAATCTTTCAAATAGGAATTATATATTTCCATAGTTTCTAAGTAAGTGAATATATCAAATAACACTGTAACCAAAAGTGTGTGTGTGTGTGTGTGTGTGTGTGTGTGTGTGTGTGTGTGTGTGTGTGTGTGTAAAATGTTTTTTTATTGTCTCAGGAAGAAAAACAAATCCCCACTGCTGCAACATCTCCTTGATTTTGTAAAGGAATTATACTCAAAGCAGTGCATGGCAAATGGTAGAATTTATCTCATGATCACACAGTGACAACAATTTTACTGAAATCCTGAACAACATAAGCAACAAGTTTGTAAATCAGTAAACAAATTAATACAAAAATGACATGAAGACTGCATACTAATCTTAAGGCCTTTAAGTTCTTATATCATTTTATGCTATCCTCTGGATTGTTTATTTAAGGTTCATTTTCATAAAGGAAAATCTGATCAAACATTTAAGTCTTCTCTCTTTTGACCCCTTTTAAGCTTCGGTAAGGATTATTCTCCTTAATAAATACAAAATGCATTTATTTATTTATAATTCAACAATTTCCCAGAAATATTTATATTCTGTTTTATTATTATTTATTTTAGGAAAGAGAAATAGAAACTAATGTATTTTAATATAACTCACAATGATGCCATGCAAAGGGATTAAGAACACCAAGAATAAATTACCATATCTATATTTTCATAAATATCTATTACAATAAAAATTCTGATATTAGGAACTTGGAAAATATGATGCTGAATACATCTCTTGTAACAATTTAAGAAGTTATATTTATGATTTTGTGCTATTCATTAATAGGTTCATTTCAAATCTATCATTGATATAATGAATCCTGGAAAAAAAAACAATTCTTTTGAAAGTTAAAAAGTAATACAATAAATACATGAGTACATGGATCACTAAATATCAATATGCTTTCTGAAAAGATTTTTTTTAGGTATCTGTGGGATGAAGCATAACCATGCTTTCTGAATATATAGGAAAAGGGCAGTAAAAACATGAATTTATATCCTACAGTGCTTTGCAATTATTATGTCAAGTCTATATATATAATTTGTCATTCCTTGTACTTTTTTCCAGAGTCCCAAAGTAGTAGCCTAATCTGAGAGTTTCTGGCTTAATAGATGAAGGGATGGTGTTTCTCAGGTCAAAACCAGACTGGAAATCCAGTCTAGTGAAATAGTTAAATGAAACATTTACAAATTGGTATTGCTACTTCTTTTGACTATTGATTTTTAATAATTCCTAAATTTATCTTTTAACAGTGAAGAAAGAATACTCTCATTGAATTTAAGATACAATGAGTCTTGGGTTAAGATAAGAGAGGAAAGATGATATCTATGGTAATTATATTATCCCTGCTGTTTGAAGATCTTGAGAGTTTCAATGATCTCAAGCTAATTATGTCACATGAGAGCTAGTAAGATAAAGTATGAATAGTCCTTTGTTAAGATCAAAATATTTTATAAACAAATTTTACCTATTATACTTTTATTAGTCATAATTATAGGCATTATCTTTCAGAAAAAAGATTTGTTCCCCCACAACCCCAAGATCTGTCTTGTTTTTAACCCAATAATCTTGGGAAGCCATCTTCCCTCTCACTACTAGCCTCCATTTCCATATTCATAGAATGAAGAAGTCGAACTAGTTTTCTATACATTTCCATCCAGATTCAAAATTCTATGAATACTAAGAAGTTAACTCACATATTCATTCATTCTAAAATACACTTTGACTGCCTTTTTGGTAGGATTTACTGGGTTAGATAATGAATTCAAAAGCCAGTAAATGAAACAAAAGTATATATACTCTGGTAGAAGAGATTAACACATTGGCAAAGAAAAAATGGTATAAGTGCCCAGAAAAGGTCTAAAGTGCTTCAAGAGAGCTGATAAATTTGGATTCAGAGGCTTGGATTTGAACCCTAACTCTGCTTTTGTTGTCATTTTTAATATTTTGTAAACTTAGGCAAGTTTTTTTTTTGTCTTTATTAGTCTAAGGGCATTAGACTGGATGACTTCTAGTCCATTTATCCTATAATCTTTAGTAGCTACCTTGTTTTATTTTTCATATAATTTGCATGCATGTGTTTTATTAACATATATAGTGAAGTACTAAGAGGATAAACTACTCAGCAGGAACAGAACCTAGAGTTTCAAACCTATACAAAATATTTTCCCCCAGAATTCAAAATGTATACTTGTGAATACTTAATATTGTGTATTCATACACCCTTTGGTATTGACTTTGGCACTTATATTAACTTCCTGGTATTAACCAGGAAGTTAGAATTTGAGTAGACAATGGTAATGATTAAGTTACTCATTTATTTAATGTCAAAATATTTTTAAAAATCATTTGGTAATCCCATAGACTTCAACTTAACATCTATCAAGTGTGCTTACAGTTAAGTTCTAATAGAATTTAACAATATGAAGTTCTGGTTGCTCTTAGGATTTATGTAGAGATATGCTGATGCCATATTTTAACTACTTTCAGGAAGTTTGACATCTGAAGATTTAGTAACAATCCCTCCTCTCCCCTTGCCACTCTCCATCCCCCCAGTTTTCAAAACTAGCTTTATCTTTCTAAATGTGGAGAATAGGTACCTCACTGGGAAATCTGTGCATGACAGAGAAGATGGTGGAAAAACATATTGAATTAGACAGATACTGGGGCTGGGAGGGGAGAATCTGAAGCCTGCAAATGTATAATATTTTTTTGTTAAAGCATTAGAAAAATAACTGATAATGATTGAATGATTTAAGAAAACTAAAACAAGCCAAAAAAACAAAAAACACACCAACCTTTTACACAAATCTTATTAGTAAATTTAACCCAGAAGAGTGAATGTTAAAAGATAAGGAATAAGGAAATTCAATCAAATTCCTAAGACTCACATGTAAATTAGCCTTAAGTAAAAAGATTTTAAGCTCTGAGTGATGACCATGAGCCAGATGAAAATTGGGAAAAGATGTTACTACAAGGTTGCCCAAATAAATAAATACCATATGTACAGGAATGCAAACTTTTGAATGAAATACCAGGTTAAAAAAAAAAAACAAACTAAGAATGTATTAAGAAAACAGAAGTTATAGTTTAATTAACCCAAAACAAAAAAAAATGTTTATTCTATTATTCTTAAAAAAAAAAACTAGCAAAAACAAACAAACAAAATGATATCTATAGAGGAGATTTGATGGGAAAGGTAATACAGTTAATGAATGATGTTGTAGTTCTATGGAATATCTTCTAATGGGACAGTATTCTGTGATTTTGTTTTCCACAAAGGCATAACAAGGCATCGAGTGTCACATACCAAACTATAGCTATTATGGAGCTATCTCAGAGGTTCATCCAAGTTTCTTTGATACACAAAGGATTCAAGAGAGCCAATGACATTGTGGAATGATGATAACTGCCAAATCAATGTGGAGGAAAGAATAAAAGACTTAACTCAACAATCCTTAAGGGTATTCTCTTTTCCTTTGGTATTTTATATCGAAATATACAGTATTAAAAGTATATATTTCCATCATGCTGTGATTCATTTTGGCATAATAAAATCTAATTCTCACATTGAGGCATCATGCAAAAAAGTCAACATGACAGCTGGTTTTCTTTGATTCACATGGCTTTAATTTTTAAAATGATTTATTTTACTCTATTTTTAAAATGTCATTTTCTAGTTTATCTTTGCACAACCATTTTGAGAGAGACAGAGACAGAGACAGAGAGACAGAGAGAGAGAGAGAGAGAGAGCCTTACCTTGTAACAAATACAAGCATGTAAGCACAATTTGCTTATAAAATGGCCACAAAAGATGGGAATAATCATATTTTTTTCTGTGGCCTTGACACAAATTCTCTACTGAAGAGAAGTTTAGTTCATAGTTTGTTGTTTAGGACCAAGATTGGTCAGTCTGATGACTGTAATTTCAGATATTCTTCAAATTTTGTTTTCATTTATATAAATGTAATAACTATGAATATTTTTCCTGGCTTTGCTTTCTTTTTTCTAAACCAAATTCTTTCATCTCCCTCCATTTTAGTGAATCCCATATTTTGTGGTATCTTTTTTTTATTTGAGTACCTTCTTTAATAATTCTCTTAATTTTATGTATCATAAATTGTATATCATAGCTTGGGAATCCATAGGTTTTACTGTCTCATCATGTCAGTTATTCAATAAGCATGTATTCAGTAACAACTGTTACTGAAAAAGGTGCTAAGTTCTGGGAGTACAAAAAAATGAAAAGATGTAAACTAAAGACCATACCTACTCTTAATTACTCACAATTCAATGAGGGTTACAAAATATAAACAACTAGGGGCTGCTAGGTGGTGCAGTGAGTAGTGCACCAGCCCTGGAGTCAGAAGGACCTGAGTTCGGATCCGGCCTCAGACACTTAACACATATACAAACAAAAACCTAGCCGTGTAACCTTGGGTAAGTTACTTAACTCCAATTGCCCTCCAAAAAGCAAAAAAAAAAAAATGTAAACAACTATATAAAAATCAAGCTATATAAAAGCTTAATTGGAATTAATCAGTAAAGGGTAGGACAATAGAATTAAAAGCACTATGGTTTGTTATAGTAGGTAGAATTTTAGCTGCAACTTGAAGTCAGGGTGGCCTGGAGGTGGAAACAAAGAGAAAGAACATCCCATGTATGGCAGAGGGCGGAGAAGTAATTGAAAATACATGAAATCAGGAGTTGGAATGCCTTCTTTGAGAAATGGATAGGAGACAAAACTCATTATATGACAAAGTACATGTGGGAAAGTTTAGACAGTATAAAAAGATTAGAAAGTTAGGGAAAGGCATATACTGAAGGGTTTGAATATGAAACAAAGGATTTTATATTTGATCCAGTATGTGATAGGGATCCACTGAAGTTCATTAATTAAGAAGTGTAGGGGCAGAGGGGTGGCACAGTGTATAGAGCACCAGCACTGGAGTCAGGAGGACCTGAGTTCAAACCCAGCCTCAGACACTTAACCCACTTACCAGCCATGTGACTTGGGGCAAGTCACAACCCCAATTGCCCTCCAGAAAGGAAAAAAAATAGGGAGTGTGACATTCTCAGAATATATTTTGGGAACATCACTTTGACAACTGAGTAGAGGATGGAAGAGTAGGGAAAGGTGTGGTAGGCAGAACAGCTATTTGAAATAGTCCAGGCATGAGATAAAGGTGCACTTCAACAGGGTATTACGGTGTCAGAGGAGAGAAGGAGAAGTTAGTGATACATGTTTTTTTATACTTGAATTTTCTTTTTATTGTCAACTTAATAGGTGTTAATAAACACAAAACAATAAAATAACAAGGAAAAGAAAAATGACTGGATATGAAACTATGCAATTCTGTTATATGTCATACAAACATTTGTTTTGAAGAACAATTTCTGTATGATGTTAATATTTTAAAACTTATTTTATTATTGAATTCCAAATTCCCTCTGGCAATCCCACCCCTGCCCCACCCATTGAGAATACAAGAAATGTGATATCAATTATACATGAGAAATAATTCAAATATTTCCATATTAGCCCTGTTGGAAAAAAGCAAGAAAATTAAATAAACTGAAAAAAAAATATGCTTAAATCTTTATTCATACACTATCAGTTCGGTTTCTGGAGGTAGAAAGCATTTTTCATCTTGAGTGCTCCATAACTGTCCTGGATGACTATATTGACCAGATATTTGTTATTAGAAAAATTAGTATACAGCTTTCTTTCTGTTTTTCCTCTTCCCAAATTAGGTATCAATACCATATTATTTTCAAAAAAGCAACTTGATATAATTCCTTCTTTGCCAAATTTTACAATTTATATAATTTTGAAATTTACCATTCTTGAGATGTTTGCAAGAATTCACTTTTGACTCCATGTGACACTAGTTTTTTTTTTTTCAACACTCTTATAAAATTTTGAGTTCTAAAGTTCCACCACTCCACCTCACCTATCTCTTACCCAAGACAGCAATCGGACATAGGTTATATATGTTTGTATATGTATTTCATATTAAACATATTCTCAAATTAGTCACACTATGAAAGAAGAATCGTAACAAAAGAGAAAAATAATGAGAAAGAAAAAAAAATTCAAATAGTATGCTTCAATCTGCATTCAGACTCCATCATTCTTTCTCAGGATGTGGATAATATTTCCCACCCTTAGTCTTTTGGAATAGTCTTAGATAATTTTATTGCTGAGAAGAGCTAAGTCTATCATAATTAATCAGCATAATGTTGCTTGTACTATCTGCAGTGTTCTTCCAGGTCTACTCACTTCACTCAGCATCAGTTCATGTAGGCGTTTCCAGGTATTTCTGAAATCCACTTGCTCATCATTTCTTATAACACAATAGTATTACACTACATTCATATACCACAACTTGTTCAGTCATTTCTCATTTGGTTGGCAACTTCTCAATTACTAATTGTTTGCCACCACAAAAAAGCTGCTATAAATATTTTTGTACATATGAGTTATTTTCCATTTTTTATGGTCTCTTTGGGATACAGACCTAGTGGTAGTATTGCTGGATCAAGTGTATCACAGTTTTATAGCCTCTTGGGAACAGGTCCAAACTGCTCACCGTAATGGTTGATCGGTTCACAACTCCACATACAATGCATTAGTTTCCAATTTATCCACATCTTCTCCAACATTTATCATTTTCCTCTTCTGTCTTGTTAGCCAATATGGTGGGTGTGATATACTTAATTTGTTAACAGAAAAATTAGTATACAGCTTTCTTTCTGTTTTTCCTCGTCCTAATTTAGGTATCAATACTATATTATTTTCAAAAAAGTAACTTGATACAATTCCTTCTTTGCCAAATTTTACAAATAATTCCTATAATTTTGCAATTTACCATTCCTTAGATGTTTGTAAGAATTCACTTTTGAATCCATCTAACCCTGGATTTTTTCAACACTCTTATAAAATATTGAGTTTTCCATTTTTTGTGAGAAACTTAAGATTAAAACCTCAGAATTATTTTAATTTGAATTTCTCTAATCAATAGTCACTTAAAGTATTTTCATATGATTATAGATAGCTTTAATTTCTTCATCTAGAAATGATCTGCTTTGACTACATTTCTATTGGGAAATGACTTGTATTCTTGTAAATTTGACTCAGTTCTCAGAAACACTGACACAAAATAATTGTTTCCCAGATTTCTGTTTTCCTTCTAATATTGACTGCATTGGCTTTGTTGGTGCAAAAATTTTTATCAAAATTATTCATTTTACATTTTCTAATGTTCTGTAAATTCTTCCCTTATTTATGGATCTGACTAGTAAACTATTCCTTGTTCCCCTAATTTGTTTAGATATCACCTTTTATGTCTAAATCACATACCCATTTTGACCTTATCTTGGTATGTAATAGATTAATTAATTTATTTATTTTATTAATTCTCTCCTTGACCTGAAGACTTTGGAATTTGGCTACAATATTCCTAGAAGTTTTCCTTTGAGGATTTCTTTCAAGAGGCAGTGCATTCTTTCAGGGGGGAGGGCAGGGCAATTGGGGTTAAGTGACTTGCCCAAGGTCACATGGCTAGCAAGTGTTAAGTGTCTGAAGCCAGATTTGAACTCAGATCTTCCTGACTCCAGGGCTGGTGCTCTATTCACTGAGCAACTTGGCCTCCCCTCTTGATTTGTTTTTAATTATTTTCTCACATCATTCTCATTTCTCTTCCCATTTTTTCTTCTGCTTCTCTTGATTGATTTTCAAAATCCTTTTTGAGTTTTTCCATGGCCTGCAACCTTTTCATATTTTTCATGGAGGCTTTTGATGTAGGAGTTTTGACCTTCTTTTCTTTTGTTTGTATGTTTTGATCCTCTTTGTCATCAAAGTATGAATCTATATTCTGAGGGGGTTTTTTATATCTCGTTTGATTATCTTCCCAAATACTTGACTTTCTAAATTTTTGTCAAGGTTGAACTCTTTCCAGGGGGGCTGGGGTGGGGCTGAGTGTACTGTCCCAGGCTTCAGGGGTTTTGTATAAACAGATCCCAACACCAACTGATGTGTCTGGAGCTCTGGAAGAAGCTGCTACTGCTGCTACTGCTGTAACCACCTCAGCCATGACCACTGCCACTCCCACTGACCCAGGACTGGGACTGGACCACATTCCTCTTTCACCCAGGTCCCACAAGTTTTCCCATTGACCTTCTATACTCTCTTTAGCATTTGTGGGTTGAGAAGTCTGGAAATCAAAACAGGTGTCAGTGATTCAGACCCCTGATGCCTTCTCTGAACTGTTTATCCTTGCATGGCCCATGCCAGATTGAGCTCTGCTCCAAGCCCAGTGCAATATACACTTCCTGTCAACTTTCCAGGCTGTCTTGGACTGTAAATGTGCTTCACTCTATCATTTTGTAGGTTCTGTAGGTCTAGAATTTGTTTAGTCATTTTTACAGGTACTTGGAGGGATTTGGGGGACAGTTCAAGCAAGTCCCTGCTTTAACTCTATGGTGGAATGGTGTAAACTACGTGGCCATTTTAATGATAAGCTGTTGTGAATACTATTGTGATTTTCTGTGATAAGTTGCGATGCTGTGAATGCTGTACCTTGATTCTCTATGAATGTTTTGCTTTGAATTGTTATGAAATAGAGTGTCCACTACACTGTGGAATCAGAATCTTCAAAGCTGTTCACAGTAGCATTCTTCTGGAAAGCTGTTCATGCATGGCATTGCACTCTGTAAAAAAAATTATAATTAAACTCCATCAAAGCCTCCTTGACTGTCAATTTGAGTAACAGTTTTAAAAGTCTGAATATTTTGCCTTTTAAGCTTTTAAAATAATATATAAATGCTAATTTTAATTTTTAATGGGATAAAAGTGTTGAAATAGTTGGCTAAGGATTGTTTTCAGAGCCCAGAATTCAGTTTGAAGCAAATTATTTTTTATTAAATGAATCTTTAATTTTATATGAAGTATATTTAATAGCTTAACTGAACCAAAAATCGGTAAATCTAAATACATAAAGAGAATGGTATGTATTCATGAACAGCCAGAATGTAGCTTTGCTTCAGTGCCAACACATTCTTTATTCACTCCTGCACTCATTACCTTGAATCCGGTTGGAACATTTCCTAGACCTCTTCTGAACTGACCCATGACATGCATTCTGACATAGTAAGATAGCTTTGATATAGCTCCTGCAAGACAGTGGCATTATTCTTCTGTTATTGATTTAATGGATTATATTTCACATTGATTGACATTTTTTTCTCTTTCTATAAAGTTCCAGCTTCTTCCTTCCAGTCGCTGGTCACAATGAATGACTTCACACAATTTTAACAACTTCAGATGCAAGTACTTTTTGACTGCTCCTCTTCCATTTTTGAAAAGCACATAGTTCTGAATTAATACTTTCTGATGATTAGTTTGCCAAACTTTATTTCTTCAAGTTATAGACCACAGTGTAATACTGGTACCTATGGTGTTGAAAAAAAACTTATTGAGTGATTAATTAAGATCCACCTCTTATGCTTAGTAACATATTCAATAGATAAATTATAATTCCTTTAGTAATCCCATAATTATTCAAGGATTGTAACAAAATATGGCATGCAATTTATAATGAGCTAATTTTAAGACTTTACATGCATGTTAACCTTTCACTTAAACTACTATATTTCAGTTCAGACTTCCTCGTTCTAATAAATTATCAACATAATAATCCACAAAAATGGGTACCTATTTCTGGTACACATTTTGTTCACTTTAGTTAATTTTTCTCAATTATATTTAAAGCTTGTTTAATTAACATTATACTAAGAAATCATACCCACATATAATCTTAAAATTTTAAATATGATGAAAAGATTTACTTTTGATAAAGATTTTGTACATATTATAATCATCATATATAAACTTCAATCATTGTTTCTTAGTACATTCTTTCTTCTTTAATCAATAATTATGAAATCTATGATAGATCACACCAGTAAGATTTTCTATCAATACAAAAGATTTTATATTCACAGATTATTGTTTATAGTGTTGAATACCTCTACATGAAAAAATCATTTACTTTTAAAAGTTGTCAAAAATCATCCTTCTTTATATGATAGTATGCCACAGTGGATCATATTACTCTGTACAAAGTTGTTTCTACCAAAATCAGAAGGAATTTATATTAAAAAATATCCAGCTGCTTGTATAGATTTACCCAATATGTATTTACACATATACACATATATATGTATATACATATATATGTGTGTATGTATAGTATATATGTATTTATGCATGCATGGATATATACATATACTCATACACATACATATATACAGATTTAAATATAAATACATATATATATATAATTCATCTAGAGGAATCAGAATAAAAATTATATCTACAATCTATAATGACTACTAATCCTACTAATTTGTGACCATATCATTTCTAATAAAATCATGAAAGGCAACTCTTAGCATATAATTCTGTTGCCCCCCCCCCCATCCCATTCACATAGAAAATATTTGAATGAACATTTTTAAAAATCACCTAAAGGCATAGATTCAAAAGAGATCAATTCCTTGAGGTTACCTGAGAGGTTGTGATTTTTGACTTCTCAATTTCTGTAAAGCAACATAGTGCATAGGGCTGGGAATATGAGTCAAAGAAACTTGGATTCAACTCCTAACTTAGACACTTACTAGCTCTGTGGCTATGAATAAGTCACTTAAAATGCCTCACTTGTTTTTTTTTAAACTGCCTCATTTTTACTCTTTTATATAATGTCCACTGCATAAAATTATAGGAGGGCAGATAGAGGGCTGTATTGACTGCTAGTGGTTTTGTTTTTTTATTTATTTGTTTGTTTATATTTTTTCTTTTTCCTTCATTTTTTTAAGATCTAGGAAACTTAATAGACTACTAGTTCAATATATGCCAAGAGTGTGGTAAAAACAGTCAAAGCAACTAATGATTTTTTGGGCAACATTAGGAAAAAAAAGAACTTCCTAGGAATTAGAAGATTATAATACAAATAAATTCTACCATGTTCAGTCATCATACAAACATTGATTAAGTGCTTACTATATGTTTTTTGAATAGAGGTAGAGAATGCATGACATTATCAGACCTGTTCTATAAAAACAAAACAAAAATAAAATAAAATCACCTTGCCAGTCAAATGACGAATGTAGTTAAGTGTGGAGAAACATCAGGCAAGGATACTAGTTAAAAAGCAGATGAGAAGTGACCAGAGCTTTAACTAGGATGGAGGATGTGTGAATAGAGAAAAGAGGGGCTCTGAAATAAATGCTCTGAAACTATAAATGGTACATTGGGCAAAAATAGATATTGTCATTAGGAAGACTGACACTGAATTTTCAGGTCTAATTGTCTGAAAGAATTTTTGTGCCCTTCACCAATAACAGACAAATTTTAAAGAGGGGATGGTTTGAAGAATGGATCATAAGTTCTATTTTGGAGATTTTGAATTTAATATTCCTCTAAAGTATCCAGTTCAAGATACCCCAAAATAAATTTGTGATACATGATTACTAGTGCCCCCCCAGTGAGACTGTAAATAGATATAGATCTACATCTACCTCTTTCTATATATATAAGTGTAAAGAGATTGATAGAGAAATGATAACTAGACAGACAGATAGATTTGAGAATTATGTACACAGAGATGATAATTAACATGAACCCAAGGAATTGATGAGGTCACCCTCATACAGCATACAGAAAAAAGAGAAGAGGACCATAAGCAGGACCATAGGACCATAGGAAAAGTAAAGGGGAAAATAACTGTCATGTAGACTTAGAGAGGAGAATATATGTAAGAGGAGAAAGTGATCAACAGTGTCGACATCTGTCAAGAAGTGATAAAGAATATGTGTTGTGAAAAAGTTCGCTGATGTTGCCAAATAAAATATCATTAATAACATTGGAAAGGACAGTTTCAGTTTATTGAAGAGGTCAGGAAGCAGCTGTCAGAGAAGCAAGTATTTTGACAGTAAATTGAGGCACTTTTTGTGCTATTCTAAAAGAGTTTATCTTCAAAGTGGAAGAGCTATAGGATTGTAAAAATCTGGGATGCCTCATCTTGAGAACTGTGTTCAATTCTTGCCACAGGAATTTAAGCATATTGATAATCTAGTGATTTTCCAGAGAAAACGGGTGACCAGGATAGCAAAATACCCTAAATTTCTGACATCAGTTAATTAACTAAGTAAACTGGGCAAGTTTAACCTGAAAAATGGAGGACTAGAGATGAAAATGATAGCTATGTTCAAGCATTTGTCAGGCTATCATGGGGAGAAGCAAGTAGATTTTTTCATTCAGTACAGAGGGTAGAAAGAAGAGCAATGCGTGGAAATTACAAAGAGGCTAATTTTTAATAATCACTAGCATTTACCTAGAGCTTTAAGGTTTGAAAAGCCTTTTACAAACATATTATTTTATCCTCACAACAACCCTGGAAATCAAATGCTATTATATCACCTTTTTACAAATGAAGAAACCTAGGCAAAAAGAAATTATATGACTTGCCCATGGCTAGATTTAAATGCTGCTCTTCTTCCCTTGTTCCAGTGTTCTATCCACCACCCCATAACAATTAGAACTCTCCATTAGAGGAATGTCTACTTTCTCTACTTTGTAGTTTTTAAGCAGAATTTGGATGCCCTGTAATATGTTAAAATGTGTATTATATTATGTATAGTTTCAATTAAATGCCTATTGAAATCCCTTCCTACTCTTGAATTCTGTGATTCTGTCAAAAAATGGAAGCAAAGGTAGGTAATTACATACAGTATAACAAAATAATCACATAGAACTGTAATAATATAGTCAGGATCAAGATTGTTCAGAATGAGCTGAGGCTGCTGATTAAGGCTAAGGGTGCCAAAAGGAACTTAATCTATGTTGTAGCACAAGAATATAGCAAAATAATTATAGAAGATGATTAGACTAAATATGGTTGATAAGCACATATATGGAAAAATAAATGAGAACATAATAAGAGAACACTCATGTGAATAAGTTTAAGTCATCAAACATAAACTATGTGCAAGGTCCTAAATGAACTAAGGAAAGTATTTGCTGAGATTTGCTGTCAGTAATTACTGGAAATTAATTGATTCTAGGAGAGTCATCTCAGTACTGAAGATCAGCATTTCATTTAAGAGTTTAAAAAAAAGTGAAAATGATGGAATCTTTAAATTTGAAATCAAACAAGTTTGACATTGTTCCTTAGCAAAATCGAGTTCATTTAGAATAGGATATGATTATCACAGAATTTTCAGACTCAGATAAGAAAGAGGTGATAAACATCAATAAGAAGATGACAATCATGAAGTCCCATATTTAGAGTACTAACTTGCTTGGTTAGATACATTTAGTGAAATAACTTGATAAGCTAGATTACATTTATATGAATAGGATCAAGGTAGCAAAGAGGATCAAGAACATAACATAGAAAATAAGAGAGATTTAGAAGAAACACGAAAGCTATCTACAATGTTTTAAGAGCTATTATGTAGAGCATAGGCCAGACTGGCCACTGAGCAGAATAATCACAGCAATATGTACATGTTTCAGATATATTTATACGGACATACACATATAAATTTATATCTATACATACACACATACATATATATGCATATCTTATTTATATATATCCTTACTTATCTCTTCCCATTAGATTGTGATATCTCTAAGGGTTGGGTATGTTTTGCACCTTTTAATATCCAGTACTTAATACATTATGTAGCATGTAGTAGGTGCTTAATAAATGCTTGTTGAATAGATCTGTACTGAAGTGGATTGTGCTACCTCAGGAGGTCTTGGTTTCCTATCCCTGAAATTCTTCAAATGGATATCCTATAATCTCTTCTTAGAGATCTTAGAGAGAGAATACCTTTTTATTTTTATCTGGCTTGGACTAGATCAATAATTCATTCAACAAACATTTATTAAGTTATTATGTCACTAGTGCAATACAATAGAGACAGAAACACAAAGAAAAAGCAATCTCTTTTCTCCAGGAGGCTACATTCTAAGATCCCAAGATTCAGGGATTGATATATACATGCACACACAAACGTATTATCTCCCCCAGGCTATCAAGATAGTGTACAGTCCCTGAACTCCATGGCCTGCTGATAGATGCTGGGGACATTTGTCATCAAGTCATTTGGAGAGTATGCTCTTGATTCACAGACCTTTTGATCTTCACAACAATTATTTTCTGAAATTTCCATTTTGGAATTTTTAAAAAAAGATGAAATAAGTAGGTACAGAGAGGGCGGAAATCATAGTAATATCATCAAGAGCTCCAGAAACTCCAGAGTAAGTGGGTAGGCAGGCCTTTGGGGTAGTCACTTGAACATATGAATTGCCTTCCACAAGGAAATGCCTGGAAACCTTTATTTTAAATTTGTTCAATTTATGCTATTAACATCTACAATCTTATTTAGACCAAAAGAGCCTTTGAGGGCATTTTTTGTAGGAAAGTAACTTGAATGTTGCTAATACTCAAGTGCTTTCCACTTAATTACAGTTGCATAAATGGTCATTTGAGTTATCCATTAAGCCAGGTCTAACATTAAAACCACCACAAGGAAAATAAACAACAATGTTAATTTAGGTCTTTTCTGTCTCTGCTCATACTTGTGTCCCTTTAATTCTAAGGCAATGTCCTCCCACATGTGTGGTACATCTTGGCAAACATTACTTACCTTAGAATGAAACATGGTAAAGATACATGACTGAGAAAAAAATCATCAAGTGAAAACCTACAGGAAATAAAAATGATGCATAGGGGTCTAGAGTATTTTTTTTAAGTGCAGTCTAAATTACAGCACATATTTATTGGATTAATTTTAAAGGCACCTCAATCTGGTTCCTGTCCAAAAAATTATGAAGACCATCTTCCTTAATCCATTTTAAAATGTGTTTGGAAAGAGTACCAATTTTAATGAGTTACTGAATTTTCTTAATACTAGTTCATCAGGACAGGCTAAATCTATTTATGTGGAATTAGTTTGCTTAATGCCTCCACAGAGTTCAGTTGGATCTTTTCTAGCTCTAAGGTCTACAGATTTTCATGAGAGATAAGTATTTTCAATAGAGAGCTTCTTTTACAACCAGAATGTACTCAGGGTGATATTTAGTAATAATAGCTGATATTTATGGAGAACTTAAAGACTGAAGAGTCTTGTGCATATGTTATTGCTTTTGATCTTTACAACAACTGTGTAGGACAGGCACTACATGGATATTCTCATTCCCCATTTTATTGCATGACAAAACACAGGCTTGAAAGGTAAAATGACTTACCCATAATTAAACAGCTAGTAAAAGTCAGAGTTGGTGCATGAACCTAAATATTTCTTGCTTCCTGGCCCAGCATGTTTTCAAATGTTTCACAAAACTTTTCAAGGTTAGAGTTCAGTTTTTAGAATTAGGTAGTTTTATCTCCCTAATTTTACAAACGAAGAAGACAAAAATTGTTAGAGATAGAGATTTGAAATTATCTAAAAATATCTGGCTACAGTTTCATTTATCTAACATGTATAAACACCCAAGAATTAATGCTATAGAAATGTTAAAATAGGAGTGATCATATAGACAGTTTTCAGAAGATATACACTGATATACACTGGAATACTTTCCCATCAGATCTCAAAAAATTAGAACATACATTCTAGCTAGCTAGCTAGCTATCTACATAGACATTTAATGTGTGTATAATATAGTTTACATATTATATGTAATATTTGTTTAACATGTTTAATACATATGTATATGATTCATTCCATAACAAAAGAAGTGTCTACATTATGAAGAAATGCTTTAATATGGAGATGGTTAAAAAAAGACTATTTAGAGGAAATTGTGCTTATTTTCACAAATAATTGATGGTACACTTGGTTGCATTTTTACAGAGGAAAAATAGCACAACACAATAAATGAATATGTTTTTCTGACCTCAAAAATGCCAATGGCCGATGAATTGTCTGGATTCTTCATTTTTTCATCATCTCCCTGGTTTTAGACATCTTCTCAGTTCACCACAGAACCAATTTATCTCCTCTGCCCTACTTCAAAGGGGTGTGTATGTGTGTATACATGTATGCATGTGTACATGTATACATATATGTCTATGCATAATAACCAACTGCACATACTAAAAATAAAATTATTATTGTGAGGTTTTTTTGTTTATGTACTATAGAGGAGTCAGGGGGACAGAGCTCACATCAAGGCATCTAGGTGGTATAAGGGTTAATGCATTTGCCTTGAAGTCAGGTAAAGCTGAGTTCTAATCTGGTCTTACACATTTACTAGTTGTGTAACCCTAGGTAAGTCACTTAGTCTTATGTTTGCCTTAATATCCACAAATGTAAGATGTGTATAAAAACAGCACCTATCTGTCATGGTTGTTGTGAGGATCATATGATATATTATTTATAAAGCTTTCAGAACAATTCCTATAATATAATAGACACTATATATGTGCTTATCCACCTCTCTTCTCCTGTGAGTTTATAGTACCCAAAGAACAACTCAGACTCCACAACCTTCATATGATTTCTTTCCAAATGCTCCCTCCCTCCCACACAATTCAAATTTGTAATACTCTCTTCATCTTAAAATTGTTTTCTTTGTGAATCACCTTTTGGCTATTCAGTAGAATTTTAGCATTTTGAGAGCAGAAGCTGTTTCATTTTGGTGTTTGTATCCCTGGAGCCTAACACTCCTGCTTTATAGTTTTTTTATTTAATTTAATTCAATAATGTTCATCATAGGGCCAAATACTCAGTGTGATTTTAAGAATTAATCTTATCAAGTTTATAGTTACTTTAAATTATCCTTATTCACTATGTCATTTTAATGTTGAACAAGTTTCTTGCAGAAATTGACTTACTGTAGGGCATGAAACTATTATTAGAAAATTGCATTGTTATTTTGGTGAAGAGGTACCTAACTTTAGGAACTTTAGAAATTGCAACACAAGGTTGCATAATACTAGGGATTAATCCAGGAATGCAATACTAGGGATTAATCCAGGAATGTAAAAACATTGATATTATCTAAAAGCAATTCTTTTCTCAAACTCTTAAAATCAGGCACTTTAAATATAGAAGATAACTAATGCTAACTATATGGAATTTCTCTGCTAGATAACATAAAATACTGAGATGAAACTTATGAGATTTTTTTCACAATATATAGATGCCCTAGGGAGACTAGATGGCTTTATGTGACAGAAAAATAATTCATGGTTTCTCAATTCATTGAGAACTACATCAATTCACCTTGAAAATTTGTACCTATGAAAAAATGAAGATATTATTTAATGTAGTTGGGAGATTTCTTCATTGGGAAAGCAAAAGTAGCAGAATTTCTATATATAGTGATTTTTTGTGGAAGGATTTTACCTGTGATTTCTGGTTGTAATGAATCCCTATTTCTGAAATTTCTTCATAGATAAAGAGAGACAACTTTTCATGATCTGCAAATGTTAGAAAGTGGACCAGGGAACTGAGAAAGCAAGTGATTTTCCTTTGGTCATCAAACTAATATGAGTCCTAAACAGGATTTAAGTCCTGTTCCTCCAGACTCCAAGGATGACCCTCTATCTACTGAGTCTTACTTCTTTTTATAAAATTCATTCTGCTTATATAAATAATTTTGGACAAAATTTCCTATTATTCTGTTCTATTTCTTTAAAGTCTATGGAAGATATAAGGAGAAGTGTATAATATAATGTAATGATCACATCATTGTAGATTTTAAGTTGGAAGGGACCTAAGATATTTTCTACAGTTCATGGGTTCTTAACCTGTGGTCTTTGAAATTATTTTGGTTTTGTACTTGTTAAATATTTTGAAACTATATTCAACATGGTTAGTTTCATTAGCAATCCTACAAATTTTGTTTTATGCATTTCCAAACCTTATTCTAAGAAACAGTCCATGGATTTCACCAGATTGTCAAATAGGTCTATGATGTTCTCAGGCAAAAGGTTGCTCTTGACTGAAGTGCTCTATCTATTGATCACTTTGTCTTTTAAATTGTGCAATTGGGGCACATGTAAATACAGATGAGTTATAAGAAGAATCAGAGCTATTCAACAACATTCTCTTGGGTTTTACCTCAAATGAACCTGGGAAGCATGAAATACTATCCTAGACACACACTGGTCTGGGAAAGCATTGAACTCTAAGTGCAGAAGATCCCTGATTACCAAAGTTCTTTCAGGATTACCAGAGAGATGAATAGAATTACAGTTACTGTCATGGACAGACTGAGATATAGGAATCAAAGCTGTTTCCTGAGGAGGCAGGGATCGAAACAGAAGGGGAAATGAATCTAATTGCCAGAACTGAGAGAACAAATCTGTGGAGGGATATTTGAACCATCTAGTGAGAAGCAAGCATAAAGACTGAACTCCATGACACAAAAATATAAGCAAGAGACTATACATATTGATATTGCCTGTAGTAACATTTTGATGGTCCAGGGAAACTCTCCTGATCTTGATTTTCTGATTTTGAAAGGGTATCCAGTGACCTCAGCTGCATTAACATCATAAATATCATAATAAAATATAACCTGCTAGGGACTAGGAGTCAGAAAGAGAAGAATCAAATCAACCAAGAAACATTTAAGTACTTACAATGCACTAGGCACTAGCATATGGAAAGGAGACACAAATAAAAAATCAAAACCGTCTTTAATCTTAATTCTTTGCATTTTACTGGAATTGGGAATACTTTGGACTCAGGCAGATTTGTGTCTATTCCTGGGAGTATCTCAATGAAGAGGAAGTCAGTACTGCACCCCCATTCTTTGTCTCATTATGCCTCCCACTGTGAGTAAAACTCCAGAGAGCATTTCCTAAATCCAAAGGTTCTTAACCTGTTTTTTGTCATGAGCCATTTTGACAGTCTGATGACATTTATGGATCTTTTCTAACAATAATGTTTTGAATTGCACAAAATAGGATTAAAAAACAAACCAATCATATTGAAATGAAGTTATAAAACTATATATCTTTGTTTTTAATTAATAGCCCCCAGGTTTAAATTTCTTGTGTTAAATAGAGAGTTAGTTTGGCTTATATCTATTATTTCCAAAGTTTTCCTTCATGAGTGTTCTTATTTTACAAAGTATATTGAAGTATGGAGGTAAGAGAGAAAGAAAAAGAGAGAGACAGAGAGAGGTGAAGAGGGAGAGGCACTCTCCTTTAGGGGAGGTTACCTTTTATTCACCAATCATCTTCAACATAGATCCTAGTCAAAGAATCAATACTGGATTAGTAAATTATTCCAAATTGGAAGTCCAGAGAACACATAGCCCACCACAAAGATCCAGGGCATAGGCACATACTTAATTCAAAGTCTGTGGTTGTTCCTCCTACTACATACGAAATGTACAAAACAAATATGAAAGTATTTGGGATTTGTAAATACAGTAAATGCTTTAATTTTTTTGATTGAGGTTCAGAACCCAGAGGCACAGGTTTCAAGGTAGGATATCGTGGATGAATAGCCACAGGAAAGTAGGCCAGCCAGTTTAATTGGAATAAACAAGTAAAGAAAGTGAGGGGAAGTAATGTCTAATTGATCTAGAAATATAACTTGTAGATAGATTGTTGAGGCATTTAAATATGAATTAGAGGAATTTGTATTTACAAAACATGATAGGAAAACTGAATAATTATTTTTTATTAGGGAAATAACATGATCATTACTGTGATTTAGTAAAAGTATTTTTTTTTCAATTGACAAGAGGGTCCATTGCAAAGCGACAATACTGATTGCAAGGATACTAATTAGGAGGCAATAGAAATAGTAGAAATAAGTAATCAGTGCTTGAAGAAGTGTGCTTATGCTGTAGGTATAAAGAATTAGAAGGATATCAGAGATGTCTATTAAATCACAAGTACAAAACTTGACAGCTGAGCTGAAATTGGTCTAGAATTGTACCCTATGTCAGGTCTAAATGACCTCAAGACATTTTCCTTACAATTTTGGAAGGGATGTAGTAGCCATGAAATTTTGAATAAAATGCTTCTAAGTATAGAGGAGCACTATGAGATTTGTGTCTGCCTTGGTTCTTATTCTAACACTACTTTCATTAACCATTTTCAGTTTTGACTGAAACCTTTTAGTTTTCTAGAATACATTCATACACCCTAATTTGATTCTTCATTAATTGTTGCTTTCCTAATACAGTGACTCTAAACATCCATACCTTGTTTTGTTGGAACCAGGTCCAGTCTGCCCTTCCCCCTTGATTTGTCACTTTGCCCTTCCAGAATGTCTCAGACACAAAACAGGCAGCCCAACCTTCCCTTTCCTTGATTTGTAAAACAGGCAGCCCAACCTTTCCTTCATTGATTAGTAAAACAGAGAACTCCACCTTGCTTAAACTGTAAACAGGCAGAAACCACACCCCTTGCTTTCCCCTGATTAATCTGTGGGTGGGAGTCCCAGCCTAGGGTTTCAATGAAATTCAAATGTATACTGACCAATCACTAATTGTAGTTTCAAGTGTACACTGACCAATCATTGGAGTTTCAGCTTACATCACTGTAATCACAGCTTAAGTAACCTGGCTATGGAGCCTCTATAAAACTGGCACACTGTCTGTACAAAAGCACTGTCTGATTTGGGTGACCATGTACCCCGACAGTAATAAAATACACTTTTTAAATTTAAACTTGGGGATCTTCTGTCTCACTTTTATTGGGGTACAACAGTTTCTTCCCTTCAGGAAGATTCATCTGTATGACATGAACACATGGAATAATACCTAATTACTTCTTGTAATAATTTTGTCACATACACAATCAAATTACTAACTAAAATGCACCACTTTCTGCTAGTCATTGTTTACCTAACAGTGGGGAATTACCTACACTGTGAAGACACCAATAGATGGGTACATATCCATTCCCTGAATGTCTTGTATTCTCAGTGTTACTTGAGTCATGATTTGATCTAACCTGAAAACAAATTTTAACAGTGGCAAAAAAGCTTCTAAATTAATCACCACAAAATCATTTCCTAGTCCCTTTCTTCTGTTCCAAGAGAAACAGATCAATTACATCTATTCTAAGAGGTCACTGTTCTCCCAGAAAGACATATAAATAGCATTCAGAATAAAATGATCTAAGACTTTGAAGAGAATTTAGCGGCAATGAATATATGACAACCTATTAATCTTTAAAAAAAAATTTCTCTTCAATATCTTTGAAAAATGGTTATCTATACCCTCCTGGAAGAAATTCAATGAGAGAAAAAGATTATTTCTTGAGACAGTCCATTCCACTTTTTAGACAAGTTTAATTGTAAAGATTTTCCCCCTACATTAAATCTTAATTTGCCTCCATAAAACTCCTACTCAATGATACTAACTCTGCCTTTTTGAGATCACACTGAACAAGTCTAATCCATTTTCTACAACACAGCTCCCAGGCCCCTGATATTAATGGTCTGGTTTGGAAGAAGACACATCAATTTACATAGGTAGCCAGAAGGGAATTGAATCCCTAAATTTCAGGAAAGGCAGATCCAAGGTCATTTTCCCAAGCAAAAATCGAATAATGGAGTACAAGAATGTTCTAATTTAAGAGTATTCAGCCATATTAATGCAGATAAAATGACCTACACTAAAGTTTTCTACCACTGTTTCTTAAAGATTTTTTTGGGAAAGTATAAACCTGTTAATCTGACATAGCTGTAAACTTATTGCTGCTTTTCTTTCACACCAGTCTCCTTAGCATGTGCTTTGTCTTAAAATGTTTATTATTGTCAAAAATCCATGAAATTCCATGGATGGTCACATATCATTGCCATCTAAGATCTATTATTTTATTTTGAAATTGATATAAATAATAACAAGTTATTGAAGTCAAAGGAACCACAATTGTTTTGTCAATTTCTATTTGGTTTTGAACATATAGTCAAAGAATGTATCTGTTAGACATATTATTATAAGTCTATAATCAATAGTGATTATGTCTCCTCTTGATCTTAATAAGGAGTCATAGAAAGTTATTTTATTACAATAATAATTTAGCAAATAATTCTATGATGAAAAACTTGTATACACTTGTTTCAAATTGATCCTTGCTTGACATAAGTATATTCCATTATTATTTCTATAGAACTGAGGGTCACCTTCACAATCCAATGATGCATCAAAGCAGATCATATATGTGACGACTAACTTTGATAGACTGGGCTCTTCTTAGCAATGCAAGGTTATAAGAAAACCCCGAAATACTCATCATAGAAAGGGATATCCACACACAGAGAAAAGAATTACAGTGTCTGAATGCAGATTAAAGCAACTACTTCCTCTCTATCTTTTGTGTTTTGTTTTGTTCCATCTTTCTCATTGTTCACTACATTGGATATAATCCTCCTTTACAAGTTGATTAATGTTTAATGGGAAAATATCTGTAGAACCTGTATCTGATTGTATGCTACTGTGGGGGGAGGGAAGGGGAGAGGAGATGGAGGGAGAGAAAATTTGGAACCCAAGGGATTGTGAAAATAAAAAAAATAAAATAAAATAAGATGTGGCTAGGTGGCACAGTGATTAGAGCACTGACCCTGGAGACCTCCGACACTTAACAATTACTAGACACGTAACCTTGGGCAAGTCACTTAACCCCAACTGCTCTACCTACCTCCCCCCACCCCTGCAAAAATATAATAATAATAATAATAATAAAATAAAAAGGAACTCAAAGGATTGTGGAACTGAATATTGTAAACTAAAACTAAATAAATACATGATAGATAGATAGATAGATAGATAGATAGATAGATAGATAGATAGATAGATGCATAGATAGATAAATGAATGAATGAGTGGATAGATAGATAGATAAATGAATGAATAAATAAATAGAAAATAAGTATTCAGGAAACCACACAATGCAACAACACATTAACCTGAACTTAGATCTTTTTTGCAAATGTTCATTCTAGAAGGATTCTGAACTTACATTTGACTTAAATTGTGGATTTTTAAGAAAAAAAAATGTTATATTTTTTCTCATTTTTTTGTTTCAATAAAATTGAAATGGTTTTCTTTTGACACTCCAGTTTTGTATTGTGACTAATATCTTTATTTCATTAATATTAGAGACTAATTTGTCAGTATAGGCTTTGTGGAATTATAAGATGGTTTCCAGTGTCACTTTTTTTTCTCCCGAAAATGTATAGCATGGCTTTCATAATGCATAAGTGCATTTCAGGGAAAAAAAGAATTTAATATACCTTTAAAGCTATTTGAAGAAAATACATTGGGCATAACTAAGTATTACTGTAATTAAAATAATGCATCTGATTCTCATCCTTTGTAACAAAATAGAAAACCATTCATCTATGTATAGGTTTATAGATTCTGTAGTTCACTATTTCTGAAAAAGGAATAGATGACATATTAAATAGATTTTTAGCTTTGTTAAATGCCAAAGGAAAAGAACCTTTTGATAATTTCCAGAACCTTTCTCTGAGACTTCACCACTAACACGACTCATTATTGTCTCAGTGACAATATGTCAAGATATGAAAAGATCTTCTTGGAGGAAATACACACACACACACACACACACACACACACATATGCAAGTAAAAACTATAAATGAAAAAGACTTCCTTAAAGGTTTCTTTTTTGGATTTAAAAAATCAAATAACTTTATGAAGTGTTTTACCCCCCAAAAAATTATGTTCTTAGTAGGTAAGCCAAAAAGTAAGAATGGAAACTGAAATACTTTTCAAGAAGTGCATACAAAATCTTAAAGATAAAGCTGGCAAGAGAACACTGGACTGTCAGGGTTACACATTAACTAAGAGGAAATACTCTATTGAAAACAGATTTTTGTTGCCTAGGATTTGTAAATACGAAAGTATTGGTTTTCTTAAAATTTTAGTGACAAAGCTTACACTTTTGCTTGATCTTTGTGCAAGTTTTGGACAAGATGATATCTGATGTCCTTTTAAATCTGAGTGGGGGGGAATTATAAGCAGCCTTGTACAATATATCTACTATGGTAATGTTTTACATAGCTAGACATGTATAACATATACTGAATTACTTATCTTCCCAGAGGGAATGAGTGACAAGGGAGGAAGGGAATGGATCTGAAATTCGAGGTCTTAAGATTAAATGTTTCAAATATATATATAAATACTATTATTAATACTCTTTTGCTTGTAATTGGGAGATAAGATGTGCAGGCATTGGGACACAGAGATTCACCTTCCTCTAATGGAAAAGTCGAAGGGGGTATAGGAGAAGATATGGGAGAGAGCAAATTGGAGGAAGCGATATCTTGTGGGGCTGCTATTCTGGGAGGGTGGGTAGGGGAAAAACAGGGGAGAAAAATAATTGTAACTCAAAATCTGGCAGAAATGAATGATGTAAAACAGAAGTTAATAAAGCATTAGTTTAAAAAAATCTGAACTGCAATCATTCTATCATATTGGAAATTATTTTCAGTTATATTACTATAGGTGGGCAGGTTCAGAAAGAAAAAAAGTATCAGAGGGCAAACATTTGTGCAAATATGATCTTGGTATAACATAAGTGTCTATGCACATGATTTTTAATGACTTTATGTAATTATTGATGAAAGAGGATTTTGATGCGCCGCCCAAGTATTAAGAAAGAGTTTCAGAGTAAGAAAGATGAGAATTTTGTCTTATAAATTTCCATATAGATTACCAAGGAAATTAAAATGTTTGTATTCTTGTTAAATACTAGTTAAATACATTATACAATTTATATTTCATGGTTCATAATATAAATAAATTTTCAAATTTAGCTCTAATTATAATTATTACTTAATTCAAATAGACTTTTTGATCTATATATATGATACTCAAATTCTAAATAAAGTTTGAAGAGATCTTAATATTTTAGGTATTTCAATTAACTCAAATTCTAGGCTTTTGGATAATTGAGAACACAAATTTTGTTTTCATCTGGATGACTTTGACCAAAATACAAGATTATTATTATCTTGAACATGTTCTACTCTTATAAAAAAACATCTTTCTTGTATGAGATGTAAATCTTTCATGTTCAATTAAGTGACACAACAAATAGAGTGCAAGAAACAAACTCAGGTAGATTGAAGTTCAAATACAATTACCTTTGTGACTCTGGGATATTAATTTCTTTGTAACTCAATTTGATCTGTATTGGTATAAAAATAGCACCTACGTCCTAAGGTTGTTGTAATGTTGAGATATTAATAAAGCATTTTGCATCATCATCATCATCATCATCATCATCATATTTTAATCCTCAATAGTGATGAATAGATGGTTATCTGTATATATCATGCAATGCTACCTAAAGCTACTACTAAGCTTCTTTTCTAGCCTTTTACAAGATATTTAATCTTGGATCCAATATGTCTTATTCTATTGTAATAAATAGAATGCTAAACCTGAGAAGTTCAAATCCACCTCAGACACTTATAACTATGTGATCATAGGCAAATTATCTCTATAGATGTAATTCTTTCATGTATAAAATGAGAGGTTTGAACACTTTGGATTCTTTCTTTAATGGTTCTTCTCATTTTCATTTGAGCAGATAGTAATAATCTCCATATGCTAAAATTAAGAGATAGTCTTTTGCACAAAATTATTGGCGGAAAATTTAAATTATATGAATATAAAATATAGTTTTCATTATGCTTATTTTAAAATTACTGAAAAACTTTAATATCACATAAAGGCCATTTTTCTTGTTTATTTTAGAATTTAAATATCAAAATGATCTATACACAGAATAATTTAGTAATTTAAAATTTACTAATATTGCTCTCTCATTTTCTGAAATTTTATCATGGATTTAAATCTGTACTTTTTCTTTATGGTGATAAACAGTTCCCTTTATTAGAAAACACAATTAAAAATGGCATCTCCCTTAAATCAGAGCTTCCTTTACTGGAGAAAATCATAAAGTAAGGAGAAAATTCCTAGTAAACACCTGCATTGATGATAAGTAATAGCATATTATCTAACATACTAACATCTAAGAAATTACTGCCTTCTATTGGAAGAGTAACAGGATGATTAATTTTGAAACATCTGACTTTACCATAGTCTTTTCTCTCAAAGTAATAAAAAAGAAAAATAATGTATATACCTTCTAAAAAGTAATGATGTGTAAACTAAAACAACAACAACAAATCATAAGTCCATGATTAATTCATGAACAGATCCTGAGAACATAAAGTCTAGAAAGATACAAATCCTCTACTAATTATCTTTGTCACTTTGTATTTTGTGTTAAAAGACACTTGAGGAATAGATGAATGAATGTCAATATATTTTGATATTGATAATTTTAGGTACTGTGATTTTTGTTTCATATTAGCAAAGCATAAGAAAAGTCTATTAGAAAAAAAACTTTACACTCAATATTGCTAAAAGACCCTAAGAATTTGCTTTTTCTACTTAAAGGTGCTACAGTCTTGAATTCTGTTATCACTGGTCCTTCATCCATCCTTTCATTCCAGTTTAAGTGAAACTCTCATAACCTCTGAAGCAGTGTTCCAGGCTCCAGTCCTTCCCAGTCCCTATGGAATTTTTATACAAATCTCTATCATATTGCTCTGGATGGTGGCCCAGTTATTGTTCGGTCCTGGCTTTTCTCCTTTCTTTCCTGGCTCTAATTTCTTTTCCCATCAATCCAGACTTCCAACACAAGTACTCCTAATGCTCTACTTTTTGCTTCAAATTGTAAACACTATTCTCCATTCTGAAATTCCATTTTCTATGTCCCTTATTTCTAAGCAACACAATTTTCTTGAACTACAGATTCTCACATTACTTAGGACACCAACAAAAACATTCCTAATTTCAGTTTACTCAATTATTTCTGTTAACTTTATTTCCAAAAACCTTAAAACTTCTACCTGACTCTTGTGATTCTATCCTATGTCCTCTCAATTTCTCAGATCACTTTGTATCCTAATTCATTCCTTCTTTCCTTCAAAATTTCACTCTTCATCCAAATCCATGTGCCCAGTCTCCTATGCATTCCAGATACTATAGATCTCTATTTTAACCTGACCCTGACTTCTGCTTTTAAAACCTTATCTCACAGTGATTCCCATGTTTTAGAGATCATAACGTTCTTACCATTGTTCCTCCTTTCCACTTCAAATTACATACAATTTAACTATTACTTAGTTAACTAACTCCCTAATGTCCTATTATCAACTTCCTAACATCTCTTTCCCCCCTCTCTCTTTCTCTCTCTCCCTGTCTTAACAAGAGAGTCCCCAAACCACTTTACTTGTAGCCCTCTTGTGAACTTTTTCCTTCTGTGTATCATGTATAATGTTTTATTGATGTTTTTCTTTTTATGTGAATCATCATTCACTAATCCCCCATCAAATATGTATAAATGTAAGTGTATGTGTATATATGTATACAAATATATATATATACATATATATACACACACACACAATATATGCATGCATACGCGTATAGAATCCCTATTCACAAATATTTGTAGAGTCAAAACAAAACCAACACATTAGCAGTTTCTGAAAATATATATGTAACATCTAAGATCACAGGAAAGTCTTTTGGTCTGTTTGCTCTTGATTATGCTCCCAGTTAACACAAAACCTCCCTCAGAATGATCTGGGAGGACTGAGATACCAGCTTTTTGTTAAAAAAGTTCACCCTTTCCTTTGTGGCTTTCACAGAGGTACCACTCCCTCATGTCAACAACAAAAAAAGTGGAAAGAATTGCAAAGAGTCAATCACAGGTGCTCATGAGAAATTAAATTAGAGGTAGTCTTTGTTATCCTCTTTCACAAATGCCCCTTTTGTCCCTCTTAGTAGAATTATAGGGAAAATTAGGAATAGGTGGCAGTCATACCTAGTCATTCCTACCTCAATGGCCATAAACAAACATTTATGAGGAATCAAAGCCCGATGATTTGCTAGTTTGTTGTTTTACCTTTAGGGGAAGTTTGGGTTTGGGCAAGGAAATTGATAATGTCAACACCACTGCCGCTGGCACCTCTGCTGATTCATGAAAGGAAAATGGGAAAAACATTGATACCTTCCTCCTTTCTACATGTTTTTCTTCTCTCTTCTTTCTCAGATGCCTCTATTTGATCTTCTCTAGCCTCAAACTCTGTCTTCTAGTCCTACTATCATTCTTACTTTTTCTCTTTCTGAGACGGAAAGAAAAACTACTTTCAGATTATTTACCCTGGACCCATCATAGAACAATGAGTCTAAGTCTTTTCAAGAAGACTGGTACATGTCTAGTTCTGTGCTTCTGCCAAGAAGTAACAATTGTATTTCCGCAACTATTTTTTGATGTTATTATCGGCCACTTCTTTGACCAGAGAACTGAGACCTTTCAAAGCTGTTTCTTTATATTATGATTGTAGTCATGATATAAGTTGGTCATATGACTCTGCTCATTAAATTGAATATTTTCTGACTGTCCTGCATGACAGGAATTCTCTCCTTTTCTCTGTGTGCTGACTTCTGTGACTTCTAAGTTATAACTAAAAATCTATATTCTAAAGGAAGCCTTTCCTGACTTCATCTTAATTCTAATGTTTTCTTTCTGTTAATTATTTACTATTTATTCAGTATTAACTTAAGTTTATATTGTTGTCTCACTCCTTGAAGGCAAAGATTGTCTTCTTAATAAACATTTATTAATTGATAAATTCATGATCTTTTTCATATTTCTCTAAAATTGTCATGTTCATCATTTTATAGGGTACAAAATGTTATATTATATTTATTTAGTATAATCTGTCCAGCCATTCCTCAATTGATGGACATGTATTTTGTTTCTAGGTCATCGCAAAAACGTAATGTATTGCTTTAAAAGACCCTGAATGTATAAATCCTTTCCCTCTCTTTTTGACCTCCTTGGGGTCAATATCTCTTAGTGGTATCATTTGGTTAAAAGGGATGTGCAGTTTAGTGGGTTTTTTTTTTATTTTTCCTAATCATTTTCCATCATTTTCAAACCAATTCAAAGATCCACCAATAGTGTATTGATGTTACAATCATTCTATAACTTTTCTAGTAATAGTTATTTTTCCCTTTCATCATATTTGTCAACATATTTGCAGTATAGTGAAATATCAAAGCTGTTTTTATTTACATTTCTCTTATTTCCAGGGATTTGTAAAATGTTTTCATATAATTGTTGACACATTTATATTTCTTCCTTTGAAAACTACTTATTCATAGCCTTTGATTGTGAATTTATTGAGAAATAAGTAGTATTCCTTTTGTTAATTAATTATATATCTTAGACATTTGAACTTCAGAACTTTAAAATTTTATATATTCAAAGTTATTTATTTTATTTTATTTTTTAGAAACCTTTGTTTAGGCATTCTGCCCTTAGTCATAGATCAAAAAGTATAGCACAGCCTGATTCTCTGGATTCTCTCTCTCTCTGTCTCTCTCCCTCTCTCTTTCTCTCTCTCTCTGTCTCTTTCTCTCTCTCTCCTTTATTCTCTTTTTCCCCCCTCCATGTCATTCCCTACTACTGTTAAGTGCATAGAGTATGAAGAAGATATTTAATGAATTGCATAAATGGCATGAACTAAACTGGTGAGAAGGCAAGTACTTACTTCCTCTGTTCTCTCTTTTAACCCATCAATTCTTTTTCTGGACAGGAATAACATTATTTATTATAAGTCCTTCAGAATTGTCTTGAAATATTGTATTGCTGAGAATAGCTAAGTCATTCACCATTAGTCATCATATACTATTACTATTACTGTTTACTGTGTTCTAATTCTCCTAATTCTACTTTCCAACAGTTAATTTAAGTCTTTCCAGGTTTTTCTGAAGGCATCATACATGTCATTTCTTATACCACATTAGCATTCCATCACAATAATATAACAATACTTGGTTAGACATCCCCTAATTGATGTGCATCCCCTTGTTAACCAATTCTCCACCACCACAAAAAGAGCTGTTGTGAATATTTGTGTACACATAAGTCCTTTTAATTTTCCTTTTAAAAAAAAATCTCTTTGGGAAACAGACCTAGTATTGCTGGGTCAAAAGACATGATTTTGTAGCTATTTTGGCATAGTTCCAAATTGTTCTCCAGAATGACTGGATCAGTTCACAACTTCAAAAGGAGTGATTAAAGGCTCTCAATTTTCCCACATTCCTTCCAACATTTGTTATTTGCCTTTTCTGTCATATTAGCCAGTCTGATAGGTGTACTTCAGAGTTGTTATAACTTTATTTCTCTAATCAAGAGTGATTTTAGAGCATTTTGTTCATATTATTGAAGATAACTTTGATTACTTCATTTTAATACTGTTTATATCCTTCGATCACTTATCAGTTGGGAAATGGCTTTATTTCTTTTTTTTTTTTTTGCTTTTTTGGAGGGCAATTTTGATTAAGTAACTTGCCCAAGGTCACACGGCTAGGTTTTTTTGTTTGTGTGTGCGTTAAGTGTCTGAGGCCAGATACGAACTCAGGTCCTTCTGACTCCAGGGCCGACGCTCTACTCGCTGCACCACCTAGCAGTGAAATGGCTTTATTTCTATAAATTCAACTCAGTTCTCTATATATTTGAGGAATGAGGTCTTTAACAGAGAAACTTGCTATAAAACATTTTTTTCAGTTATGACAACTTTGTATTGCCTTCCATACTTCCCCTCACTCCATTGATCCTATTCTCTCTCTCTCT